>OZ038451.1:20331160-20526974 GCA_964036195.1 Sphaerolaimus hirsutus | reverse complement strand
CTCAGTAGTGTGTGCTCAGATTAGTGTTAGTGCTCAGTTTCAGCTTCAAAGGCCGAAGCCGCACCACGCGCAATCAAGTTGACACGCGTGCACAGTTCGCGTCCCGCGAAGGTAGGAGCTGGGCAATTATGAGATTATTGCACTTGTATTTTGCGCCTGGCAAACTAGGGCAATTAAAGTATTAAGTGAGTGAATTTGGCGCCGGCCGCAATTATTTTAATTGCCAGCTGAAAACTGCCTGTGCAATTCGCTTGATAAAGGTCAATAATTGAGGAGTTTGATTCCGAAACCCGTTATCTGCACGTTTTTGGGATTTTTGAAAATCGCAGTTAAAATTTTGACATTGGCCCGAGCCAGCATGGTTTGAGTGACAACGCTCGCTCAAAACTTTTCGAAAACGCCATGAATTTATCTACATTAGAACATATATATGTTTGAGTGAACTGCGTGCAAAGTATGCCCAATGCAAAAGATAGGAGGCACAAGCACAATCACAGCCTCATTTTTGCCCGATTTGTGTGTGTTTTTGCACACAATGCAGTCACTATTTATTAGTACAAAATTCCCTTTACAAACACGTTACAATCTTGACAAACAGGGTTAGTAGATGGCAAAGTTGCTTCCCAAGAATGCAATTGCACATGTATAGGGGGTTGACTTGAGTTTTTAGGGGCTGAGTTTACAATTCAGGGTTGAGTTGATGGGTGTTTATAAATTAGGGTTGAGTTGACAGAAGTTTAAAAATAAGGGGCTGTTGACACAAGTTTACAAATTAGAGGCTGAGTTTATGGGAGTTGAGTTGATGGGTGTTTGCCAAATTAGGGGCTGAGTTTATGGGAGTTAACATCAACATTACCATAATCCTTAAGTGATGCCCCCGGGGCTAAAAAATATAAATTGTGATATGATGCATTTGTGGGTTACTGATTACAATGATTTGAAATATGCACTCCATTCTGACAGTACTCTGAAATCAGTACATACCGTATTACCTCTAATATAAGGTATACCTTATATTGTTTTCGTCAGATTTTTCGAGCCAAAAGTTATGCCTTATATTAGAGGGTACCTTCAATTATTTTTACCAGATTTTAAAGAAATTTTACCAACAGTGAACAACGATACAATTCATTTTTTTCAATTTGGAATGTACAAAATAGGTGGTACAGTATCAGTAAAAATGGCAGAAGTCGACGAAGAGTTATCGCAGTGCCCTTCGGCACCATTTTCATCATTTTCCGCCATGTTTGGAGACCGTTGTTTTGATTTTGCGCGTTTTGGCACGCAGCCAGCTGTGCCTTATACTAGAGGTATGCCTTATATTAGAGGGTACCTTATATTTATTTCGTCGCGTTCAAAATATCCAAAAGTTATACCTTATAATAGAGGGTACCTTATATTACAGGGATGCCTTATATTGGAGGTAATACGGTAACTCTGAAAATGAACCCCTGGGGCCAAAACTTTCAAATTGTGAAATGATGCATTGTGGGTTTCTAATTGCACTGATTTGAAATATGCACTCCATTTTGACACTACATAACACTGAAAACTACATAACCATAACCCTGAAAATGAACTTCTGGAACCAAAAACTTTCAATTTGTGAAATCATTCATTTTTGAGTTTCTGATTGCACTGATTTGATATATGCACTTCATTTTGACACTACATTACCATAACCCTAAAAATGAACCCCCTGGGCCAAAAACTTTCAAATCATAAAATGATGGATTTGTGGGTTTCTGAGTGTAGCGATTTCAAATATGCCCAGGGCTTAAAAAATTAGAAATTGTGAAATGATTCAATGTGGGTTTCTAATTGCACTGATTTGAAATATGCACTCCATTTTGACACTACATAACCCTGAAAACTACATAACCATAACCCTGAAAATGAACTTCTGGAGTAGTGATGCAAAAGCGCCATGGCGCTGGCGCCTGGCGCTAGCGCCAAACCAAAAAGCGCCATGGCTAGTGATGTGAAAGCGCCATGGCGCTGGCGCCTGGCGCTAGCGCCAAAGCAAAAAGCGCCATGGCGCTTTTGGCGCTTGGCGCTACTTTCCAGTGGTGCCATTGGCGCTTGGCGCTACCATTTTTTAAAGCGCCAAAAAAGCGCCAGAGAGTGATAATTGTGCTGCGGTGTTCATGTGCCTCATTGCCTATTTTCAGCAATTTTTGGCCATGTGTGTACTTATTTTACATATAGGTAGGTATTTTACTCAGATACCGTATTACCTCGAATTATCCCCCCCTTGAATTAACCCCCCCCCCCTCGAAATACCCCCCTAAAATTCGGCTGAGGAAAAAATAAACCCCCCTCTCGAAATACCCCCCTAAAATTGAGTGTAAAGAGAACGTACATGACAAATACCGTCATTTGTGATCTGTACAATGCAGAACACACGTTAAAAGTGATGGCTAAGTGACTTTAGGGAAGGATTTATGTGTATATACAGTTATATATGCCTATAAACACGTATACATCTACGTAATTGTTCGATTTTTCTACGTCTGCGTATGGGGAATTTCCGAAAATTTCTGGCGAAATAATAGACCCCCCCCCCTCGAATAAACCCCCCCCCCTTCGAATTATCCCCCCCCTCAAATTTTGCTGGCGAAATAATAAAGTTGCAGTTTGCACTTAAAATCTTGAAATATCCAAAAGATCGAAACTAGGTATGCAACCCCCAACCCCCAGACAATCGTTCAGCTTCTACCACTTCAGAGGCAATTTGCTATCTATTTGAACTAGTCGTAGTTACCCTCATGTGTTGAGCAAGAAAACTTATCGATTTCCATTGTTTGACCATTTTTGTGTTATTTGAGGCAACACAAGTTATTGAAAGTGACCAAAATAGTACTTTGTCTCACCTGTATCATTAAAGGCAATATCATTTTGGCGCTGGCGCCATTGGCGCTTGGCGCTATGGCCCCCTGGCGCCTTTGGCGCTTGGCGCTAAGGTCCAGAAAAGCGCCATGGCGCTTTTGGCGCTTGGCGCCATTTTGCTGTGGCGCCATTGGCGCTTGACGCTAGTTCCGGAAAAGCGCCATGGCGCTTTTGGCGCTTGGCGCCAAAAGTCTGCCGCTTTTTACATCACTAGCCATGGCGCTTTTTGCGCTTGGCGCCTTTTTGCCGTGGCGCCATTGGCGCTTGGCGCCGAGACCTCCAAAAGCGCCATGGCGCTTTTGGCGCTTGGCGCTATAATGCCGTGGCGCCATTGGCGCTTGGCGCTCACAGTTTAAAAAGCGCCAAAAAAGCGCCATACCATCTGTGTACGTTTTCGATAGGTGGCATCAAAAATGCCATCAAAATATGAGATGATTGCTTTTTTGTTCCATCCAATTCTTCCATCACCTAACACTTGTGGTTCACACATCCAAATTTCATTGATATAGGTAAACATAAATAGTACAACTTCACTTGATTCACTAAGCTACTGAAACTTTCTGCATTCTGAAAAAAACTACCTAAACACCTTCCCAATCAAGTCCGGCCCCCAATTTTTATTTTACTTCTGACGTCCTATCTCCTGTTCTAGGACGCGCCAGAAGCTGAAACTTCGGGTAGATATTGGCGCAACCCCCCTCTACTTCGCATGAATTGAAGGGGTCGCGGTGACCCCCTACAGGGTGGGTTGCCAAGTGCAAAAAAAATTTGCAGCTTTTTTAGTGTCCCACACATGTCCGGCCCCCACTGATTTCTTTCACTGCGGGTGCCGTACCTCCACCTGTGGGAGGGGTATAAATCTAAAATTTTGGGACGCGTCGCCAACACCCCTCCCCTACTATACACTGGCCAGGCGGTCTTTGGCAACTCACCCCACACTGTGGTGAGTTGCCAAAAACCGCCTGGCCAGTGTATAGTAGGGGAGGGGTGTTGGCGACACATCCCCAAAAATTTTAGATCTATACCCCTCCCACAGCTGGAGATACGGGACCCGCAGTGTAAGAAATCAACCGGGGGCCGGACCTGTGTGGGACAGTGAAAACGCTGCAAATTTTTTTCACATATATGGCGACCCCCTCTATAGTGAGTCGCCGCTGCCCCATTTATTCATGTGGGGTAGTGGGGGGTTGCGCCTACATACCACCCAAGTTTTAGTTTTCCACCCCTCACGCAACCGGAGATATGGCCTGCGAAGTATAAAAAAAAATAGGCGGCCGGACTTGATCGGGAAGGTGTTTATATAGCATGCTGAATGTACACTTTACAATCTACCTAACTATCATCTCACATTTATTATTCAGACAATCCGTTGAATAACACTCACTGAATAACTCCCATTGTTGACCAAGTGATAAAAAATACCATTTGATATGTACATATATCCATCAATGATTTAAATTCCAAATTTTTGCATGGATACCTTGTTTTTGTTGTCGTTGAACTATCAAATACCCGGATTACAAGAGATTAGGGAATGCATTCATACAATGAATAACGTGCAAGTTCCGAGGGGAAAAACTCCTCCTAGAATAGCACCTTCTTGATTACCTCCCTCAAAAACTTCTGATGAAAACATCACTCCCCTAGGGTCGTATTTGAGGATATACTATACGGTACTTGCATAATGCATTCACTGCCAGTAAATGTTTTGCACAAATTTTCAGGCAGCTTCATTCGTTAACTAGAGGAACAGCTTTGTGTATTTGGCATCCAGATATTTATGTACATGGCTAATTAAAAATCGACCAAGAAATTTTTGGCGCTGGCGCTATTGGCGCTTGGCGCTATAGTCCTCTGGCGCCATTGGCGCTTGGCGCTACGGTCTGGAAAAGCGCCATGGCGCTTTTGGCGCTTGGCGCTAAAATCGTCTGGCGCCATTGGCGCTTGGCGCCGTAATGCGAAAAGCGCCATGGCGCTTTTGGCGCTTGGCGCCAAAACTCTGGCGCTTTTTACATCACTATTCTGGAGCCAAAACTTTAAATTTGTAAAATCATTCATTTTCGGGTTTCTGATTGCACTCATTTGAAATATGCACTTCATTTTGACACTACATTACCATAACCCTAAAAATGAACCCCCTGGGCCAAAAACTTTCAAATCATAAAATGATGCATTTGTGGGTTTCTGATTGTAGCGATTTCAAATATGCACTCCATTTTGACACTACATTACTAAAACCCTGAAATTGAACCCCTAGACCCAAAAATTTCAAATTGTGAAATGATGCATTTTGCAGGTTTCTAATTGCACTGATTTGAAATGACTCAATTTTAACTCTACATTACTGGAAGCCTTAAATTGAACCCCTGGGGCTAATAAATTAGAAATTGTGAAATGATGCATTTGTGGCTTTTTGATTGCCTTGATTTGAAATATGCACTTCATTTTGACACTACATTACCACAACCCTGAAAATGAACCCCCAGGGCTAAAAATTTTCAAATCATAAAATGATGTGTTTGTTGGGTTTCTGATTGTAGTGATTTCAAATATACACTCTATTTTTACAGCACATTACTAAAACCCTGATAATGAACCCCTGGGCCCAAAAACTTTCAATTTGTGAAATGATGCATTTGTGGGTTTTTTATTGCAGTGATTTGAGATGTGCACTCCATTTCTACTCTACATTACCATAACCTTTAAGTCTAACCCCTGGGGCTAAAAAATTGAAAATTGTGAATTGATGCATTTGTGGATTGATGATAGTGATTACTTGAAATATTCATTCCATTTTGACACTACATTACCATAAACCTGAAAATGAGTTTACGGGAGTTTCCAAATTAGGGATTGAGTTTATGGGAGTTTCCAAATTAGGGGCTGAGTTTATGGGAGTTTCCAAATTAGGGGCTGAGTTTAAGGGAGTTTCCAAATTAGGGGCTGAGTTTATGGGAGTTTCTAAATTAGGGGCTGAGTTTATGGGAGTTTCCAAATTAGGGCTGACTTTACAGCAGTTTCCAAGTTATGGGTTGAGTTTACAGGAGTTTCCAAATTAGGGCTGAGTTTGTGGGAGTTTTCAAATTAGAGGCTGAGTTTATGGGAGTTTGCAAGTAAGGGGCTGAGTTTACGGGAGTTTGCAAGTTAGGGGCTGAGTTTATAGGAGTTTCCAAATTAGGGGCTGAGTTGACAGGAGTTTCCAAACTAGGGGCTGTGTTTACAGGATTTAGAGGGGGTCCCCATGGGGTGCCATTTTTGGGGGGTCTCCAGGGGGTGCCATTTTTTGGAGGTACATATGGGGGTGCCATTTTTTGGAGGTACATATGGGGGTGCCATTTCAAGGGGGTCCCCATGGGATGCCATTTTTTGGGTGGTCCCCAGGGGTGCCATTTTTTGGTGGTCCTCAGGGGGTGCTATATTTTTTTGCGGGGGGGGGGGGGTCCATAGGGGGTGCCATTTTGGGGGGGGGGTCCCCAGGGGGGTGCCATTTTTGGAGAGTCCCCAGGGGGAGCCAACTTTGGGTGGGTCCCCAGGGGGTGCCATTTTTGTTGGGGTTCCTAGGGGGTGCCATGTTTGGGGGGTCCCCAGGGGGTGCCATTTTTGGGGGTCCCTAGGGTGTGCCATTTTTGGGGGGTCCCTAAGGGGTGCCATTTTTTGGTGGTCCTCAGGGGGTGCCATATTTGTGGGGCCCTAGGGGGTCCCATTTTTGGGCAGTTCCCAGGGGGTGCCACTTTTGGGGGGTTTCCCAGGGGATGCCATTTGGAGGGGGGTCCCCACTGGGGTGTCAGTTTTTGCAAGCCTCTGAGTAGTGGGTACCTATAGCAGGATTCTCTCCAACCTTCAGTTGGGTTTTGTGGTTCTCTACATTTAATACAACAAGGATTTACAAACACAAAAAGAACAGCAAAGCACAAATGTAACCAATTTATGATAACAACAAAGTTTGACACCTTGCAAAAACCACACTATCATATCACAAACCCTATACCACACAGAATGCACACTGCACACCATCATACCAAACGCAAACTATCCACATTTTACTACCGAGTTTCATGCCCAACCATTTTACAGAAGTTTACAAAAATCCATTCCAAAACATTGCATCTTTGGTATTGGTCTTGTTATTGTTGGTACATTACATACTGCATTTCAAAACACATGCCTAGCATGTGGGCAAACTTAACTAAACTATCATATTTCCTCCAATGGTATTAATTGTAGAGAACCACAAAACCTGACCGAAGGTCGGAGAGAATCCTGCTAGTTTTCCATATTTACAACCCGCTGGCTGGCAAATATGGTTAAAGTTATGGCCACTTGATTGACATCACATCAACATACGTACATGCAGATTTGTTCCTTAACGGGTTTCAAGTGCAAACTCCATTTTTGTATGGTGATTTTGACACCTCTTGGCCAAATCCTTAATGGGTTTCGGATGCAAACTTTTTTATCTGCAGATAACGGTTTTCGGGTGCAAAAAATGATAGGTTTTTTGTAGATAACGGGTTTTGAGTGCAAACTCACCTATTTTGGGCTGTAGATAACGGGTTTCGGATGCAAAGTTGAATTTTTTTTAAAAATCGGTATCCCTGTATCTCGGGAACGGTATGAGATATTGAGGTAATTTTTTTTTATCATGAAGAAAAATGAAAATATACATATATCAGATCTGCACTTTTTTTCACTTTTGCACTTAACGGGTTACGGAACCAAACGCCTCAATTGTAGTTACAATGTAGTTACAATGTAAATAGTTGCAATATCAGGTAATAAAATTGTCTTGGAATCTGGTAATAGAATTGTCAGGTATCGGGTAATAGATTGTGGGTATCGTGTGATAAAATTATCTGGTATTGGATTGAATAACAAAAATACAGCATGGTGTAGTGCAGAGTTGCGAAAGCGTATTTATGCTTACCCGAAATACATGGGTAAATGGGTATTTATACTTACGCTTACGCTTACGCTTTCGTGGCTTAGGATACGGAATTTTGGGTCAGATAATGGATACCGTATTTCCTCTAAATACACCCAGGTTTTTCTCAAAGTGCAAAATATAAGCGTCTAGGTATACACTTACATAAGTATGTACCTATTAACCTAGTTGATATAAGCCCTGTCCTAATATAACTCTGTATTCTTTTTAACGTGTGTTTCGCATTGCACAGCTACCAAACTGCAGTTTTTGGACATTATTAGACACATTTTGGGTAGGGGTATTTTGAGGGGGTATTTTGAGTAAATACGGTAATCCGATAATCTGATGCTCAACAGCAAGAGCACCTTGTAAAACTTTTTTTTACGCTTACGCTTTATTTTACGCTTTCCTAGGTATTTTAAAAATACCTTACGCTTTTAGTATCCATACCCATAATTTGGAAAGTGTATTTACGCTTACGCTTACGCTTACGTTTTCCAAAAATACCGGTATTTTAACAACTCTGGTGTAGTGTATTGATCACAAGGTGTATAACAGAGTTGCGAAAGTGTATTTACACTTACCCGAAATACCCTGGTAAATGGGTATTTATATTTACACTTACACTCACACTTTCATAGAATACCCATACACTTTTTTTACACTTTCCTGAGCAAAATAGCCGGGTACAGAAAGTGTATTTTTTTCTTTCAGATGGCCCTGTTTTATGCTTTTGAGAAAGCATAAAATAGGGTCATGTACAAAAAATAACTGCACAGTGCACACATGCAGTTATGCATTGAATGTAGAAAATATGGCAAATGTACAAACTGGCCTTTGATCTCCAACCTTTGATCAGTACTCATGGTATTCTACAGTTTCATCATACTTTTGTAAAAAGGACAAGATCAATGGAAATTCACCAGCTGGACACAAAGTCAACTGGCTTTTGCATTGACATTTGCTGCATGTCCAATCTTGCATTTAAGCAGTGTGTATCGCATTGCTTAATCAGTAAATATCAACACTGAAAAAGTGCCATTATTAGTGAACTTCATACCACTACAGTATTTGCTACAGTCTGAAATGTTTCATAAAAGGCAGTAAAATGTGAAATGATGCATAAAAATGACAAATATATTGATCTAAAGGTGACAACAGTGGTGTATTCTAATGCTCAACAGTGAGAGCTCTTTCTAAAAAAATTTTTACACTTACACTTTATTTACACTTTCCTAGGTATTTTTAAAATACCTTACACTTTTGGTATCCATACTCAAAATTTGGAAAGTGTATTTACACTTACACTTACACTTTCCAAAAATACCGGTATTTTAACAACTCTGGTGTATAACTAAGTGCAAATACAGATGGAGAAGCAGCAGTTTTTCAAAATTATTGTCTTGCTCAAGAATCACACCTTGGGATACCATCACACCTTGCTGGCTGACCCCTCTAAAAATAGTCAAACATATTTTTGGTAGATTCAGATTGGCCCACAGGTATCTCAACATGCTTCGGTAATTACTGCTGAAGCCATTGCACTGTGAACCTTAAAGAACTGTGTTTCAATGATTCTTAGTAATCATCTCCAGTTGTAGCAGTTGAGCTTAATGGATCTGTTTTTTGGAGAGTGGGTGATGGTTGCACCCATTGGGGCATAGTATCATGCCATGGCTGCTGAGGCCTCAAGAATGGTGTAACATACTTTTTGCAGGTTTTATTTTGTCCCAGTTTTTACCTCAGTATGTTTGGGTAAAAACTAGGGTGTCAAATTTCCGTTTCCGTTTTCCGTTTCCGCCTTTCCGCAGGAAAATTTTTTACCTTTCCGTTTTCCGTTTTCCGGCAGCCGAAAAATTTTTACCTTTCCGTTTTCCGTTTTCCGGCAGCCGAAAAATTTTTACCTTTCCGTTTTCCGTTTTCCGGCAGCTGAAAATTTTTTACCTTTCCGTTTCCGTTTTTCCGGCCCATTTTTCCGTTTTCCGGCTGAAAATTTTTACCTTTCCGTTTCCGTTTTACCAGGCCATTTTTCCATTTTCTGGCTCGATTTTCAGTTTTCTGGCATTTTTCCATTGTTTTTCCAATCTGTATTCATCTTCAATTGGCTCATCCCATTGTGTTGTTTTTGTCTCTTGGAGCAGCATTGACGACTGTGATTTCAGGGTCAGTGAAACAGGTGCTGTGAACCCAATTGGGTCATATGCTGACACCAATAATTTATTCAAGTTTTGTCTGGTTGGTGTTGTGATCCTGTCAATTTGCAATTTTGGTGTTGATATTGCCAGCATGTCTGTTCGGTGATTTTATTTCATGCCCATTACTGCGACAATTTTATTCACCTTTGGACTCCTGTTGTTTTCTGCTATTTCATTCATGACTGATCTGGAGTTTGACAGCCATTCCCTCATGTTCATTGAACATTGGTTAAATAAAGCTTTGACTTTGTAATATAGTTCTAAAGCTTCAACTTCATTCGTGACACTCATGATGAAGTTATCGATGTAAATGTTGTTTATTATCATCGCCAACTGGTTTCGTTCCCCTTCATTTTCTTCATATTCATTCATGTTGTTTATTGTCACATTTAAATGGTATTTTATGACTGCTCCCAAAGTTGCTGGGCTGCAGACAAGTCCAAACAGTACGCGTTTAAAACGAAATACTATTAAGTTATTTTCAGTTGCTGGTTTTGAGGCATCTTTCAGCCAGAAAAATCGTGTGTAGTCTCTAGCTTGGTCATGCAATCCTATTTGCAAAAACACCTTTTCAATATCAGCAATTAATGCTAGATTGCCTGCCCTGAACCTCAGGAGTAGGCCCAGTGCTAATGGTGTTGTAATTGGTCCTCTAAAAAGGCACTCGTTGAAACTGGGCTTACCTGCCGACCCATTGTACACAATTCTGCATGATGTCGATTTGCCCAGTGTGATTACTGGCTGGTGTGGCAGGTAATGAATCCCCTTGTTGTCTGTTTTTTCATCACAGATCTCAATTATTCCCTTTTCTAGTTGGTCGTCCAAAACTTTCTGGTATTGTTCGTATAAGTTTGGATCTTTGTTGAATCTTCTTATCAGTGATTTAAACTGCACCAAGGCTTCTGCTTTTCCCGTGGGCAGGTCACTGATACTCTCTTTATACAGCCAGTCAATATAGTATTGTTTGTTGTTGTCGTTGAATTTTATGCTATTTATTATCATCTTCTCTGCAATGTTGTCATCAATTGCATAGGGGTCATGAGTGATTCCCACTGCTTCTAGACTGTGAAATTGTTGTAGTGTTTCCTTTCCTATGGCCACTATGGTTATTTTTTTGATGATTTTTTGTTGGTTCAGTTAAGCTTGAACTACGAGTGAAGTTACAGGCATGATCCATAGTTGCAGAATGTACAGCTACCACAATCAAAGCCAAACAGGCAAACCTGGATGCAGGTTTTCCTTCTGCAAATTTGTCTATTCCCGTGCTAATTTCACTTTATTTTTTCCGTTTCCGTGAAAATTTTGCTTTCCGTTTTCCGGCATTTCATTTTTCCGTTTTCCGTTTTCCGGCCGACAATTTTTTTTTACCTTTCCGTTTTCCGTTTTCCGCCGAGTGAAATTTTTTTACCTTTCCGTTTTCCGTTTTCCGGCTGAAATTTTTTTTTTACCTTTCCGTTTTCCGTTTTCCGTAAAGTGAAAAAATTTTACCTTTCCGTTTTCCGTAAAAAAAAAATTTTTGACACCCTAGTAAAAACCAGTAGCAAATTGGAATAGATATATATGAATACTAAACCCACCAAAAAATTGCAGAACCAGTGCAACTGAACACACTTAGGGGCAAAACTGGAATCAAAATGCACCCAGATAACAGGTAGCCATTTTGGCCAAGGGAAATGTAGCTACCGTATTTCCTCGAAATACCCCCCCCCCTCGAAATACCCCCCCCCCCCTCGTTTGACCCCCCCCCCCTCTCGAGACCACTATGAAACAATCACCCCCCCCCCTCGAAATACCCCCCCCCAAATCGAGTGTAAAGAGAACGTACATCACAAATATGGCAGTTTGTGTTCTGCGTAGTGCAGAACACACGTTAAAACAATGTCGGAATCACGTTAGAACAGTGTACATACCATCTACATACTAATATTAGTCTACAGAACCTTATAAATGGCGGTTTTTGTTGCATTTTTCGACGTCTGCGTACGTTTCAGACGACAATTTCGTACTTGGTTTTCAAAAATTTTCTTGTGAAATAATAACCCCCCCCCCCCCTCGAAATACCCCCTCCCTCGTTTGACCCCCCCCCCCTCTCGGGACCACTATGAAACAATCACCCCCCGGGGGGTATTTCGAGGAAATACGGTATCTGAATTGTCTTCAGTTCAATCAAATTTTTTCAAATGTGAATGAAAACATGCAGTACATATTAAAACCATATCTGAATTAATTGAAACAAACCCATTAGATGTGTTTAAATTACAACTGCACCAAATAACTGGAAGTTGTATTCACAATGCTCCCAAAGTGCTTGAAAGATTGAACTGTGGGAAATTTTTGTGGGTATTTTCAGGTATTGAGTGTGGGTTCGGGTATTGAGGTCGGGTATCGGGTTCGGGTTTGGGTAGTAGGGTCTGGTTCAGGTATAGGGTTTTGGTTCCAAAAAGTGTGCAGGTATCAAGTTCGGGTCGGGTCGGATTCCCAACCCTAGTGCTGGCCAACGTGATTTCAGGGTGAGTTTCTGGATGAGCTAAAACAATAAAATTTTGAAGATCTGTCTATTAAAAATCGATTTTTGTCTGAAAGTTGTTGACGTACCATATCACCTCGAATTATCCCCCCTTGAATTACCCCCCTCGCATTAACCCCCCTCAAAATGGGCTTGGGAAATAATAACCCCCCCCCCCCCCGAACGATGTACATCATGTATGCAATGTATATGATGTTTTTATCACTGCTAATTTGCATTGCAACTACACATAGACTAGTTTGTGCAGCTATCCATGTTTTTATGTCCAAATATATCCTGTTTGGACACATTTATTACCTGTTTTGGGTACAAGATGCCTACTTTTTACTACGATCCTTACGAAAATTTCTGACAAAATAATAACCCCCCCCCCCCTCCAAATAAACCAGAGTTGTTAAAAGTACTGAACTTTTTTCAAAGTATATGTAAACATAAAGTATTTATTTTTTTCTCACCCCCGGAGTACAGAAAATGTAAAGTAATTTTTTTTCTTTTACTCATGAGTTAACATGAGTAAAATACTTTTCCCCCGAGAAAACGTAAATGTGAGTATTTTTTGTAATTTTGCCCCAATTTGCACTAAAAATCTATAATTTATCGTAACTTTTTGACCATTTTGACGATCAAATTCACCAGTTCATGTGTTATTTGTCTATTTTCAACTATTATTGACATTTTCCCGATGCTGTGAAGCGCTGGTTGGCACTGCCTGGCGCATCACGAACAATGCTAAGTATGATGTAATAGTTTATGAAGTGCACTTCATGAACTTTGGTTGTCGTGATGATAGGTGAAGTGTGTGGAAGACACTTCACGAACAATCTCAAAAAACCTCGTGATGTGTGCTGAAGTGTGTGGAAGTATCTTGACAGAGGCCGCTTCACACACTTCATGAACCTATTTTTGCTGTGCATGTATACAATATATATTGTATACATGCACAAAATAGTGAATCTAAACATGAAAATAAGAAAAGTGGAGTACATATTAGACATTTTGAGCAAAAAATTTGGGGATCGTGGATGTGGGTCAAATCACTTCGCTAGCTTGGACTAAGGGACAAGTCATCATACGTGACCCGATCCTTCCCAACACTTATTTGCAGCTACTCGCCGTTGCCACTGAATATAATTTACATTTGCAGAACACGTGAGGAACGTCGCCAAATGTGACTGCAACTTTCACTTCTGGGTCGGTGCCACTGATTATTCAAAGGACACATGGCGCTGGCTCGATGTGGAACTCGGTGTCGGTTCAGAAGACCCCATACTGGGACAGTTGCCTGCAACAGATGCCGGTGGCGGTGTAAATTGTGCAATACTACAGCATTGGCTACACGTAACGATGGCAAACCTCCCAGAAAAAGTATTTAAATTTTTAAGTGTTTTTTCTAAAATGAATTTTCGAATTTTCGAATTTTTTCCCAAATTAATTTTTGAATTTCAAATTTAATTTTCGAATTTTCTAAACTTTTTTGGCAGTTTTCGAATTTTTTCAGAAGAGATTGAATTTGAAGCTTAAACACAGTATTTGGACTGTTTTCATGTTTGCACCCCTTTTAACTTGAATTTCACTGTAAGTGAAGCATGACATGACAATTTCCTATCACTTTAACATGACAAATGGTAGAAACACTTATGTGGATCAGTTTGCCCATTTTCACTGGGGCAGAATGCCTTCCAAAAATGTTTGTGTGACTGCCCCCCGGAAGACCCGCGAGCGATTTTTTTGATGGACCGGAGTCTCTATCCGCGGAAGTAAAGCGCCGCGGTTCTAATTGATTGTTTGGGCGGCTCCCTGCATTCCTAAATAGATGTCATAAATAGATGGAGTCCGCCTCTGCCGCCGCGGATGCCATTTTAAGGTTTTTTAATGTTTGTTTTTTCGTAACATGAGACTTTTCAGACCCACCGCCGACGATGGGTAAGTTCTCCAAAAAAAAAAACACTTTCTGTGTTTTGAGTTTTTCAAAAATGAATACCTGTGTTTTGAGTTTTTTTCTCGAAAAAAACTTGAGTAACTCTGTTTTTATTTCTGTGTTTTTTGTAAAAACTCGAGTTTTTTGAGGTTTTTTCTAAGAGTTTTCCCCCGAAAAATTCTGATTTACAGCATTTCGATCTGGAAACAGTGGTTTTCTTATAAAATATTGGTTTTGCACATGTTTTGCTTTTGGCGCTTGGCGCCTTTTTGCTGTGGCGCCATTGGCGCTTGGCGCTGTGCTACCGAAAAGCGCCATGGCGCTTTTGGCGCTTGGCGCTATGATGTTGTGGCGCCATTGGCGCTTGGCGCTAGTGTTTTATAAAGCGCCAAAAAGCGCCAAGTAGTACAAAAAAATAATCATTTTTCTTAGGTAAAAAGACCTTGCCTGCATGAGTTACATAAGTAAATGTGTTACTGTAAGTGTGTTACAGGAAGAACAAACCCTCTATCTGCTTATTTTGTAAACCATGTCCATGCAATTGCAAGTATATTCAAAACTTTTACCAAAAAATGGGCCTACACGCGCTAGTTTTCAACAACATTTTATGTCAACTGGTTTTCATCCCAATTCAAGGCTTGATGACGAGCGTTCAAATGCATAGTGTTGCATTATATTGCAAATGAAGTTGTATTGTTGCTGTGGTATGAAGTACCGGCATGAAGTACCTTCCATATTTCCTCGAAATACAGCTAGGGGGTATATTTTTTCAGGGTGCAAATTTTGAGGGGAGTTTCGAGGGGTGCTTGTTCAGGGGGGGGGGGAATTTTTATGAAGGGTCGTAGTCAAGTATAGTTTTTTGTACCCAAAACGTAATTAGATAACCAAATAGGATACATTTTGTTCATATTACCATAGTTCGTTCCATAAACAATGCCATGTATAGCTGCTACGTAAATCCGCAGCTATAAATGTATCATGTTCATTGGATACATGATCCACCTTATTCTAGACGGGGTGTATTTCGAGCGGGGGGGGGGGGGGCTGGGTTGTTGAAGGGGGTGTTTTGAGGAAATATGGTATATGTGTATACAATACTGGATAATGTTACTTGTCAAGCAAGCTTTGATTTGTGATGGGAACCAGTTGACAAACAAATAGATAGCACTGCATTTGCATCGCTGCACTTTATGCAGCAAATTTTCTTGGCGCTGGCGCTATTGGCGCTTGGCGCCATCATCCCGTGGCGCCATTGGCGCTTGGCGCCATGGTCTAGAAAAGCGCCATGGCGCTTTTGGCGCTTGGCGCTATTTTGCTGTGGCGCCATTGGCGCTTGGCGCTCGCATGCCAAAAGCGCCATGGCGCTTTTGGCGCTTGGCGCCAAAAGTCTGGCGCTTTTTACATCACTACTCCAAAATCCTTCAATGAATGTGCACTGTATTGAAGACTACAGAATTGATTTGAACTACAACTACTATATTACCTCGAAATACCCCCACGGGGGTTTATTATTTTGTCAGAAAGTTTTGTAAGGATCATAGAAAATAGTAGGCATTTACATACCCAAAACAGGTTATAAATGCGTACAAACAGGATATTTGAAATAAACATGTAGATAGCTACACAACCTAGTATACAGTCTATGTGTAGCTGCGATGCAAATTAGCAGTAATAAATACACCATGTACATTGGATACATGATGTACATCATCCCGGAGGGGGGTATTTCGAGGGGGGCTTATTTTTTCACCAGTCCATTTTGAGGGGGGTTAATTTTAGGTAATAAGGTATACTTAAATGTTGAAACTTAAATTGTCAAATCCACCATGAGATGTGCAAGCCATCTTTAATTTCTTTTTTGTACCATTATAAAATATGAATAAATTATGTACATATTTACATACTATACATGCATATCTTATCTTGTTTAGTTTAACTGAATTAATGTGCATTCAACCGCTTCGCTGAAAAAAAACAGAAAAACTTAAAAAACTTTTCTGTGTTTCCGTCTTTCTGTGTTTCTGTGTTCTCCAAAAAAACTCGTTTGAGTTTTTAGTTTTTCAAAATTTATGAGTTTCCGTGTTTCTGTGTAAAACAAAAACACAGAAACTCAATGAGTTTCTGTGTTCAATTTCTGTGTTTTTTCCATCGTTGCCCACCGCATATCAATTGTCGCTTTATTTAGCACGCTGAACTTAAGATCGCTTTTTGTCACCTTGAATTCCCTGAAAAATTCGAAAACTATTTTTGAATTTTTGAATTTTTGAATTTTCGAATTTTTTAAAAAATAAATCGATTTTTAAGTGTTTTTTCCAGGGGTGGAATAAAAATTCAAAAATTATGAAAAAATTCAAAAATTCAAAAATATTTTCGAATTTTCGAATCTTTTTTTGCCATCGTTAGCTACCCGGAGACGGATCAGGGGGCTGGTGGAAGAGCCGCCACTATTCTATTACTTGTAATGGCAGTTCACATGTGCTTTGCGCCATAATGTGCATGAATGGAGGCTCATGCAATGCTGGGACGGCCAAATGTGAATGTAGCAATGGTTTCAGTGGCGATAGATGTGAGAACAGCCCAAACCAGATATTCAGTGTGTTCTCTTTCACTTGAAAATTTTAACAAAATGAAAAGAAAGCAGGTTTCGTCCCTTTTCATGGACCTGCTACCCAATTTTGTGCAGGAACTCATCAGCATGAACACAAATGGGTACTTATGGACCCTTAAAACACTCCTAAATAAAGCACAAGTGCACAAAACCTCAGTAAAAAACGAGTAAAAATTTGACCAACCCTTTGGTGGCCTTGCCCAGCGGGGCTGTTGTTGTTGGAGGCCATACGGGGCCTTTTGAACTGCTGCCTGTTGCCGTTTGAGTTGTGTGCGCCGCCGCGACCATAAAATGGAGGTTTTCCCACTGCGTGAGAACTTTAAACTACAAAAATGTCACAACAGAAGTCTGTAAAAACGCTCAAACCAGAAATACTCACTTCCACAACACTTTAGCATGCGAAAACAAAGTTCTGCTCCAGAACTATAGTGTAGACATAAATAGTTGGCCACAAAAAATTATTTAGTGCGATTCCGCAGTCCAGGTTCATTCCGAACGTTCAGGTGCAGCGTGTGGATTTTAGTTCTATTTTTCTTTTTTCACGGTAGGATACAGTCGTACGCCAGAATTTCCGGGAAATGTCCGGATTACCTGTATTCATTGGGGGGGGGCTCTGTGTTCAATGGAGAATAGCATTCAATGCACTTTTTAGCTCACTTTCCGAGCCTAATCCTATTTTCACGGCCAAATCACGTTTATTCTCCACGAACTTTTTGAGAACCCCCAATAGAATACCTATATCATATCTTGCCTCAAGCAGCTCAGTAAATGTATACTTTAGAACCGGTAAAAACTGCGTGCACGACGAGCTTGTTCTAGCTATGCGAATAAGTGCACCGAAAATAGTGTTCCTTTTCAACATATCCGATACATTCGAATCTGGTTGAATGCATTTAACTACCTTAAAATTGAACAACCTACGTTTATCATAGTTTCTAAAACTAAGCTTATCCCCGTGAAACATAAGTTCTAGATCTAAAAATGGACATTTACCACTGGCTGGATCAGAAGCCATTTCCAAGGGTAGTGTAGTGGGGTAAATCAAACTTTTAGCATCATCCACAAACTCCATATAGTTAACTGCTAGGCAATCATCTACATAGCGCAAAATGTTGTTAATCCTTAAAATATCAAGTGAATTTTTGTGCTCTTTGACATATTTAAACTCCAAAATTGCCAATCTAAGGTTGGCCAGTGCTGGTGAGTGTGCCCCACCAGCCGGTATGCCACATTTCTGCTGGAAAATCATACCCGCAAATTCAATATAATTTTCTGTTATACTTAAATCTAGACATTCCAGCAAATCCTGCCTAGATAGTGTGGTGATTGCTCTCTTTTTGCTAACGTTATCCACTGACATATGATATTTGTAGATATTTACATAATCCGACTTGACAAGTAGGGTTATAGCAAATTTTATGCTATCAATCATCACATGAAAAGGTAGTTTAGGAAAGAGTGTTGTAAAATCTGCCGTGTATGCCACCTCAACTTTGGCATTTCGCCATTTATCTAGCCAACTTAGTGCCTCCATGGTGCTATCCACCATCCAAAAATGCCTAATACCACTCCTTTCATATACAACGGTGCAGTAACATTTAAGCATACACAATAAAGAAGAAAGAATAACTGACGCCAACGAGCAGAGTGGTTTTGTGCTAGATTTTTTGGCGCCACTCACAAAACGAAATTTATAGGGATTTTTGTGTAACTTGGCTGTCCAGAAAAGCAACGGGATAGTTTCTGTGAATCTATCCACTGCATAATTATATCTCTGTGCAATTTTCTGATGCCAGCACAACAATTTTGTGAGTTGTGTGCCTTTATCACCAAAATACTTATATGTACAACTATCAGAAAACCTTGCTTCTATACCGTTATATCAAAGTTCCTCTCCCAGTACCTTAAAATATAGGTGCTCACACACAAAGGCAAAATTTGACGCTACTTTGTCAACTGGTACCAAAATAAGTGACTTATGTACCCAAGCTATTTGTTTCATACACTCCTTCAAATTTTTTACATCCTGAAACTTATCAACTGGTGCGGGCAGATGGAACACGTGATTTCTACAGGCATATTTTACTGCCTGTATGAAGCCATGAACAAAGGTCCTATCTCCATGCTTCTTAACAAGATATGCTGTCAGCGGTCCAAGTGCCATCACCAGTTTATAAAGTACTTCTTTTTTATTGGGGGATTTAGGTAAATGATACTTTGTACCTTTATCAAGCAACTTTTGAAGTGTTTGATTACCTACCACATTTGAATCACCTGTGTAGACATGTTTGTATACATCATGGACAAATTGTTGGCCATGCAAAAGACCACACTTACACTCACCCTCGAGAATTTTCCGAAATTCCACGAAACTCAAAAACCGAAGTTGTTTGGTATAATTGCAGAATTTTAAAAAGGTTGGGGATTCATACCTGAAGGTCAGGGTGACCTTGTCAACTTCTTCCCATAAAGTATGCGGTAGCTGATTTCTAACATTTTCACAACGTAAAATTCGCCTAATACTGACATTATTGAAGAGTTTATTACGAAAAGTCACAACCATGCGGTGACCTACTCTCTTTTTGGGTGTATTTACTTGCTTCGACTTAAACTGAACTATTTTAACAAAATTGTCTATAAATGCAGTAAAATCCGATCTACACTCCTCTATCGCTTGACCCCACACACATTTTTGGGTTTGGGTATATAGAGTGTGGAGACGACGATACACTAAATACGTTCCACAGTTGACATAAGAATGCAACTTCTCCACCACACCAGCAAAACTTGATTTTTCACCACCCAGTTTTTTCCCATGTGACCTTTCCCTTCTCGGTACAGGGCATGAAAAATAGGGACAGTGCTTACAACTTTCTAGTGACTGGAATTTTTGCACTAAATTACCGACACCTGCCACGTTGTCATTCAGGCCCAATGGGTAAACCGTATTTAAAGTCAACATAAATACTTTTTCCACTAAACGTAGTTTATCCTCTTGTCCCTGCCACAATATTTGACACTTAAGATTAGCCATGTCACAGGTGTCTGTAAAGTGTGTATATAAATACTGTGTCTTACACTTACGAATGTTCCTTAAATGTTCAGATAACCTCTGTCTTACACTTCTTTTTGTTTCGCCAACATATTGGGCCCAGGCTGTCCGGGAGGGGCACATACAAACTGGGGTACACTGGGCACATACACATTTGTATGTGCCCAAACTTGGAAACATACATTTTGTTTACAGTTTGTATGTGCCCAAAACATGTGGCACATGCATGTTTGTATGTTCCCGCGGCTGGGCACATACACGCGCCGCGCGCGTGTGTATGTTTCCAAAACGCGGGCACATACATTTAAAAAAAGTTTGTATGTTCCCGGTACTGGGCACATGCACATTGCATTTCAAAAACCTAGCAAACGCAGATTTGGTGAAATTCATTTGGTGAGCAATCATCCACAAAGTTCAAGGCGCTGGTACTTATCATTTGCATCCCGGCGCCCTGAAAACTGGATAACGGCGCTTATGTCCAAATTCATTCTGGCCAACCAGAAATCATCCGCCAATTTTTTATCTATTGTGAATTTGTGATGCAAGAAAAAACGCTTGCATCACATCAAAAATATTTATATCTCCATGTGTTCCGTTAATCTGCAAGGAATCGGACATTTTGAGTGCCTGGCATCAATAAAAATTGGCCGATGACTTTTGGTTGGCCAGAATGAATTTGGATATTGAATAAGCGCCATTATCCAGTTTTCATACACCGGTTTGCAAATGAAACTACTGGCGCCACTGCAATGAATAGGCATTGAATCTCAAAAATGATTCTCAAATTTGATGCGGATTGCACAAATCCACTTTTTGATGACATTCGACATTTTGCATTTTACACTACTCTTATCACTTTACATGACTTTTTACAGAGCATTTTACACGACTTTTGACACTTCGTAAAACTTCTAATTTAGGCCATTATTTTTAATGCCACGTTACTTCTACCTCCCACACCCTCGGAAATGTGCCGCGCGCGCTCTAATAAACCCGCTAATATGACTGATAAAATGACTACAAATCATGAATGATATTGATTGATGCTTGACATCCTAGGAAATCACCTTTCTGTTTTAATATTTAGTACTGCGCCACAGCGTACACAGTGGCATTTCTTTTTTAGTGCAGTTTTTTTATCATAGTATTTCGTTTTGCAATGGAATAATTCATTACAAATATTATCACAAGATTTTATAAATTAAATTATGGTACAATTCAGTAGGTAGGATTAGAATGCCGTTTTTTATCATCTCCAGCTTTTTCACTTAGAGTGCATTTATCCTAATAATGATTACACTAATTAAGTGTGCAGTTGTATCATTTTTAACAAAGTGTTTATCATCAATGTAATGATGTAATTACTGCAGAATGCAACAATCTGCAGACAATTGTAAAATGCAGCGGTCACAGATCTCATGTGTTCAGCGCTGGCTGCAGTAGCTGCGGCACTGTTCACAGAGTTGCGCGGCAACTCGGCGGCTCCTTTGTGTTTGCCGCCAGGTTGTTGCACTGCTCTTTGAATTTATTGATTTGATTGTGAATTGCTTGCGGATGGATATTTGAAAGGCCTTTAAAAAAATGTAGGGTAATTTGGAATGAATGATTATCACTCATCTAAGATATGCTTGATTGTGAATACGCTGTGGTAATTACACCATTAAATTTATGATCAACCAACTGCACACTTGATGAGTGTAATAAAAAAAAATAGGTAGCTAGCTGAAATAATAAAAATATGGCTATTTTATTCTACCAACAAAAACTAACAAAAATGTCAAACATTTACTTTGACTGGGGCCGCTATGGCGACACAATCCCACAGAAAACACGCTGGTGTTTGTACATACATGGTGTCTCATAAAGATGCAACTTTTATAAAAATTTGGTTTCATCGAAAAAATTTACTTCGTACTCACTCACATTCAGCATTGTCCAAAAGCCTTTTTACGACTATAAAAAATTTGTTTCAAAAAAAGTTTTTTTCAAAACACAAGTATATTTTATCAGTGGGTCAACTGGTAAGGGCAGGATTGCTTTGAAATTGCCTCTCGAAAATGCCTCTAATAGAGTCCCTATTTTTCCGCTATTTTTGCCTGGCGCCAGGAACAAAATGTCTGGCGCTAGCGCCAAAGCAAAAAGAGCCATGGCGCTTCTGGTGCTTGGCGCCATTTTGCTGTGGCACCATTGGCGCTTGGCGCTGGGGTTCGGAAGAGCACCATGTCGCTTTTGGCGCTTGGCGCCAAAGTCCTGGCGCTTTTTCCATCACTAGCTGCGGTACATTCAAAGAGCCGCGCGGCAACTCGGTGGCATTCGCTCATAATTTTGCTCTGTGATTTTAATAATTGCCACCCCTATCATTAACATTATCAACTTTTTTACCTGCCGTTCTAATGTTTTCTTGAGCGCAGAAACATGAAACATGCACCTGAAATTCAGATAAATTCAGATACATACATGAATTTGAGCAGCCTGTAAAAATTGTCGCGGTAAATCGATCCAATTGCACACCTAAATTGTTGCATTTATATTTGCATAAATCATCAGCCATCATCAGACCCTGTATAATGCTCTGTAAAATCTCAACTGTCATACAAAGTGTCAAAAGTCATGTAAAATGACATGCAAAGTGCCTGAAGTCATGTAAAATGTCCTGCAAAATGTCAAAAGTCACGTGTAAAAAGTCATTTCAAATGTGCTGGATAATGGCAAACAAGCGTTTTGCATTTTACAGCGCATTTACCTATAGTTACAAGCAGCAACAGTGGTAGCATACTGATGCATTCAACCATTTTGTAAAGGGAATTTTGCAGACATTTTTCAGCTTTTCATAGTGGCATTTTGCAGCTACACGTTCGATTTTATTCTACTTAACTGGAATGGAAGTTTGCCAACCATATGCTTGCATACCGTATTTCCTCGAAATACCCCCGGGGGGTTTATTTTTTCAGAGTGAGAATTTTGATGGGGGGGGGGTATTTTGAGGGGGGGGGGGTTATTATTTCGCCAGAAATTTTTTGAAAACCAAGTACTAAATTGTCGTCTGAAACGTACGCAGACGTCGAAAATGCAACAGAAATCGCCATTTATAAGACTCTAAAGACTTGTATAAGTGTGTAGACGTATAATCACTGTTCTCACATAACAGAGTCATCGTTTTTAACGTGTGTTTTGCATTACCCAGATGACAAACCGCAGCCTTTGTCATTTACGTTCTCTATACACTAAATTTGGGGGGGGGGTATTTCGAGGGGGGGTTTATAAGTTCATAGTGTCCATTTTGAGGGGCGTATTTCGAGGGGGGGGTATTTCAAGGAAATACGGTATATCGAGAACCGTGTCAGGACAAATCAGAGCAACGATCTGTAAATCGATTTCTGATGGGTCTTTCGTGTATCAAGTCATCGGAGATCAGAGCACCGCCGCGCCACGCACTAAATAAAATATGTTATCATAATATGTTATCGTTTGCATCATTTTTTTCCAAGTATGTTTCCAAACATGGGCACATACAATTTTTCAACAGTCTGTATGTTCCCCAAACTGGAAACATACACGTTTTTCTGGAATGTATGTGCCCGATTTCATGGGGAACATACACGCATGCATGTTTCCAACCGCGGGCACATGCATCGTTTTCAAAAGTTGTATGTGCCCCAAGCGGGGCACATACATTCTTTTTATCGCGTGCATGTGCCCAAATATAGGGAACATACATAGCGGGCACATGCAGGGGCACATACGTATGTGCCCCTCCCGGACAGCCTGATTGGGCCAGACAATCCTGACACGTAAGCAGATAAACCACACACTTACTATCACATGTCAATACTGTTACACCTGTGTCCGGTGTTGTGCAAAAAATCCTACCGGTCACAGTACTTTCCACTTCCGAATCAAACTTGATGTGTTTGCACACATCACACTGTTTCCTACCACACTTCTTAATTTCAACCCTACTCACATTCCGATCAGACAGCTCAAAGTGTGGAAAATCATAACTTTTGAATTTTAGTATTTTTGTCACAGGTGAGTTTCAAGGTGGGCCCCACCCATGGCTACCACCAGGAGTGTGAGTGCCTACTGCCCCGGGGCTGCCGAGGTTTTTTGCGGCCGCACGATCTAAATAGATCTGCCACATATTTAGTTGCTTGGCTATCATTTCATATTCACACTAGGGTATATGATATTCATAGCACCAATTTATTAACTAAGCCATTTTCTCAAAAATGAACGCTAAATAATTGCACTAAAAATCGACCACCTAAGTACAACCCGATGTCAACAGTGAAAAATTGAAAGACAAATAGGGCCATATAACCAAACACATGGGATTTACAGAGATCTAAATCCATTTCAACCCGTAAATAACCATCCAAAAACATCAAAAAATATCAAAATAACATGGAAAATCCTTCTAACAGCTGGCATATTTATGCATACACCCGAAATCAACCCATTGGGAAAACGGAAAACGGAAAGCGTAAAAACATAGTTCCACAAAATCGAGAAAATTTATTAAAATACAAGGTCTTAAAATTTTTTTGATTTACGTGGAACTTTGTCAATGTGCACTTACAACTGCATAGGCTGCGGCTCTTTATTCAGAGATGCCAGTTTCACCTGATAGTCCTCCCGCATCTTCTGTACCACCGCAACATCTACAATGTTGCTTGGGTTCCGATTGCGAGTCGGTTTCGGTACCGCGGGGGCCTGAAAATTTCCCGTGTTGGGCACGTTGCCCGGCGTGCCGCTGCCCGACCCGTACCCGGAGGTACCAGCCGGCGACTGCAGCATGCGCGCCAAATTGACCGCTGGCACCTGAGTAACGGGTTTGGAAGTGTCAGGCCTACTCGCGCTGGCGGCGCCTCCCGCACCCCCTTCATTTAGCGCCATTTTGGCTGCCTTAGCAAACAACGAATTGGGGTCCTGGGGATCACTTGAGTCCAATTTTAAAATTTTAATCCACTTCCACCAAGGCTGGCGATCCACCTCCGCGGACCCCAGTTTTTTCACACCAATACGCATTCCATCGTATTGGAAACATTCCAACCCGGTTTTGCGAATTGCATTCATCACATTAGAAACCGAGCGCGCGTCCGCACGCTCCTTCTCGGTGCGTTCCTTATAAATTTTGATGTCATAAAATTTCTTAACACCATTTTCATTGTCCAACTCGAGAAAGTAGCCCTTCTCCGCCATTTTTTGGCGCCTAAACTGCACAATTTCGGTGACCAGTACCGGATCGTTCACCGACACTTTTATATCTTGGCTCGGTAGCCGCCTAAATTTATAGATGGTACCCCACTGCGCCTTGGTCAAACCTAAACCAGTCACAAAAATGTCCTTAAGACAATCTTTCAGCGATTTTTCCGTCAAAGGTATCCCCTTAACAATTAGCCAAAAATCACACGCGAATTCTTCCACCCTATCGATTCGGCGTCTATTTGCATTGATATTTTGGATCGCCTGCTCAAATTCGCGCCTACAAATTACATCTCTGCCCCCACGTTTGGCCTGTCCACCCTACGAAATGTACAGTATTAGCAAAAGATAAATATTTAACAATCACAGACTCCTTGAGAGTGCAGTGATGGGCACATAGTGACTCCCAAAAGTGCTTCTATGGCCCTACAACCTTCGGATGACGCTAGGCATGCTTTCCTCCAGTTGTATGTAAAAGAAAAAGAGAAAAAGCGAAAACAGAACCGATCAAGATCGCAATACGGGCCGGGACACCCACAGCACCCGAATTGTTCACAGAAATGAGTAATTTTAACAAAATGAAAAGAAAGCAGGTTTCGTCCCTTTTCATGGACCTGCTACCCAATTTTGTGCGGGAACTCATCAGCATGAACACAAATGGGTACTTATGGACCCTTAAAACACTCCTAAATAAAGCACAAGTGCACAAAACCTCAGTAAAAAACGAGTAAAAATTCGACCAACCCTTTGGTGGCCTTGCCCAGCGGGGCTGTTGTTGTTGGAGGCCATACGGGGCCTTTTGAACTGCTGCCTGTTGCCGTTTGAGTTGTGTGCGCCGCCGCGACCATAAAATGGAGGTTTTCCCACTGCGTGAGAACTTAAAACTACAAAAATGTCACAACAGAAGTCTGTAAAAACGCTCAAACCAGAAATACTCACTTCCACAACACTTTAGCACGCAAAAACAAAGTTCTGCTCCAGAACTATAGTGTAGACATAAATTGCCGGCCACAAAAAATAATTTAGCGCGATTCCGCAGTCCAACGTTCAGGTGCAGCGCGTGGATTTTAGTTCTATTTTTTTTTTTCACGGTAGGATACAGTTGTACGCCAGAATTTCCGGAAATGTCCGGATTACCTGTATTCATTGGGGGGGGGGCTCTGTGTTCAATGGAGAATAGCATTCAATGCACTTTTTAGCTCACTTTCCGAGCCTAATCCTATTTTCACGGCCAAATCATGTTTATTCTCCACGAACTTTTTGAGTGGTGTGTTGTGATGTGTTGTGAAGTGTTGTGAGGAGGTTAGATCTTGTAGCATCATCAGCGGTTTGATTGATATGGACGTGAAAAGTTCACCAGACACCGTTTTTTGGTGTTTTAGTGTCTGATGATGCCGCGAGAAGACATCTTCAAATCATTCAAAAGTGCAGCGAAGTAACGCGATCATACAGCATCATTGAGTGTGTTTTGATATAGCATTTTGAAAGAGCACATCAGCGGCTAGTTGCATAAGTGGACAAGTACTTAGGCCTTAACTCTTGACTCTGCAAGATATCTACTACGACTGCTGCCATACCCTTCTGAAGAGGGGACAAAAAATTGTATTTACAAAAACAGAAGGTTTTACTTGTTTTTAATAATAAATATTACCTACCTGTCTAATAATTACCAATTTGTTTATGATTTGTTGTCAGTTTTGACATGGTGTCACGTGCCCTTTCTGAGGACTGGCAGAGGTGCCAGTGCGGTGCTGTGCCATTTTTCCGGTGCCTTTTCCATCACCACTCGGGACCAGTGTTGTTAAAATACTGGTATTTTTGGAAAACATAAACATAAATGTAAATATATTTTCTAAATTAAAAGTATAAATACTAATATGTAAAGTACTTTAAAAAAACCAAGGAATACGTAAAATATAATGTAAACTTAAAAAATTTAGTGTGTCACTGGATGTCGATGGCTGCTCGCCCGAAGCATCTTAGGTACCTATATTTTGTATGTGCTGTCGAACAGTGTTGTTCAAATACTGGTATTTTTGGAAAACGTAAACGTGAATGTAAATACCTGTTCCAAATCAAAAGTATACATACTAATACGTAAGGTATTTTGAAAATACCAAGGAATACGTAAAAATAAATGTAAACGTAAAAAAATTTATGTGTACTATTTGCCATTGTGCGTTAGAAAACACCATCATTTTCACCTTTAGATGCGTCAACTGATGCGTCACTGATCTCTATGTAATCTGATAAAAAATGGCTAAAGCCAACAAAAAGTGGACACTGCACCTAACCATGTGTATGCTTTTGAATGCACAAAAGTAATATATCATATACCATGCCATTTTCTGATTGAGCTATCAAAAGATGTATATCAAGAAGGGAAATGTACACAAATGCTAATAATATAGGCTATCAACACAGCAAACTGCATCACAAGAAACAATTTCACCAAACTTTTGCATGGCAGCGTGAGCTGTGTCAAAGTGCTGCAAACATTAAAGATACAAATAGCTCACGCTGCCATGCAAAAGTTTGGTGAAATTGTTTCTTGTGATGCAGTTTGCTGTGTTGATAGCCTATATTATTAGCATTTGTGTACATTTCCCTTGATATACATCTTTTGATAGCTCAATCAGAAAATGGCATGGTATATGATATATTACTTTTGTGCATTCAAAAGCATACACATGGTTAGGTGCAGTGTCCACTTTTTGTTGGCTTTAGCCATTTTTTATCAGATATACTTCTTTTGAGGGCCACAGGCCCAAAAGTTTATAAGTTATTGCAAATCAAGCAAATGCCAAAGTGGCAGTGAGCAATACAATCTATAGTCAAGAAGAAGCCAAATACTAAGATTCAAAAGATTTTAAACCTGACATTTAGAACCTGAAAGTTATCACTTGACATTTATGACTTGAAATTACCCACTTGACAATAACTTGACATAAACCACTTGACGTTTATGACTGAATGGCATCACTTGATATTTATGACTTGACATGAACTGCTTGCCATTTTTTCACCTGATAGTTTTCACTTGACATAAACAACTTGACAGGTATCACCTGAAAATTGTTACTTGACATATTACTTGACATTTGACATGACATTTATCACTTGACATTAAACTTGACATTTCACTTGAAATTTATCACTTGACGTTAAACTTGACATTTGACATGACATTTATCACTTGACATTAAGCTTGACATTTAACTTGACATTTGACTTGACATTTGACTTGACATTTCACTTGAAATTTATTACTTGACATTTCACTTGAAATTTATCACTTGGCATTTGACTTGACATTTCAATTGAAAGTTATCACTGTATATTCACCTTGACATTTATCACTTGACATTTGACTTGACTTGACTTTAGACTTGACATTTATAACTTGACATTTGACTTGATATTTGATCACTTGACATTAAACTTTACATTTGACTTGACATTTCTCACTTGAAATTTGACTTGACATTTATCACTTGAAATTTGACTTGACATATGACTTGATATTTGACTTGACATTTATGAGTTGACATTAAACTTGACATTTCACTTGAAATTTGTCACTTGACATTTGACTTGAAATGTGTCACTTGACATTTGACATGACATTTGACATTACATTTCACTTGAAATTTATCACTTGACAATTATCACTTGACATTTCACTTGAAATCTACCACTTGACATTTATCACTTGATATTTGACTTGATATTTTATCACTTAATATTTTATCACTAGACATCTATCACTTGACATTTATCACTTGACATTTGACTTGACATTTATAACTTGACATTTGACTTGACATCAACCGCAAGACATTTATGACCTGATAGTAATCAGCATGCAAGGTCACATGCTCAGTATCACATGAAGCAGTAGTTCAGGCATGTTTGCGCATTTTACACAAAATAAGCAAACTTGAATAACTTTTGTAAATCTGTACCAAAATTGCCAAAAATTGGCTCATTTGAAAGCTCTAGTCATGGCACACATCAACAAATTTTTTTTATTGCCCCATTTGTATTCAAATTTTAAATTTATTGAGGTTTGAAAATTTCAAACAGATACCGTACCAAAGTGGGCGGAGCCTGTGAAAAAAAATCCCGAAAATAAGAAATGGCATCATATTCTCTTTCAAATGAGCCATCAACCATGAAAATCGGTCGTGTTTCAAGGAAGTTATTGCAGTTTGAAGATTTTCGGGAGAACAAGAACAACAACAACAACAAGAACACTACTTGAAAAAGAAAATGCGTAATAACTTCCTCCGAATTCAACCGTTGGATCTGAAAATTTGCATGGTGGTACTTTTCGACACGGGCTTTTTAATGGTGCAGTCGGTTCTGCACTAGCGCATTGCGTTCCGAAGTTATTGCGATTTTAAATTTGCGATTTCCGCATTTTGGTGTGTCTGACCATATTATGGGTGGGTCGCTTGCGCCCTCCCTCGGCAGCGAGGGATGGCGCTGGCGCGCCCACCCGATATCTTCATGTTTTAACACTGCATTATTGATGGAAAAGTGCCATGGCGCTGGTGCGTGGCTAGGGCCAAAACAGAAAGCACCACGGCGCTTTTGACGCTTGGGGCCAGATTTAATTCGCCCTACAAATATTCTTAAGTTATGCACTACACCCGACTAGCATCACCCTACACGCCCGACAAAACCGTGCACAATCCATAGCAGAGTTATGCATGTAAGGCGCCCTACGCACCAATTTCCTATTCAATTCTCACATTTTGTCGGGCACGTGGCCGACAAAATAAAAAGAAAAATAATATTCCGCCCTCCAGCAAAATAACGATGGGCAGGAACAAAATTAGGTTGATAAAAATATAAAAATCACGATTTAGAAAAAAAAAATTATGAAATTTTATTAAATAGATAAAATCGGCTGACATGAAACGAGTCAGCTTTCCTTCTTTTTATGTAATAGTAAGATGTGTCTCAAATTCGAATTCAAACAGACGGATTCCGTTAGATTCACAGTTTATTTAAACCGATTGAACTTTCAAATGTGAAAATAAATGGATAAAGCACGGATATAAAAATAACAGTCGGAAAGCTAGATATCGCGCTCAAACAATGCTAACGAATTCCTAAAAAGGACGAATGTGAAAGATATCCCGTATGTTAACTTGGCATGCGTTGGGTTACGTATTTTACGAATGAGGTGAAAGATGCAGGATTTACGTTTGCGTTACTCATTACGTCTGTGGAACACAATTTAGCGACTGGAAATGATCACAAATGTGTCAACTAGTGTACTTGTGATCATTTCCGGTCGATTTATTGCATTCCGCAGCGATAATCAGTGACGTGAACATGAAACCTGCGTTTTTCGCTCTCATTTGTCTGAAACGCAGAGTGACTTGGACGTGGGCCAAATTCACATGTGACCCTATCGTTGGTTTATACCGCACTCATACAAAAACTCCTTAGACCATTGACTTCCATAATGTCCGCCGAGTTTTACGCACACTTCACAATGTATCCACAGAAAACAATCGAAGGCAATCGAAAACTGAAATTCTCTGGAAAGTACATGATCTGATAGATTTCTTATGAGATCATTTCAATGTGTTCCATTTTCATGCATCTTTTACACAATTTACACATTTTCTTTTTTTGTGAACCACTAAACAAAACAAATAAATATGCCCTTCACCCGACACGTGTTTCCCGACACGCAATTGAATTGCGTTTTGTGGTGTCGGGAGACTGACGGTAGGGTAGGGCATCCGTAAACAATTTGTAGGCCGGCTGCCCGATTTCGGGTGCATTACTTTCGGGTAGGGCACATTACTCGAGAATTAAATCTGGCCCTTGGTGTTAAAGTGCTCTGGCGCCATTGGCACTTGGCGCCGGAATCTGAGCAAGCGCCATATGGCACCATTTTCTTGTGCCGTTATTGGCGCCTGGGGTCAGCATTTTAAATGGCGCCAAAAAAGCGCCAACCATGAGTGTAAAAATATTTGAAGACCAGTAAATCGATACTCCAGTTGATCAACTTTGAAGACAACTGGATCAATATTGACTAATACCATGGCTAATCGCAAAAATATCTCCACCTTCAAAAATATTCAAAAACAACAAAAACGGTATACTGCACACGCTCGGCATACAAACACGTTAATGCATTTGAGTGTAGCTTGTATTCTGTGTAGTACTGCATGCGTGCAGTCACTTTTTATTTATACACCTTTTTTGTATAGGTACATTTTACGTTTTTGCAAAAACGTCAGTCACAATTTCATTTGCTGCGCCGGATGCGGCCATTTTTATCGCCTGAACGTGTCACCGATGGGATTTTTTAAACGTTTTTGCCAGTACCCGTGTATTTCGGTTAGGAATACGTAATGGTATTTTCCAAATACGTAAACATAAACGTAAACGTAAATATAAATACCGAAATACCCAGGTATTTTGGGTAAACGTAAATACATTTTTGCAACACTGCTGTCGAATCATCTTCATTCTTCAATCAAGTTCTGACTTTTGCTGCTGACGACAGCCGCCGTGTCATCGTCAGAATTCATCACCAAAAATATTTTTAAAAAATGGCAAAAACAGCAAAAACGGTGGCCTGCACGTGCACACTAATTGACACATGTGTGTCAACTGGTCTGTGTCAACTCAGATTTCGGCAATTTTGAAAAATAAATATTCTGGAAAGTGCATTGGAAAATCGCTCTGTGACATGTGAAGCCGAAATCTGACTTGACACATGCCAGTTGACACAAATGTGTCAACTAGTGTGTGGGTCGCCATAAATACATATGTATTTATAACTGCATGCGTGCAGTCACTTTTTATACGTCCTTTTTCTTTTTCTATACATTTTATGTTTTTGCAAATTGTGAGAATTTTGTTTGCTGCAGGTGGTGCGGCAATTTTCAACGTGTGAACGTGTGATAGATCGGATTTTTTTGGGTTTTTCCTAGTACCCGGGTATTTCGGTCAGGAATATGTAACAATAGTACCTAACGGTATTTTCCAAATTCGTAAACGTAAACGTAAGGATAGATACCAAAACACCTGGGTATTTCGGGTAAACGTAAATACGTATTTGCAACACTGCTCGGGGGGACTACCGTATTACCTCGAATTAACCCCCCCTTGAATTAACCCCCCCCCCCCTCGAAATACTCCCCCTAAATTTCGGCTGGGGAAATAATAAACCCCCCCCCCCTCGAAATACCCCCCCTAAAATTGAGTGTAACGTGAACGTACATGACAAATACCGCAGTTTGTTATCTGTACAATGCAGAACACACGTTAAAACTGATGATTAAGTGACGTTAGATTAGGGTTTTTGTGTATGTACAGTTATATACCGTATTTACTCTAATAATTCCCCCCACTTGAATAATTCCCCCACTCGAATAATTCCCCCCTGTTAGGCGAGTGAGGAAAATATTATTCCCCCACTTGAATAATCCCCCCCCCCGAAATGATGGAAGGTAGTGTAAATATGCACATTTATTAAAAAACTATCGATGAAGTCAACCCAAGCAAAAGAGCTGTGTGTGGTTTGATTCACAGAATGTAAATGCACTACATCCGGTGTTCAAAGATGCAATGTAATGTGCACTACCAGTGGAAACAGGATGCGTATTTAGTGTGATAGAAACATGGCTAAAAATGTTGACGAAATAATAATCCCCCCACTTGAATAATTCCCCCCTTGAATAGTTCCCCCCTCAAAAATGTCTGACGAAAAAATAATTCCCTGGGGGAATTATTCGAGTAAATACGGTATGCCTATAAACACATATACATCTATGTAATTGTTCGATTTTTCTACGTCTGCGTATGGGGAATTTCCGAAAATTTCTGGCAAAATAATAGACCCCCCTCGAATAAACCACCCCCCCCTCGAATTATCCCCCCTCCAATTTTGCTGGTGAAATAATAAACCCCCTGGGGGTATTTCGAGGTAATACAGTATCTGAGTAAACAAAAAAATCTAGTCATAGCCCTGACCCCAGACACCAACTTACTCGAAAGGCATCGAAATCGGCTAATGTACAACAGAATGGGAAGACACGAAATTCTGGTGGACGCCCCTAAAATGCCACCCCAGATTCCGGCTATGCGCCTGCCACCCTGTTTCTGAATGACATCTTGGCGCCACTGCATTGGTGCTCTCAGTACTCTCATTTCTGGCACTTTTGATCCATCACTACTCACAGGCAAGCAGTATAATAAATGGTATGAATATCCATGGTCAGATGGTCATGCTTGCTTGCTGTTCAAGTATCACTATTTGCACTGGGATGCTGCAAGAAAAGTCTGTACAGATCGGCCAGGTTCCGAATTGATCTCATATGGGACTGCAGATGATGAACAGCTTGCTATAGGTGTGTAACAAAACTCACTGCATCCTGATTTTCCCCGGTTCAAACCACTTTTGTGACAAAAACATTACCAGTTTTGCAGTAGCAATTCTGTCATTGTTGCTTGGTACTTTTTTCCTGGTGCTTTTCTGGTCCATATTCAGTTACAATATAAATACATGAACCACATTTTCTCTGATCTCGTCTCAGATATGGCTGAAGAAATTGGTGCAACAAAACACTGGTGGCTGGGGTTGTATGCGCCTGCTGGAACTAAGAACTGGAAGTGGTCAGACAACAGATCTATCACCTATACAAATTGGAATGAAGGTTGTGCATAGATATACTATATGTTCAATCACCAGTAGATAGTTTATGTTGTTGTTGTTTTTTGCAGTGTGGGAACAGCCAACTGTTTACTCCATGGGTAGTCTTGCTGTTCAGGGATTTGATCATTCACTGAAGTGGATCACTAAGCGAAAGGACTCACAGTCTGCAGCTCGGCCAATCTGTATGATACTTTGTCACAATGGTGGCCAGTGCGTACAAAGTGACGCTCAGAGCAATGCTGCCTGTAACTGCCCAATTCATACTGGCTATACAGGGCCAAGGTGTCAAGTTGACATTGATGAATGTGTTTCCCATCCATGTCTCAACAAGGGCTTGTGTTATGTCAGTTTGCATAATTTTTGTAATATAATTAGTAAACATCGCACTTCAACCTACCATAACCCATCTGCAAAATGAACAAAAATTATACAGTTTTTGCATCTTAATATTTTGATTTCAATATGGAATAATGAATTACGAGATGTAGCACAAGATTTTATTCATTTAATTAAGGTAGGATTCTGCACATACTTTGCGGTCCGCCGATTATGATCAATTTGTTTCCAAATATCTTCATATGTTTTTTAGAATCTCCCCAGCACATTCAAGTGTTATTGTCGACCACCATTTGGTGGGCCACTGTGCGACATTGATATGGTTGATGATTGTTCATCTAATCCATGTGCAGACTACAGTTTGTTTTTACCTGGGTTTCATTTTGGGCTTTGAAGTAGCTATTACCTATACACAACAGAAGCAACATGTCATGTGTGTGTGCTGAACTTACTGGGCAAAATAGCATTTCAAAAAGAATACTTAGTGATCTGCAGTAGCAAATAGCTAATGGCAGTGCACAAAAAAATTGTATGAAAATTTTGATTTTATATGGTATAACCTTCAATTCTTTTTGAAGTGGTGCTTGGAAATAATTGCATGCCAACCAAATTCACCATTTCCCTTCATAATTTGTAAAAGTACACAGATTTATCAAACATTTTACTGGAAATACTGACGAAAAAATAACTCCCCCCTCGAATAACTCCCCTTTCTTGAATAACTCCCCCCTCAAAATATTCTGACGAAAAAATAACTCCCCAGGGGACTCATTCGATCATATACGGTATATACATACCTATATATGTACTATCGTGATTAACTGGTCATAGGAATGTTCTGCTGTTGTTCCCAGTGATAAATATGAGAATTAGAAAATATTTACCTTTTAAATGATGAGATAGCAACACAAAAAAATTACAACAGAGTTTTCAACTCACAACTATGAATTATGAGACTGTGCTTAATTTTTTGACTACTGTTGTTTTTGACTAATTTGTCCAGTTTGTCCAATCCATTTTGACCAAATTCAATAAAAAAAAGTCTGTGATATCAGTTAGTTATTTAAATGCAGGTACCTGTGTGGATCTCATCAATGAATACTCATGCATCTGCCCGAGTGGTCTGGCAGAAGGCAAACATTGTGAAAATTGGCTGACCCCTTGCCATCCACACGATACTGGAGCCACAAGAGCGGGCAGATTTGTAGCCAACTCTGTTTACAATGTTTCAAGTATAATCATTATTATTGTATGTTTGGTTGTGCTGGGCATGTATTTTATCATTGGTGATTTTAGCATTGCCAGGATATACCATATGTTGCAAGAGTTATCTTTACTCTTTGCTAATATCATCCTGTTCTTTGGTAGGGAGAGAACGCTGGGTGGTTTCAATGCTTTCTGTGATCCCTTTGATGACGATGCTGGTGTACCAAAGCTGAGTCTCACCATATGTGGATTGTTTGCATTGGCTGTGCAGTATTTTTTCTCTGTACTTTTTCTTTCATTATTTATTGAAGCACTGCACAACTATGTTATCATCACCTTTGTTTTTGTCCAAGACACATTCAAACCCTTGAAAATTGTTGCAATTGTTATTTTTTCACCACTTATTTTTGCAGCATTCAGTGCACTGCTGTGGTTTGGAGAGTACAGCAGTGAGTTCACCTGCTGGGTCAACTATGGCTCCAAAGCAGTGACTCTGTGCCAGCTTGCACCGAATGTGATCTTTGCAATGATAGCTGTGATCCTGTGTGAGGCTGCACCCATGACCTGGATTCACCCCTGCATCAGAGAAGTTGCCATTGCACACAGGCCTGCATTTATGGGAAACATCGAAGTATCAGCCAAAGTGAATGCCTTTGGGTGCATTGTTGTCACAGTGCTCAGTTTTGCCAGCTTCCTGTGTGGATCCGTTGGGGTGTACTCTACAAGTGCAACAATTGTCACCATTGGTGCAGTGTCAAACATTGCAAATGCTGTTGCAGTGGCTGTTTTTCACACAGCTGGAAATGACCATGCAAGGACACTCATTCAAAAGAAGTGTTGCTGTTGCTGTGGGAAAAATAAAAAGCAGAAACAGTGAGAGAAAAAACTAAAAGATGTGTGTCCTCCCCTACCCTTTGTCAGGCTCTCCACAGACAGTAACAGCATATAGTAACACATGGAGCATCAACATTGTGATGTGCAAATATGGTGTTAAGTTTCCGTTTTCCTTTTTGCTTTTTTACCATTTTGCTTTCCGTTTTAAGTACCAGCTTCTTGCATGGTTTTTAAATCATCATACCTGCACCAACATAGCACAGACATGCTACAACAATAAACACATTTTCAATGCATGTGAAGTTTACAAAACTAGTTTATATTAGGGTGTCATTTTTCATTTCTGTCTTTCCGCAGGAAAAAGATTGTTCCTTTTTGATTCCGTTTTCAGGCAGAAATTTTTTTTTGTTTTTCATTTTTCACCAGTTGCAATTTTTTACATTCCCATTTTCCATTTTATACCAGATGACAAATTTTCTCCTTTCCATTTTCTGTGAAAAAAATTTTGACACCTACACTCCCTTTTAAACCCCCGAATTCTTATTAGAACAGCTGTACTTTTAGGTTGCATTGTCATTCATTAATAATTTTTACACTTAACAGATGCCTAGCATGTTTGCATTTTTTGTATGTTACACTCACATGTAACAAACAATAAAAATTAAAAAAAAAATAATAATAAAATAATAAATAAATAAAAAATATAAAAAATATAAAAAATAAATAATTTTATAAAAATATAAAAAAAATATATAAATAAAAATACAAAAAAAATTATTAAAAAAAATAAAAATAAAAATAATAATAATAAAAATAAAAAAAAAAATAAAAAAAATTAAAAAAAAAAAATATATATAAATAAAAATAAAAAATAAAATAAAAATAAAAATTGAAGAAAAAAAATAAAAATTCATAAAAATATATAAAAAATTCATTTTAGTAAAATTGTATAAACATTTTATTTTATTTTTATTTTATTCTTGTTTCATTTTATTTTATTTTATTTTATTCCCAAAAGATAAAATAAAATGACACATTTTACAAAAATTTTACCAAAAATCAGAATCATGCATGCAAGGCCTTAAAAATGGTATAATTAGACCTATACATGAAAAACCTGTGAAAATTTTTTCCCTTACTCTTCAAAAGTTGCATGCAGTATATATTGTTAGCTAGCTGCAAGTGTAAAGCTACACTTATTGATAAGAATGGTTTGCATTTTCAGTAGAAGGACTACTGGAGTGTGCTGGGCACATTTGTAAAATATCATGCAAAGTGGCAATTGTCATGACAAATGTCTTGCAAAGTGTAAATTGTGTATCCAAATCTTATGTTTTTGTATCCATTGTATGTTTTGTATCCAAATCTTGTGTTTTTGTATCCAAATGTTTACATAAAATTTGGATTCAACAACAACATAATTTGGATACGAAACATAAGATTTAGAAATAAAACATAAGATTTGGACACAATTTGCTTGACAATTGATACTTTAATTTTTACATGTCATGACAATTTACACTCTACTTTACATTTGTCATGACAATTGACACATGCATGATATTTTACATATCATTTGACACTTTACAATGCTTGGGACTGCCCCCAGATCCATGAATAAACAGGTAGAAACTCAAGAAATGAGATAAAATTTTACAAAAACATGACTTTTTATACAATTTTACACAAATATGAATTTTTATACAATTTTACAAAAATTCAAATTTTTATACAATTTTTATTTTTATTCTTAAATTTTCCATTTTATTTTATTTTATTCTTGAATATTCCATTTTATTATTATTTTTTTCTGAGATTTTGCCAACCCTGCACATGTGCAATATTTGTCAAATTGTGATCAATTGTTCTGAAATTGTTATTGAAAATGTCAAAGCCACATCTAAGTGGCTGGCAGTCCCACACCCTGTGAAGTGTCTTGTGTGGTGTCAAATGTCATGTGCCAGTACTGCAAGTGGTAAAGCAATTACCTCTTTAATTTTTACTTTACTTTTTATCTCACTTTTTACTTTACACTTTACTTTTTTTTTTACTCTGTACTTTTTACTTTACTCTTTACTACCGTAATTAGAATTTTTTTATTCTTCTAAAACTGATGCGTGTAAATATGCATGTTTCAAAAATACAGTATCTTTTGATGAAAATTTCTGTTTTGTCACTACCTATATTGATGTTCTATGCAAAATTGGGATTAGTGATGGAGTGGCGCCATGGCGCTGGCGCCATTTGAGGGCGCCAAAGGGCGCCGCGCCATGGTGCCATTGGCGTGTGGTGCCCTTTTTCTGTGGCGCCCACATTCTGGAAGGCGCCATGGCGCCCTTGGCGCTTGGCGCCCTTTTCCGTGGCGTTATTGGCGCCTGGCACCCTTCTTTAAAAGGGCGCCGAAAAGGAGCCAGCAGGGTTTCAATGTGAGTGCTGTATAAATGGAAAAAAAGATAAAAAACGCATCCGTGGATGATCTAAATTCGCCAGAAAAATGAAAGAAGTGGTGTGAGAGGGTGGAAATGTTTTGTGCAACGGTTCATCAGATGTGTCTGGCAGATCAGAATACGAGAAGGATGGTCCGTTGAACTTGCAAAATCATAAATTAACGGATTCAAATCATTATAATTCCGTTTTTGTCCATTTCAAGGAAACATTGATTTGAACAGTCTATTTTAAGTGAATGGAGTGTTGTCAAATGACAATATCCATTGTGTTTGAATTCGTCATGTGGATTTTACTAAAAAAAATTTGTTGCTAGTGTTGTCTTTGTTCATTACATCCTGGAGAACGCGAATTAAGTAGTGAATGCATGTAAAATAGGGTGCTGTAGAAACACTTTTAGCGCACGCAGGGTGTTGTATGCACTTATTTATCCTGGCGCCCTAGGCGCTTGGCGTTCTCTTTCTGTGGCACCCTTGGCGCCTGGTGCCCGCTTTCTGAATGGCGCCATGGCGCCTTTTTTTCTGGCGCTTTCCATCATTAATTGGGATGCACCAAACAATTGGTAATTGCAACGAAGTGAATATATACCGTATTACCTCTAATATAAGGTATACCTTATATTGTTTTCGTCAGATTTTTAGAGCCAAAAGTTATACCTTGTATTAGAGGGTACCTTATATTAGAGGGTACCTTCAATTTTTTTCGCCAGATTTTCGTCTGGTCAACAATTCAAAGTTTCTCTTCGAGTGAGTAGGGTAGAATAGTGCCGCCGTAAACTGACACACTTTTCGGCGGCGGGAGTCGATGAAGAGTCATCGCAGTGCCCTTCGGCACCATTTTCATCATTTTCCGCCATGTTTAGCAACAATTTTTATTATTTTGCGTGTTTTGGCACGCAGCCAGTTGTGCCTTATTAGAGGTATGCCTTATATTAGAGGGTACCTTATATTTATTTCGTTGCGTTCAAAATAACCAAAAGTTATACCTTATATTAGAGGGTACCTTATATTAGAGGGATGCCTTATATTGGAGGTAATACGGTATATACACCGTATCCTTTCTAATGGAAGAGCGCGATTCAATTTTTTGTCAATTTTTTATCTACTGTTCTATTGGCATTGCGGTCCTATTGGATTTGGAGACTGCCATTCTATTTTTTCACCAATCTTTATCACACAGTTTTTCATTTGAAAATAGTGTTTTTAAAGAAACATGAGCAACATTTTTATATCAGAGCATCAATTCGAGTAAACCCAAATGTGAAAACAGCCATGATCATATCTGAATCCTGAACTAGTGATGTAATAGGGCCATGGCGCTGGCGCCTCGCCCTAGCGCCAAAACAAAAAGCTTCATGGCGCTTCTGACGCTGGGCGCTTTTTTGCTGTGGCGTCATTGGCGCCTGGCGCCATGCCTATGAAAAGCGCCATGGCGCTTTTGGCACTTAGCGCTATTTTTTACTGGCGCCAGGAAGTATTTTGTATTTTGTTTTTACATGCCCCCCTGCCTACAGAAAGCGTAACGTTTAAATTATTTACTTTACTTGCAAGTAAATGAGAGTAAAATACTTTTTTCCAGTATTTGTTGTGAGTCTTTTTCTTAGGAAAGCGTAAAAGTGAGTAAAATTACTTTTTCTTTCTAGACCTTTCTAGACTTGTTCTTTCTAGACGATGTTTGCCCTGGACAACATAACCGTGTTTTATTTTTAATTATATGTATTCTTTAGACCCCGTTTACACGGATTTTTTGTGACGACTCGTCAACAATAAAACGTCCAATAAGTTGAGTAAAAAGGTTCCACATTCATTAGAAAAAGTGGTCAAGTATACCTTCTACCTAAGCGAATATGCAGGCCAAATTGCAGACTCGTGCTTGTAGCTCAAGATTTACAATGTTAGAAAAAAGTTTGCTATTGTCGCTGGCTGTTGGAGACAGTCCGACAACTTTCCGACAACTGCAAAAGTTTTCAAACGCCTTTAACTCATGAGCTACAAGCACAATTGTGCAATTTGACATGCATATTCGCCTAGGTAAGATGTATAATTGACCAATTTTTCTCATAAATATGAAACATTTTTACTCAACTTATTGAATGTTTTATTTTTGTTGAGTCATCACAAAAAATCCGTGTAAACGGGGTCTTATAAAAAAGCATGGGTCCCGAATGGTGAATGGCTGCCACCAAAAAATGTGCATAAAAACTCCCGTCCCTTTTTTTGGCTAATGAAAATCGTCTAGTGGCATTAATGTCAAAAATCCACACTTGACATACTGCATATAAAGTCGACAGACGTATCGTCCTACAAACATTTGGTCAGTCTCTCCAGTGGAGAGTGCATGTCGTCATTATTGTGACGCAATATTCTAATAATTGGAATGGATCGGGTCACGTATGAAAACTTGGCTCTTATCCCAGTTTCCAGTTGCGTATTATACAAATGCGAGTGAAAAATCAAAGTTAGCTAAAAATTGTCAAAAGTTGCCTCACTTTGCCAATTTCCACCTTTATATTCGCTATTTTTGTTTATATACATGGTTACAAAGTTAGTGTTAGCCTTTTTTATTCACATTTATAGCGGATTTCGCAATTTTGGCTGGCTGCCAAGTTCTCATATGGGTACTTTTCCATTGGAACGGAGCCAACGAATGAAAAATTAACAAAAACGGTAAAAGGGTCATTTAAACTGTCAAATTTTTTGGCTTCCAACGGACAACGTTGAAACGAAACGTTGAAACGGGCGGCGTGCACGCAAGGACACGGCGAAGCGTCCATTTCTTTTTTAATATTTTTTTCTTTTTCAATTCCGAGCGTCCGGGTGGGACCCAAGTTTTGTGTTCGCTCTATTCGCGAGCGAATTCTAACTCTCCGATTTTGTGGGGTGAAATGTCCGCCGACTTTACCTATTACAACTTCCCAGAAGAAAATCATTCTCAGTACATGCAACGTGCCAAAACCGTAAAATTTTGGATCAAACCACCTTGGAAATGAAAAAATCGTAGCAACGACTTTTGTTTCGCTTTTCCAATAAATAAATAGTCAATATAGTCTAACTGTTACGATCCAAGTCAGACATTTATTTTCAGCAAAGTTGAAAAACGAAGCCAGCAAAATGTCAAAATTGATCGATTATGTGAACTTGGAATCCAAACGGTAAAAACTCAGGATGCTGTAGGACTGTGGATGGACAGTCTGGTGCCAGTCCGAAACCCTGTAAAGTGTGATGTCAGAAGGTAAATGTCATGTAAAATGTCATGTATTTACAAATGTGTCACATGCCAAGTGCCAAAGTGTCAACTATCATGCGAAGTTCAGTAATAAAATATTTTCTTTTTTGTTTTTATTGATACTTTACATGCCGTTTGACACATTAGTTTACATTTTACAATGTTTTGTACTGCCCCAAGGAGTCACACTTATGCTGCGATTACAGCTCGAGCGTAAAATTGACCGGGCGTAAATTGATTTTGGGCGTAAAATTAATTACAGATGAATGGATAAAGAAATGGCATTGTAATTTCAGTCAAAGAAAGCTCACATGCAGATGTTGCTTGTGTCCAAAGCTCATCAGTTAATTTTAATTGTAACAGAAGTTATGAATTGTGGTGCAAATTCTTTTTTATTTTACACTCTAATTTCACGCAACTTACAGCGCATAATTGGAAAAATTGTGCTAAAATTCATAACTCCCAGTACGATTAAAATATACTCATGTGCTTTGGACACAAGAAATGTCTGCATCTAAGCTTTCTTTGAATGAAATAACAATCTTGTATCTCTATCCATTCATCTGTAATTAATTTTACGCCCAAAATCAATTTTACGCCCAATCAATTTTACACCCGAGCAGTAATCGCAGCATTTACGCTCGCGACTTGTGCCCAACGATGGAAAAAACACAGAAATTGAACACAGAAACTCATTGAGTTTCTGTGTTTTTGTTTTACACAGAAACACGGAAACTCATAAATTTAGAAAAACTCAAAACTCAAATGAGTTTTTTTTTGGAGAACACAGAAACACAGAAACACGGAAACACAGAAAAGTTTTTTTGAGTTTTTGTGTTTTTTTCAGCGAAGTGGTTGAATGCACATTAATTCAGTTAAACTGAACAAGATAAGATAAGCGTCTATAGTATGTAAATATGTACATAATATACCTATTCATATTTTATAATGGTACAAAAAAGAAATTAAAGATGACATGCACATCTCATGGTGGATTTGACAATTTAAGTTTCGACATTTAAGTATACCTTATTACCTTGAAACCCCCCCCCCCTTGAATTAACTCCCCTCAAAATGGACTGGTGAAATAATAAGCCCCGCCCCCCTTGAAATACCCCCCTCCGGGATGATGTACATCATGTATGCAATGTACATGATGTATTTATTACTGCTAATTTGCATCGCAGCTACACATAGACTGTACTAGGTTGTGTAGCTGACTACGTGTTTATTTCAAATATATCCTGTTTGTATGCATTTATAACCTGTTTTGGGTATGTAAATGCCTACTATTTTCTATGATCCTTACAAAACTTTCTGACGAATAATAATGCCCATGGGGTTATTTCGAGGTAATATGGTAGTTGTAGTTCAAATCAATTCCATAGTCTTCCATACAGTGCACATCCATTGAAGTATTTTGGAGTACTGCATAAATTGTCGTTTCTGGGCATTTTGTTGCTGGTGTTGTGATGTTGATGTCCTCATTGTGGACATTTTTAAGGACTTTTTTGACACTTTAATGAATACACAAATGTTGTGGGGTTAAAACATGTGCAAAACCAATATTTCATAAGAAAACCACTGTTTCCAGATCGAAATGCTGTAAATCAAAATTTTTTGGGGGGAAAACTCGAATTTTTTGGAAAAAACTCGAGTTTTTTTAGAAAAAACTCAAAAACTTGAGTTTTTACAAAAAAACACAGAAATAAAAACAGAGTTACTCAAGTTTTTTTCAAGAAAAAAACTCAAAACACAGGTATTCATTTTTGAAAAACTCGAAACACAGAAAGTGTTTTTTTTTTGGAGAACTTACCCATCGTTGCTTGTGCCAGAACAATAAGATGCAAAAACGCGAACGTGAACAGTTTCACAACTTAAAACTCACTCACCCACGCACTCACTAAGTATTTATATAATATACATCTCCACGGCTGTAACGCAATCACTAGTGGTGTAAATAAAAGCGCCTAGCGCCTGGCAGTTGGCGCTATTTCCTGCGATTTTGGCGGTCCTGTGCCGGTGCACATGTGAAAAAACACTCAAAAAGCCTGGGTATGTCCCTGCCCCCCCCCCCGATCACCGGGACTACATGTGCACCGGGTTTACATGCGCTCCGGGTTTTGGTTATTTTGGCGCTTGGCGGTGTTTACACCACTAACGCTACCGATTCAATATTTTTCATCATCTTACAGATATTAGAACTGCAGTAAACAGTTTTCGACAACAAAATGAAATGTCCGTTTCAATACTTCTTTACATTGTGTTGCGAGCGACATCATTTTGTTTACACACGTTTCACGTTTACATTCTTCAGAATATTTCGTAAATTTCCAAAAAAAATTGAGTGAGTAAAAGATATGGCTGTCCTAATTTCTATTCTATTTCTGATTATTTTCGTCTACTTTTTATACCACCAAATATTTCTTAGAAGGAGATTATTGCCCCCGGGTCCATTCCCCCTGCCAATTTTCGGAAATTTGCATCACGTAAATTTTTACGACCTGGGGAAAAGTTACCTCGAATATGGCAAAAAATACGGCGGAATTTTCACCGTGTGGCTACATCCCACAATTCCAACCGTGGTTATTACTGATTATGAAATATTGAAGGAAGCATTTATAACCCATGGTCGGTTTTGTGTGCCGCACGCACTACAGCGAAATCTTTTTGAAATTTGAAATCGAAAGAAGACTTTTTGCTTTTTCTGACCATACTGGTTGGTGCCTTTGGTGTACAATTTATAGGTAAGGTCTTTGGATTCGATCAATGCGTTTTTCCATTAAGCGTTTCAGGCGACGCGACCTAAAAAACTGGCTTACGCGCATAATTCGACTGTTTCATTCCGGATAATTGTACAGAAACTAGCAGGATTCTCTCCGACCTTCGGTCGGGTTTTGTGGTTCTCTACAATTAATACCATTGGAGAAAATATGATACTTTAGTTAAGTATGCCCACATGCTAGGCATGTGTTTTGAAATGTGGTATGTAATGTACCAACAATAACAAGACCAATACCAAAGATGCAATGTTTTGGAATGGATTTTTGTAAACTTCTGTAAAATGGTTGGGCATGAAACTTGGTAGTAAAATGTGGACAGTTTGCGATTTGGTATGATGGTGTGCAGTGTGCATTCTGTGTGGTATAGGTTTTGTGATATGATAGTGTGGTTTTTGCAAGGTGTCAAACTTTGTTGTAATCTTCAATTGGTTACATTTGTGCTTTGCTGTTCTTTTTGTGTTTGTAAATCCTTGTGGTATTAATTGTAGAGAACCACAAAACCCAACTGAAGGTTGGAGAGAATCCTGCTATAGGTACCCACTACTCAGAGGCTTGCAAAAACTGACACCCCAATGGGGACCCCCCTCCAAATGGCACCCCCCGGGGAACCCCCCAAAAGTGGCACCCCCTGGGGAACCACCCAAAAATGGGACCCCCTAGGGCCCCACAAATATGGCACCCCCTGAGGACCACCAAAAAATTGCACCCCTTAGGGACCCCCCAAAAATGGCACCCATTGGGACCCCCAAAAAATAGCACCCCCTGGGGACCCCCAAACATGGCACCCCCTAGGAACCCCCACAAAAATGGCACCCCCTGGGGACCCACCCAAAGTTGGCTCCCCCTGGGGACTCTCCAAAAATGGCACCCCCCTGGGGACCCCCCCAAAATGGCACCCCCTATGGACCTCCCCCACAAAAAAAAATATAGCACCCCCCTGAGGACCACCAAAAAATTGCACCCCTGGGGACCACCCAAAAAATGGCATACCATGTGGACCCCCTTGAAATGGCACCCCCATATGTACCTCCAGAAAATGGCACCCCCTTGAGACCCCCCAAAAATGGCACCCCATGGGGACCCCCTCTAAATCCTGTAAACACAGCCCCTAGTTTGGAAACTCCTGTAAACTCAGCCCCTAATTTGGAAACTCCTATAAACTCAGCCCCTAACTTGCAAACTCTCGTAAACTCAGCCCCTAACTTGCAAACTCCCATAAACTCAGCCCCTTATTTGTAAGCTCCCATAAACTCAGCCTCTAATTTGAAAACTCCCATAAACTCAGCCCCCAATTTTGGAAACTCCTGTAAACTCAACCCATAATTTGGAAACTGCTGTAAACTCAGCCCTAATTTGGATACTCAAATAAACTCAGCCCCTAATTTAGAAACTCCCATAAACTCAGCCCCTAATTTGGAAACTCCCTTAAAATCAGCCCCTAATTTGGAAACTCCCATTAACTCAGCCCCTAATTTGGAAACTCCCATAAACTCAGTCCCTAATTTGGAAACTCCAGTAAACTCATTTTCAGGTTTATGGTAATGTAGTGTGAACATGGTATGAATATTTCAAAAAATCACTATCATCAATCCACAAATGCATCAATTCACAATTTTCAATTTTTTAGCCCCAGGGGTTAGACTTAAAAGGTTATGGTAATGTACAGTAGAAATGGAGTGCACATCTCAAATCACTGCAATAAAAAGCCCACAAACACATCATTTCACAAATTGAAAGTTTTTGTGCCCAGGGGTTCATTATCAGGGTTTTAGTAACGTGGTGTCAAGATGGAGTGCATATTTGAAATTGCTACAATCAGAAACCCACAAACACATCATTTTATGATTTGAAAATTTTTGGTCCTGGGGGTTCATTTTCAGGGTTATGGTAATGTAGTGTCAAAATGAAGTGCATATTTCAAATCAAGGCAATCAAAAAGCCACAAATGCATCATTTCACAATTTCTTATTTATTAGCCCCATGGGTTCAATTTAAGGCTTACAGTAATGTAGAGTTGAAATTGAGTCATTTCAAATCAGTGCAATTAGAAACCTGCAAAATGCATCATTGCACAATTAGAAATTTTTGGGTCTAGGGGTTCAATTTCAGGGTTTTAGTAATGTAGTGTCAAAATGGAGTGCATATTTGAAATCGCTACAATCAGAAACCCACAAATGCATCATTTTATGATTTGAAAGTTTTTGGCTTAGGGGGTTCATTTTTATGGTTATGGTAATGTAGTGTCAAAATGAAGTGCATATTTCAAATGAGTGCAATGAGAAAACTGAAAATGAATGATTTCACAAATTGAAAGTTTTTGGCTCCAGAGGTTCATTTTCAGGGTTATGGTTATGTAGTTTTCAGGGTTATGTAGTGTCAAAATGGATTGCATATTTCAAATCAGTGCAATTAGAAACCCACATTGAATCATTTCACAATTTCTAATTTTTTAAGCCCTGGGCATATTTGAAATGGCTACACTCAGAAACCCACAAATCCATCATTTTATCGTTTGAAAGTTTTTGGCCCAGGGTGTTCAGTTTTAGGGTTATGGTAATGTAGTGTCAAAATGAAGTGCATATTTCAAATGAGTGCAATCAGAAACCTGAAAATGAATGATTTCACAAATTGAAAGTTTTTGGCTCCAGAGGTTCATTTTCAGGGTTATGGTTATGTAGTTTTCAGGGTTATGTAGTGTCAAAAAGGATTGCATATTTCAAATCAGTGCAATTAGAAACCCACATCAAAATCATTTCACAATTTCTAATTTTTTAAGCCCTGGGCATATTTGAAATTGCTACACTCAGAAACCCACAAATCCATCATTTTATGGTTTGAAAGTTTTTGGCCCAGGGGGTTCATTTTTAGGGTTATGGTAATGTAGTGTCAAAATGAAGTGCATATTTCAAATGAGTGCTATCAGAAACCCGAAAATGCATCATTTCTCAAATTGAAAGTATTTGGCCCCATGGGTTCATTTTTAGGGTTATGGTAATGTAGTGTCAAAATGGAGTGCATATATCAAATTGGTGCAATCATGTACCCAAATTTGAAATCAGTGTAATCAGAAACCCAAAAATGAATGATTTCACAAATTGAAAGTTTTGGGCTCCAGAGGTTCATTTTCAGGGTTATGGTTATGTAGTTTGCAGGGTTATGTAGTGTCAAAACGGAGTGCATATTTCAAATCAGTGCAATTAGAAACCCACATTGAATCATTTCACAATTTCTGATTTTTTAAGCCCTGGGCATATTTGAAATCACTACACTCAGAAACCCACAAATCCATCATTTTATGATTTGAAAGTTTTTGGCCCAGGGGGTTCATTTTAGGGTTATGGTAATGTAGTGTCAAAATGAAGTGCATATTTCAAATCAGTGCAATCAGAAACCCGAAAATGCATCATTTCTCAAATTGAAAGTATTTAACCCCATGGGTCCATTTTGAGGGTTATGGTAATGTAGTGTCAAAATGGAGTGCTTATATCAAATCAGTGCAATCAGAAACCCAAATTTGAAATCAGTGCAATCAGAAACCCAAAAATGCATCATTTCACAAATTGAAAGTTTTTGGCCCCAGTGGTTCATTTTCAGGGTTATGGTAATGTAGTGTCAAAATGAAGTGCATATTTCAAATGAGTGCAATCAGAAACCCGAAAATGCATCATTTCTCAAATTGAAAGTATTTGGCTCCATGGGTTCATTTTTCGGGTTATGATAATGTAGTGTCAATGGAGTGCATATATCAAATCAGTGCAATTAGAAACCCACAATGCATCATTTCACAATTTGAAAGTTTTGGCCCCATTTTGGGTTCAATTTCAGGGTTATCGTAATGTACTGTCAGAATGGAGTGCATATTTCTAATCATTGTAATCAGTAACCCACAAATGCATTATATCACAATTTATATTGTTTAGCCCCGGGGGCCTCACTTAAGGATTATGGTAATGTTATTGTTAACTCCCATAAACTCAGCCCCTAATTTGGCAAACACCCATCAACTCAACTCCCATAAACTCAGCCTCTAATTTGTAAACTTGTGTCAACAGCCCCTTATCTTTAAACTTCTGTCAAATCAACCCTAATTTATTAACACCCATCAACTCAACCCTGAATTGTAAACTCAGCCCCTAAAAACTCAGGTCAACCCCCTATACATGTGCAATTGCATTCTTGGGAAGCAACTTTGCCATCTACTAACCCTGTTTGTCAAGATTGTGGATCGTGTTTGTAAAGGGCATTTGTACTAATAAATAGTGACTGCATTGTGTGCAAAAACACACACGAATCGGGCACAATGAGGCCTGTGATTGTGCCTCCTATCTTTTGCATTGAAGCATCCTTAGCGTGCAGTTCTCTCGAAATTGTATGGTATAGCGTGCAGTTCCCCCCAAAATGGCACCCCCTATGGACCTCCCCCACAAAAAAAAAATATAGCACCCCCCTGAGGACCACCAAAAAATTGCACCCCTGGGGACCACCCAAAAAATGGCATACCATGTGGACCCCCTTGAAATGGCACCCCCATATGTACCTCCAGAAAATGGCACCCCCTTGAGACCCCCCAAAAATGGCACCCCATGGGGACCCCCTCTAAATCCTGTAAACACAGCCCCTAGTTTGGAGACTCCTGTAAACTCAGCCCCTAATTTGGAAACTCCTATAAACTCAGCCCCTAACTTGCAAACTCTCGTAAACTCAGCCCCTAACTTGCAAACTCCCATAAACTCAGCCCCTTATTTGTAAGCTCCCATAAACTCAGCCTCTAATTTGAAAACTCCCATAAACTCAGCCCCCAATTTTGGAAACTCCTGTAAACTCAACCCATAATTTGGAAACTGCTGTAAACTCAGCCCTAATTTGGATACTCAAATAAACTCAGCCCCTAATTTAGAAACTCCCATAAACTCAGCCCCTAATTTGGAAACTCCCTTAAAATCAGCCCCTAATTTGGAAACTCCCATTAACTCAGCCCCTAATTTGGAAACTCCCATAAACTCAGTCCCTAATTTGGAAACTCCTGTAAACTCATTTTCAGGTTTATGGTAATGTAGTGTGAACATGGTATGAATATTTCAAAAAATCACTATCATCAATCCACAAATGCATCAATTCACAATTTTCAATTTTTTAGCCCCAGGGGTTAGACTTAAAAGGTTATGGTAATGTACAGTAGAAATGGAGTGCACATCTCAAATCACTGCAATAAAAAGCCCACAAACGCATCATTTCACAAATTGAAAGTTTTTGTGCCCAGGGGTTCATTATCAGGGTTTTAGTAACGTGGTGTCAAGATGGAGTGCATATTTGAAATTGCTACAATCAGAAACCCACAAACACATCATTTTATGATTTGAAAATTTTTGGTCCTGGGGGTTCATTTTCAGGGTTATGGTAATGTAGTGTCAAAATGAAGTGCAAATTTCAAATCAAGGCAATCAAAAAGCCACAAATGCATCATTTCACAATTTCTTATTTATTAGCCCCATGGGTTCAATTTAAGGCTTACAGTAATGTAGAGTTGAAATTGAGTCATTTCAAATCAGTGCAATTAGAAACCTGCAAAATGCATCATTGCACAATTAGAAATTTTTGGGTCTAGGGGTTCAATTTCAGGGTTTTAGTAATGTAGTGTCAAAATGGAGTGCATATTTGAAATCGCTACAATCAGAAACCCACAAATGCATCATTTTATGATTTGAAAGTTTTTGGCTTAGGGGGTTCATTTTTATGGTTATGGTAATGTAGTGTCAAAATGAAGTGCATATTTCAAATGAGTGCAATCAGAAACCTGAAAATGAATGATTTCACAAATTGAAAGTTTTTGGCTCCAGAGGTTCATTTTCAGGGTTATGGTTATGTAGTTTTCAGGGTTATGTAGTGTCAAAAAGGATTGCATATTTCAAATCAGTGCAATTAGAAACCCACATCGAATCATTTCACAATTTCTAATTTTTTAAGCCCTGGGCATATTTGAAATTGCTACACTCAGAAACCCACAAATCCATCATTTTATGGTTTGAAAGTTTTTGGCCCAGGGGGTTCATTTTTAGGGTTATGGTAATGTAGTGTCAAAATGAAGTGCATATTTCAAATGAGTGCTATCAGAAACCCGAAAATGCATCATTTCTCAAATTGAAAGTATTTGGCCCCATGGGTTCATTTTTAGGGTTATGGTAATGTAGTGTCAAAATGGAGTGCATATATCAAATTGGTGCAATCATGTACCCAAATTTGAAATCAGTGTAATCAGAAACCCAAAAATGAATGATTTCACAAATTGAAAGTTTTGGGCTCCAGAGGTTCATTTTCAGGGTTATGGTTATGTAGTTTGCAGGGTTATGTAGTGTCAAAACGGAGTGCATATTTCAAATCAGTGCAATTAGAAACCCACATTGAATCATTTCACAATTTCTGATTTTTTAAGCCCTGGGCATATTTGAAATCACTACACTCAGAAACCCACAAATCCATCATTTTATGATTAGAAAGTTTTTGGCCCAGGGGGTTCATTTTAGGGTTATGGTAATGTAGTGTCAAAATGAAGTGCATATTTCAAATCAGTGCAATCAGAAACCCGAAAATGCATCATTTCTCAAATTGAAAGTATTTAACCCCATGGGTCCATTTTGAGGGTTATGGTAATGTAGTGTCAAAATGGAGTGCATATATCAAATCAGTGCAATCAGAAACCCAAATTTGAAATCAGTGCAATCAGAAACCCAAAAATGCATCATTTCACAAATTGAAAGTTTTTGGCCCCAGTGGTTCATTTTCAGGGTTATGGTAATGTAGTGTCAAAATGAAGTGCATATTTCAAATGAGTGCAATCAGAAACCCGAAAATGCATCATTTCTCAAATTGAAAGTATTTGGCTCCATGGGTTCATTTTTCGGGTTATGATAATGTAGTGTCAATGGAGTGCATATATCAAATCAGTGCAATTAGAAACCCACAATGCATCATTTCACAATTTGAAAGTTTTGGCCCCATTTTGGGTTCAATTTCAGGGTTATCGTAATGTACTGTCAGAATGGAGTGCATATTTCTAATCATTGTAATCAGTAACCCACAAATGCATTATATCACAATTTATATTGTTTAGCCCCGGGGGCCTCACTTAAGGATTATGGTAATGTTATTGTTAACTCCCATAAACTCAGCCCCTAATTTGGCAAACACCCATCAACTTAACTCCCATAAACTCAGCCTCTAATTTGTAAACTTGTGTCAACAGCCCCTTATCTTTAAACTTCTGTCAACTCAACCCTAATTTATTAACACCCATCAACTCAACCCTGAATTGTAAACTCAGCCCCTAAAAACTCAGGTCAACCCCCTATACATGTGCAATTGCATTCTTGGGAAGCAACTTTGCCATCTACTAACCCTGTTTGTCAAGATTGTGGATCGTGTTTGTAAAGGGCATTTGTACTAATAAATAGTGACTGCATTGTGTGCAAAATCACACACGAATCGGGCACAATGAGGCCTGTGATTGTGCCTCCTATCTTTTGCATTGAAGCATCCTTAGCGTGCAGTTCTCTCGAAATTGTATAGGTGTTGATGTGCCTACGCACGCTTGTTTACGACTGGTAAACTAAAAAATAGTAGACACATAAATCAGCTTCGAAAACATTTGCATTTATCGGAATGAGTTGTTCAATGAAACGCTGTTCAAAGCTGATTTGTAAGTTTACAAAAAATTTTCAGTTTACCGCTCGGAAACTAAATACTGTATTTCCTCGAAATACCCCCGTCTCGAAATACCCCCCCTCGAAATACCCCTGTCTCGAAATACCCCCCCCCCTGAAAATAGCCACTATGAATTTATCACCCCCTCGGAATACCCCCCCCCCAAATTGAGTGTTAAGAGAACGTTAATGACAAAACCTGCGGTTTGTGATTCGGGCAATGCAAAACACAAGTTAAAAACAATGAATATACCGTATTACCTCGAATTATCCCCCCCTTGAATTAACACCCCCCCCCCCCCCCTCGAATTAACCCCCCCTCAAAATGGGCTGGGGAAATAATAAACCCCCCCCCCCTCGAAATACCCCCCCTCCGGAATGATGTACATCATGTATGCAATGTACATGACGTATTTATTACTACTTATTTGCATCACAGCTACTTTTATACGCTCATTTGTGTACAGATGTACATCTATAGCCCCAATATAACCTATATTCTCACATTTATTACCGTTTTTGTGTAAGAAATAGCGTATTCTTTACTATGAATTCCACGAAATTTTCTGGCGAAATAATAAAACCCCCCTCGAATAACCCCCCCCCCCCCTCGAATTAACCCCCCCTCAAATTTTGCTGGCGAAATAATAAACCCCCATGGGGGTATTTCGAGGTAATACGGTATACGTTAGCACAGTGTTTATGCCATGTACCGTATTTCCTCGAAATACCCCCAGGGGGTTTATTTTTTCAGCGTGAGAATTTTGAGGGGTATTTCGAGGGGTGTAATTCGAGGGGGGGTTATTATTTCGCCAGAAATTTTTTGAACACCCATTACTAATAACGTACGCAGACGTAGAAAAATGCAACAAAAACCACCATGTATAAGAGTCTATAGCCTTATATAAGTATGTAGATGATATAAACCATGTTCTGACGTAACACAATCATTGTTTTTAACGTGTGTTCTGCGTTTCCCAGAATTTTTGTAATCTACGTTCCTATACACTGAATTTGGGGGGGGTTTCGAAGGGGGTTTATTAATTCATGGTGCCCATTTTGAGGGGGGTACATACTTACGAAGTTCACAGACTCTTATACATAGCGGTAATTGTTGCATTTTTCTACGCCTTCGTACGTTGCAGACGACAATTTAGTACTGGAATTTTTTAAAAAGTTCTGGTGAAATAATAAGCCCCCCCCCTCGAACACCCCCCCCCTCGAACACCCCCCTCCTTGAACCCCCCCCCCCCCTCAAAATTCTCACTCTGAGACAATCACCCTGGGAGTATTTCGAGGAAATACGGTAGTGTGCATTATACCAATAACTCACTCGAGTTGATCAACTCGAACCTGCACCCAGGTGAAGCGTTCGCCGGCCGGGCGCCACTTACCGCGTTTTTGTACGCCATGAAAGCCAGCGCTCCGGAATCGCTGAAAAACGGCCCCGCAAATTGGGGCCTCATCATGTCTTCGGGCGAGACTTGGCGTGAGATCAGGAGATTCGCTGTGCACACTTTGAAAGATTTCGGTCTCAGCAGGCGAGTTTTCCAACAAAAAATACCGAATTTGCTTGAATAGTTCCCCCTTGAATAATTCCCCCTCGAATAATCCCCCCTGTAAGATGAGTCAGGAAAAAATAATTACCCCCTTGAAAAATCCCCCCTTAAGAGAAATGATCAATTTGTTTTTCCCAATTTGAACCAAAATGGCACTATATTGTGTTCGTAAAGCATAATTCGTGAAACCATTTGGTACAAACATGCTTGAAAAGTTTGACGAAATAATAATTTCCCCCTTAAATATTTCCCTCCCTCGAATAGCCCCCCCCCCCCCTCAAGAAGTCTGACGAAAAAATAATCCCCCAGGGGGATTATTCAAGCAAATACGGTAGTTGAAACATTTAGTTGTGGATTTTCGCTTGTATGCGGTCCGGTGCCTCGTGTCGCTTTGTAAATAATGTGGCATCCCTGTGGCTAATTCCAATTGCCGTGTTTCACCAAAATACCCCCAGGGATTTTACTATTCCGCCAGCAAATCTAGTCAAGGGGGCTTCTTCGAGGGAGCTATTATTTCGGGGGAGTCATTTTTTCCTCACCTCGTAACAGGGGGAGTTATTCAAAGGGGGAGTTCTTCGAGGGCTTTTTTTCGAGGATTTGAGGTGGTCTATATTCATTTTTATGACGTAAATTTTTTACAGGAACCTCATGGAAGAAAAGGTAGATTACGACCTTGATCGTTTAGTGGGCCATATCAAACACAAATTGAGAAGTGGCGAAAATGTGATGGATCTCAGTGCGAAATTGGCTACCTGTATTAGTTCTGTCATAGCAAATCTACTGTTTAATGAAAGGTAATTTTACTATTAAAAAACCTACAACGACAAAAACCGCTTGACTGCCTGTATCTGGGTTTTTTAAATTGATTTTTGTAAATTTTAGTTTTAAAAGTGACACCTAGTGATGTTAAAGGCACCGGGAAAAATGGCACCGCACCGCACCGGCACCTTTGCCAACGCATGAAAAGGGCACCTGGCACCCTGGGGCACCGGCCACAAAATGGCACCGCACCGCACCGGCACCGAAGGGCACCGGCGGGTTGCCGGTGCTAGCACCGAAAGGCACCGCACCGGGCTGGAATTTCTGAAGTAAATATCGGGCAGTTTCTCAGTGGTCTCTCACATTTGGAAGTGCATATTTCCATGAATTTTCAACCGATTTTGATGGTTGAGCACTTAAAATGATCAGAATGATGTGGCAATCACTTTTATGAAGCAAAGATAAAATATTTAATTCACTACAATGTCCATAGCCACTATTGTCTACTGATCGGAGTCGTTGCTGTACAGAGAATGGAACTATCTTTGTCATAAACTGACAACAAATTTTGAACAAAAAAGTAAGATAAATATAAAATATAAAAATGATTTTAAATACAACAAAATTTTAAATTCGCTTATCAGATCACGTATCGGGTATAATGGATTTCACAGTAGGTATATTTATTTGATGGGAGGGTTACAAAATACCGTACTTCCTCGAAATACCCCCCCCCCCCCCCTCGTTTGACCCTCCCCCCCTCTCGAGACCACTATGAAACAATCATTCCCCCTCGACATACCCCCCCCCCCAGATTGAGTGTAAAGAGAACATACATGACAAATACTGCAGTTTGTGTTCTGCGAACACACGTTCTGCAGAACACAGTTAAAACAATGTTGGAATCACGTTAGAACAGTGTTTATACCATCTACGTACTAATATTAGTATACAGGAGTTGATACATGTCAGTTATTGATGCATTTTTCTACCCCAGCGCACATCACAAACCACGATTTTGTACTAGGATTTCAAAAAATTTCCTGTGAAATAATAACCCCCCCCCTCGAAATACCCCCCTCGTTTAACCCCCATCCTCTCGGGAGCACTATGAAACAATCACCCCCGGGGGGTATTTTGAGGAAATACGGTAGGCAAAAACGGTTGGGTAAATATATCGCTGTTTTTTGAAATATGAATAAGCACCTACTATGGACAAAATTGCACAGCACATGAAGCCTTGGCCGGTGCCTTTCCCGGTGCCTTTTACTTTGGCCCTGGTGCTAGCACCTTTGGCACCGGCAAAAAAATGGCACCGCACCGCACCGGCACCGGTGCTATTCTGAAAAAAATGGCACCGGCACCGGCATGGCACCCCTGAAGATTGCAATGGCACCGCACCAGCACCGGTGCTGGTGCCCTTCGGTGCCCAGCACCGGGGCACCGGTGCCCCGGTGCCTTTACATCACTAGTGACACCAAATGCATGGAGTGGAGGTGTGTTAGGTAAATGAATTCGGATTTCCATTTAAAAATCAGATGGCTTTCATTTTCATTTTGCATCAGATGTTTTCCATTTTTTTGCTTCTGAAAGATAACAACGAAAACAGCAATTCACTGTGCTAGTGTGCATATGCAAAAAAAATCGAATGAACCTTCAGGAATCAGGAATGATCCTTTGAATGGTTCGATCACACCAAACATTTGCCCTGAAATATCATTGGAGGATTGAACATTGATTACCTATTTCTGATGCTTGGAGGATCCTTGACAATTTAAAAATTTCCATATTATGTAAACTAGTTTGCAAAGGCAGACGCGTTTTTAATAATGTTAAAAAATGTTAAAAAATCCAAAGATCCAAATGTTAAAAATATCTTCAACAATCTTCAACAAATTCCCTTTCGTTTCTTCTTCAGATACGAGTACGATGATCCAGAATTTGTGCAAATCTTAAAAATAATCAAAGAAAATATGGGAACATTCGACAACAAAACAGTATTTCTACATCAGGCTCTTGGCATGGTGCCATTTTTGTACAAAATTCCTCTGTTTGGTCATTTTGGAATGGACAAGTTGTTAGCAGCAGAGATTCGATTTCACGACGCTTTCAAGAAACTTCTTGATAGACAGGTAATTTTTGATTTTGAAAAATTTGATAGTGTAGGTAACTAGGCAATATATTCAAACTGGCAGAGCACAACAAACAAACAAGTGGCAAATGATAAAATTGTGAGCAGTAGTCATGTGTCAAGTAAACTTGTAAGAGACAAGTCACTTTTTAAATAAAATTAGTCGACATATAGCCAGAGTTGTTCAAAGTACCGAACTTTTTTCAAAGTATACGTAAACGTAAAGTATTTATTTTTTACTCACCCCTTGAGTACATAAAACATAAAGTAAATTTTTTTACTTTTACTCATGAGTAAACGTGAGTAAACGTACTTTTCCCGCAAAAAACGTAAACGTGAGTACTTTTGGGAGTGTCGCCCATATTTTCGAGAAATGTTGCTCAAAATCAATCGTTTACATAACTATTCGCCTATCTTACACCATTTTTAACTAGGTATATTTTTGTTTCTTTCGACTAGTTTCCAGTATTTTTAGCTCATTTTTTCCCTTCTATGCGTAAAAACCTATATAAAAGACGATCTAAAATACGCATTCTGTACTCGAGTACTTTCAAAAAGTACACGTAAAAGCGAGTACCAGAACTTTTTCGGAAGAAACGTAAACGTATTTACTCTGTACTCGAGTATACGTATTTATCGAGTAAAAGTAAATACGTTTTAACAACTATGCATATAGCCTACTTATCGGTAGACTAATGACTTACCGCATGCAACTTTTCTTTTGTATCACTTACCACTTTTATTGGCACTTCTCTACTTGTTGAATTTGCATATTGACTCAACAAATTGTAACCCTTTCCATGCAGGCAGAAAAAAGCAAAAGTCAAAAATTCACGGAACCAGATTGTTATGTCGAAGCTTACAGACAGCAAAAAGAGAGGTACAGAAAATCTGGTAGGATGGATTTGGAGGATTTGTACAGGTATGTTCTGCACTTTTGCAACTTGTTTTTGCTGCATTTTTGCCATATCTGAAGTTAAAAATTTTCAGACGATTTTGAATTTTAAATCTGCTGCGACAAGTTAAATTTTCAATTCGTTGTAAACTTTGCATTTTATTGTGAACACTGCTGTGAACTTAAGCTGAGATTACAGCTTGATGTCAAACTCAAACAAACCGAAAATTGATTGCATGAGATTGAATGATGATACAGGTGACAATTTCAGACCCTGTAATGTGCCCTGTAGAATGTCAAATGTCATGCAAAGTGTCAAAAGTCATGTAAAATGCCTGGAAAATCGCGAACGTACGTTTGCCATTTTGCAGGGCATTTTACATGACTTTAAAACTTTGCATGACATTTGACATTTTACAAGTCACTTTAAAGGGTCTGGGACTGCCCCCAGGTCTCAATTTTACATACATTAGTCAATACCGTTATCGTGTCCAAAATCACTTGACAATGTCGATCGCTTGACAGGGATGAAAAATTAACAAAAGTTTGATACTTTCAATAACAGAAATTTAACTGTTTGCTATCTTATGCCTGAAAATGAAAATGAAAATCGTATCAAAAACCGTCCATTTACGCTCACGACAAAAAACCGCAGCGACTACCAACTGTATCGAATAACTTCGGACATTTGGGTGACCGGCATGGATACCACATTGACCACGCTGAAATTCGCCATGGGCCACATGTGCGCCAGACCAGGTGCCTGATTCGATGTTGCCACGCAGATTTGACATTTGTAATTGACAACGACACCAAATGTCAACTGGTTCCAATCCTAATTCACAGTTTGCTGACGAGCCAATGAACGACGTTCCAGTGCAAACGGAATGTTGCAAATGAGGCCGTAGCTTTGAAAGAATCTGGCGGTTATGTGTATAGCCCGCATGAAGTGGGTATGAAACTCGTCACTAAGCTTTGAATTGGGATCGGAACCAGCTGACATTTGGTGTTAATGTCAACTACCGTGTAGTCCATTGTGCCTAGACAAACACTAGTTACATTTCTATCTACCTACCTAAGTGCATTTAGAAAAATTTGGAGAATTGATAAATGAGCTTTGAACACATTTGAGTTTCACAGCTGTTAACGCGTCTTTACATTCATTGTATTTCATCGAAATACCCCCCGGGGGTGATTGTTTCAGAGTGGGAACTTGCATGATATGGATCCAATGCAAGTGACTGATTTATTTTTTAAACTCATTTTTTAAAAAATGACTGCTAATATGTATAAAAGTGTACGATAGAGGTAAACTGGATGTATTTAAGTACATAGAGAATTATGCTAGGTTATTACATAAATATAAACATACCGTATTTCCTCGCAATACCCCCCCCCTCGAAATACCCCCCCTTCAAAATGGGCACTATGAATTTGTGGTCTGGGAAATGCATAACAGACGTTCAAAACACTTACAGTGTTACGTTAGAACATCGTTTATACCATCTACATCCTTATATAAGGCTGTAAAAACTTATAAATGGTGGTTATTGTTGCATTTTTCACGTTTTTCTCTCAAAATTTTTCACTCTGAAAAAATAAACCCCGGGGGGTAATTCGAGGAAATACGGTAAACATGAATATAATGTGCAATTACATAAATACACACACATTTTAAAATTACATAAATGTGTCATGTTGAGCACTTTCTCTGAAATGTCAAATACTTGCAGGAAAATTTATCAAATTTTTATGTTTTCTGGTACCCGGGTACTTTCAGCAGGGAAACGTAACAAAACATAAGGGTATTTGCAAAAACGTAAATGTAAACGTAAGTATAAATACCAAACTACCGGGTATTTCGGGTAAACATAAATACATTTTTGCAACACTGATTTACACCAACAGAAAGAATGGTGCCGCCCAAATTCGTCAGGACTCTATGAATTACATTCCCTCACAGATGTGCAGAAAAAAATACAATTGGAGATTAGCCAAGTTTTGGCGCCAACCGAACAAGTGACCATGTCGCACAGGTGCCAGTCCCAGACCCTGTCAAGTGCCTTGTAGAATGTCAAATGTCATGCAAAGTGTCAAAAGTTATGAAAAAATTCCCTGCAAAATGGCAACTCGGTTGCCATTTTGCAGGGCATTTAACATGACTTTTGACACTTTGCATGGCACTTGACATTCTACAAGACATTTTACATGGTCTGTGACTGCCCCCAGGACCCAGATGCCATATACCGTGGCGTGTATTCTTGAAATTCAGAGACACACGAATTTGCTGCCGGCCAATGTACCACATTGTATGATGGAGGATCTAATGTTTAGAGGGTTTCTGCTAAAGAAAGGTGTGTTTTTGGGTTGTTTTGTGGCGTGTAAATATTATCAAACGTTTCGGGGAATTTTTTGACTGGATGGGTGAAAATCAGTGTGAAAATGTTAGTGAAATATGAAGGTTACTTGTGGAGTATATTTAGTTGCTAAAGATGGATAGTGGATTAGCTTATGAAACGGGTGTGGCAGGGTGTCAAATTTTGCCACGATTACTGCATATCGTATTTCCTCGACATACCCCCCCTTGAATAAACCCACCCCTTGAAATACCCCAGGTGTTTTCGAGCTGAGGAAAAAATACCCCCCTCGAAAAAAAACCCGTCTTGAATGATGTACATCATGTATACAATGAGTTATATTTTTGCCAATACGATAAAAATGAAATAATTTTGTTTATCTTTTCAGGGGGGTTTTCAGAGATGTTTTTTTAAAGTTCAGGTATTTATTACCAAAAAATTTCCCAAAAATTCCACTTTCACAGGCATAATAATCGAGGGTTCCTTAGCCAGCGTCATGTACGATCCCGAAAATTTCGAAAATCCCCTGGAATTCAAACCGGAACGGTTTTATAAAACCGACTCTAGTACAAACAATAGTGAAAAGGTGATACCATTTGGAATGGGGAAAAGATTGTGCGTGGGCGAAAGTTTGGCTAGAATGGAACTTTTTTTGATTTTCGTCACTTTATTGCAGCATTTTGACTTTGAATTCGCAACTCAACGTGATAAGGATGCATTTTTGAGTGAACCGTTGATTTCTTTCCTTAGACAGCCGAGACATTATGATGTGAGGGTGAACTTGAGGGAGTGATTTTTTCTGTTTTTTTCATTTGGGTTGAAAGTATTGTTAAAATAAATGCGATGTTCATTGGATATCTTTATGTTGAGATCGTGGGGGTTGGTAAAAAAATTCAATGGCGCCAATTCGCTGGCGCTGGAAATTATTTCATCAGAATGACATCGATGGTAAAAGAATATTATGTGTTTTGGGAATAGCTACCAGAGTTGCGAAAGCGTATTTACGCTTACCCGAAATACCCGGGTAAATGGGTATTTATATTTACGCTTACGCTTACGCTTTCGTAAAATACCCGTACGCTTTATTACGCTTTCCTGGCTGAAATACCCGGGTACTAAAAGCGTAAAAAGACTTTTCATACGGTCCAGTTGTACGCTTTTGAAAAAGCGTAAAACCACAAAAAAAAGTGAACGAGAAGAGAATGAGGTGTACCAAAAATAAATGAATGCATGTGTGCAGTAGCGTACTGTACATAGCGGCACATGTAAATACAAAGGTGTCGAAATACGAACGTCTGGCCTAAATTGTGTTGTCTAGCAAAGGTTTAGATTAAAAATTTTTTTGACCAACAATGGATTCTGACGACAATGTTATCGCCGTCGACATCGCTAACTCCGAGTTAGAAGATGGATTAAGTGTCACTGTCGATGAATTGCATCGACATCCAAGAGCAGACTACCAAGTGGGCATGGGAAAAATCTTGCTGAAAGCTTGTTTTGATGAGAAAAATTTGAAATTATGAATGGATATGATAAATAGATACATCTAAATGTAAAAGCACGCGTTTTTCCCATGCTCAACAAGCAAGAGCCCTTTCAAAAAAAAATTTACGCTTACGCTTTTTTTTACGCTTTCCTAGGTATTTTAAAAATACCTTACGCTTTTAGTATCCATACTCAAAATCTGGAAAGTGTATTTACGCTTACGCTTACGCTTTCCAAAAATACCGGTATTTTCACAACTCTGATAGCTACTTCAATATTCCAGTTAAGCCAAAGGCCAATTTCGTGTGTGGACAGGTGACAAAAAGTTGTAATGGTATGTTCGCAATTTACAATTGTGATAATTTGGTAACGATTTCGCTTAACGTATTTACCCCCTCGTTTAATCACGCTTAAAATTTCCACTATGAAAAATACCCCCACGGGATATTCGGTATAAGTGACGTAGATTATAATTTTAACAAATTGAACTGTTGTTTACTAGTGTCAATAAATTAATTTCATTGTCACTTGTCCACTTGCAGAATTGGCGGTATCAGGGGCAGTCCCTCACCGTGTAAAGTGTAAAGTAAAATTTTCAAGTGTCATACAAATTTGTCAAATGTCATACAAAATGCTAAATGCTGTGTAATAATTTTTTTTAAATTGTATTGTCACTGTCATTTGACACTTTACAGGTTACGAACTGCTAACTGCATCCAGCATTTTTACACAGTGAAAATTTCATAAGGTTTCGCATTACACCGATTACCGTCTCTGAATAGTTTCAAATCAAGTGAAACATAAGTGTCTGTAGCGGAATTACAACATTATGGAATGGAATGGAATACGCAACTTTATCATAAATTAGTTTCACATTCTGAAATATATTCTACCATATTCTGTGGGAGCTGTCACAAAAGTGTAGACAATGAAAACGTAATAAATAAATACGACAAAGAAAAACAAGCAAAACCGTCACAGTAAATATCTTTTTACCTGACACCAAAACTTATCTAAAATATAAACTCTCACCATTGTAAATTAAAGAATGCAACATCGCAATAAACTCGGACGTGAGGAAATATACCAGTAGAAACGAGCTTCTGTCCGGAGACTTTTGAAACGGCATAAGCCCAGATCTACTGGGCATATTCACACACTTCCATTTCATTAATTGGTGTAATTAGTCATTAAATTGGATTTTTTTCAATTATTTGATAAAATTGAATCCATGTTTAGTTTATAATAGACTTTTGAATAGTAAATAGCAGAGGTACGTTAGATAATAAATAGCCGTTGAAAATTTGTCCGATATATTAGGCACATTATTAATAAATTTTTTCTGCTGTCTAGATATGGTATTTTGCAGCAGCTTTTTGCATTAGAAGTTTCGAATGGAGGTATTTAAAATTATATAAATGTGTGTTTGAAAAAAAATAATTTTCTTACATTCAAAATTTAAAAAATGTATTTGGGTAGATGTAAACTGGTGGAAAATATAAATGGGAAAATCACCTAATTGTATTTTACAAATCCCACATGCAAGCTGTTAGGCTTTCATCTTGTGTGAGGGTGCCCCCAAGTATTTACTATATATACCCTAGGGGACACCCCCCTCAGGCCACCCTTGATGCAGAAAATATTTTTTTCATGTTTTTTTTCTGGCAAATATAAATGGAACTTCCATACAAATTTTTGTTCCTGATGAAACAAAAATTATTGATAAATTTTTTTCTGGACATATGAGACCAAAAAGTTTTTTTGACATTGGTAGATTGTAATCATGTGCAACTTTTCTACCCAGTCAGAAACCTCGGAAGCCCCACACAATGGTGGCGTTGTTGATCAAACATGAAATTTTTTTTGGAGAAAAACGTAGGTTTGAAAAAGTGAACAATCCACTATCCCAAGCTATTCATGGAGCACATGGGGGCCAGAATTGGATTGTTTGGTGTCAGGGGCAACATATGGCTGCTCCTGGGCTCCATTTTTGCATTCGAGTATTTTTTATAGCCAATGATAAAAATGGCCCTGCGTAGAGGGGGCACTCGCCTGACAGCGTGTCTGGCGCCTGCAGTGTCTTGACGCAAATGACAAAATACTTGTGCCCATCCAATGTGGACACTCATTATTTGATAAAAACCTATAGGGGCCAATGGGCAATGTGCCCTGTATCTAGTGTGACTGGGATAAACAAATGAAGAGGTCATGCCCAGAAAATTGAAAATCACAGTTTTTCAATCACAACTACAATTTTGATAATCACAAAGTTTAAAATCATTGTTGTCATGTTTTTGTGGTCCATGCCTGCTTGCTGGGGGCAAGTTTTGTGGGTGTGAGTGGACCAGGGGCCAAATTATACTCCCAACTTACCAGCAGTCAAAATATGGCTGTGGGAAAGCTATAAGTAATTTTTATTTTACTTGAAAAGGACCCAACACAAGTGCATTCATTGCTTGTGTTGGCAGCACACAAAAAAAATCGGCTGTGCACTTTACTGCAGCTGTATTTTGTGTGTTTTTGAAAATTCCCATTTATATTTGCCGGGAAGAAAATTGGAAAAAACATTCATCAATCTCTAGCAGCAGAACAGGGGGATGCTAGGGGGTGCCACTTGGCATATATGTAGGCAAATGTTGTGGGCAGCCCCACATCAAATGGCAGCCATATTGGGCTGCACGTAACCCTGTGAGATAGTTATGAAAAATGAGGTACCTGATTTCCCATTTATATTTGCCACCAGTTTACATCATATTATGATATTCAATTCAAACTTCAAATGTTCCTCCCATCGCAAAGGGAAAACGAACCGATAAAACACAGGTATGGCAAACATCCAAATCACAAATTTACATAAAAGCGCATATTTTCATTTACATAACATACAAGTACCAGTTTACACGAAGAATTCTCCTGAGAAATAGTGCACAGAATGAAAACAGACACGTTTTTTTCCGAACAGAGATTCAGATAAAAAAATTGAATCACATTTACACAAAAATCCACACTGCATTCCTAGCATAATTTGTTTGCCGCGTATCTATTGAATCTCCGGGGGTTTTTTTTAAGTGATACCATCACAAAGGTGAGTATCGATACCCATGAATACCCACTGTTGAATCAAAGCGAAACCGACCTTCTGGTTTAACAAGTTTATTATGTGAAGTAGGAAAAGTAATGTGCAAGAGTGAAATAGTCCAACATTTCGAAACTGACAAAAAATTCCAAACACATTTGTGTTTACGAGAATATATCATTTTTGATTTTCGTAAACAGGAGTACACGAACTGGTCATTTTTGTCAACTCAAAAGCTAACGAATCAGTTTTGACCGAAATCCACATTTTAGTGATGTGAAAAGCGCAATTAGTCTGACTCCATGACGTTTCTTTGTGAATGGCGTCAAGCGTCAAAATTCAATGGCGCCGCAGAATAACGCCATTAAATTCATGCTTTCTGCTCTGGCGCTACCGCTAGGCGCCAACGGCAGCGCCAATGCACTTTTAGATAAGCGGCAGTGAACATTTTACGTTGATTTCATTTGCGTTTGGAGACGTCACTACTACCGTATTTGTTCTTATAGAAGGGCAGGTCTCTAATAGAAGGGCGTCTCCAATAGAGCGTACACTTTTTCGACGTAATTTGGTCCACGAAATAAATTGAAGGGCGATCCGCAATAGAAGGTACACAAAGTGCTATAATTGTGCAAAATGCATAAAAACATAAAATATATGAGCGGACGCTGTGATAGAGTGGCTTTGGTCATTTTATTTTGTGATATTTTAACATCAAATGTTGAATGAGCTCCATGTATCGTCATTCTATCCACTGTCCGTGACGTAATACTTATATCTTTTAGGCTGAAAAGTTGACGAAAAAATAGAAGAATGGTCTCCAATAGAAGGGCGCCCTTCTATTAGAATAAATACGGTAAATAGTGAAATGAGTGACAAAAAAGGTGTAGGAACTTGACCAAACACATATCCGTATCGCTGCACCTTGTCAAAAACTAGAACAACACTTTTTCTGTGTTTTTAATTCGCGACAAATATTGAAAAGCAAATTAAGAAATACCTAGTAATAAAGGCATAGGAACGCTTCGAAATAAATTGCAAATGGTACAAAATGTATAAAAATGGGAAAAAATTGAAACATTTTGAAAGAAATTGTCCGTGAAAATGAAAACAAATAGGATTCGTTCACTCAGTTTCCAGCTCTTAAAAAGTGAACACAACCTCCAATGGAAAATCGCGATAAATAAATACCGCGGATAAAATCATAAATAAATACCGTATCTCCTCGAAATACCCCCGGGTGATTGTTTCAGAGTGAGAATTTTGAGGGGGGTTGAACGAAGGGAGGGGCTTATTATTTTGCCAGCAAATTTTTGAACTCCCAGTACTAATTTGTTCTTTGTAACGTACGCAAACGAGCTTTTGTCGTTTACGTTCCCTTTTCTCTGAATTTCGGGTGGGTATTTCGAGGGGGGCTCATAAATTCATAGTGATCATTTTGAGAGGGGGGGTATTTCGAGGTGGGTATTTCGAGGAAATACAATATAACGAAATTTATTTTCGGATTCTTTTGGGTGATTCATTGTGCTAGCTGTTAGGTATTTACGAATGCTGCTCAGTCCATTGCTGCCGGTTCTATTTCCATAAATGGTAAAGTGACAAGAAAAGTTGTACCGTATTTCTTCTAATAGAACGGCGTATCTCCAATAGAAGGGGACCTCCAATAGAACGGCAGGTTTTGGCACGTTTTTGCGCACAAAAACAATACAATTGCACCCTCCAATTGAACGGCACCTCCAATATAACGGCAGGTAGAAATCACATTGAGACTTTGTCAAAACACACAAATAAAATAGGTAAATGGGCGGTGACAATGTTCAAAGCATTCAAATAGATATTAAACTTCACATCGACGCTCTGATATTAAAATATTACTCAAGCTTCGTTAAAAAAGGCCGTGTACGAAAGAGAAATGTGTGAAAAAGTTGAGGGAAACATAGAACGGCAACCTCCAATAAAACGGCACCTCCAACAGTACGGCAGGTAAAAAGTTGACAAAAAATAAAACGGCGCTCTTCTATTAGAAGAAATACCGTAAGTGATAAGTCATAAGTGGTATTTTACCTAACTCATGTGACAATTCAACCTTCAGTGAATGGCAAACTAAAATTCGAAAAGTTTCGAAGTCTATATTCGGAAAAAATCGCAAAACAGGACGTCATTTGAGAAAGAACGTCGAAATTTAAACACTTTTCTCCGAAAAGTAATTACTGTATTTCTTCTAATGGAATAGCGTCGTTCTACTTTTGTCAACTTTTTCACCTGCCCTTCTATTGGAGGTGCCGTTCTATTGGAGGTTGCCGTTGTATTTTGGCACTGGCACCACGTTGTGCCTATTCAGACTTACACAGAACCATGTGCGTGAAAAACTTTGCAACAAATTAAGACGCATAATTACTTAGAACCTGCGCAATAGGGTATGGCTGGCTATACATTTAAATTTTTATGTGATTGGGTGGGATGCTTTACAAACACACCAAAAATCATCATAATCACAACAGAAAACGGAACAAAAAAATACTCAAATGTGCTAGTTTTGAACCACCCTGTGAAAACTGAAAAACCACCCCAAAGGACAAACATTATTGCAGGTTCTCAAAACTGAGAAGGGACTACATACAGTGGCGTAATTCCTGCAGACTTGATAATGGGGGGTAACAATAGAAATGACATTCCAATTTAATTATAAAATGAAAAGAAAACATGCTGCATAATTTTGAAGGCAATTTTGCATTGATTGTGGTGATGAAAAGGGCAACAGTTTTCTGGCAGAGAGCCAAATGCAAGCAGCCAAATGCCAAAGCAGCTCACTGAGAAATGCAAGCAGCAAATAATCATGACAAAACACTTCTCTTTCTTGTGTGAGTAGGATATCATTTTTTGAAAAAATTCATCTGCAAGCCGTGGGTACAATGCATTTAGATACATCTGAAAAATAACTGATCAGGTTATGCCTGCATTAGCATTTGAATACTGTATCGAGTTATTATCTACACCCAGTTAACTACTACGCTGACCAATGAGCAAGAACAAAATCATTTGATAGCCAATGGTTGTATTAATTTGAATGTGGATACCATCAATATACCATTAATTTGCCTAGACAGCCTGCATACCCACTAATTAAATTGTCATGCAAGTTCAATTCACCTTGCACATTTGGCACTAGACACCTTTGGCACCAGCCAAAAAATGGCACCGCACCGCACCGGCACAGTGCTATTCCGAAAAAAATGGCACCGGCACCGGAAGGGCACCCACGAAAAATGGCCCTTCGGTGCCCAGCACCGGGGAACCGATGCCCCGGTGCCTTTCCATCACTATTAATGTCAACTTAATTTAAGTTAATTATGCTGTTTTTCCTATCCGATAGAGCATAGTTAATTTTATATTGTGACAGGCAACTTTTATTGTTTCTGTTGAGTGTGATGTTTAAAAAAAATTCGTGTTATTTAGTTGACATTCAGTTGACATTTATTTGCGATGTCAACTAGTGTGTGCGAGCCCATTCACATCAATAGTCATTTTTCAAGTCTCTACTGTTGTGGTCATGGCATCAGCACCCAGTGACCCACAAATCCAATGAACATATCTGCTTAGAAACACAATCGAGTTCCAGTGATGAATTACCAACAATGAATGAATGACAGACACTTCTGCACTTAAGCTAGAAGGTTTTTATGATTACGAAGATGATATTCAAACACTTTTTCATGTCTGTTTTTTATGCAAATTACAGGTTTCATCTGAGGTCGATTTAGTGGGACGTTGGAAGATGTCGGATTTTTGTGGAAATTGTGTGTGGGGGATTGCGTGATTAGGGCCTTGGATTCACACGAAAATTCGCAGAGTTTTTGGGATGGAGGGTGCATAAATAAGCGGAAAGTGTTACTGGTTTTCAAGAAGTCAAGTTAGCCACGACGTAGGAAATTGACATGAAATCGAATCGAAATTCTCGAAAAAAACAACCGTTACCATAAAAAGAAAAAACATAAAAACGCGAAATCCCACACAGTTAAACGCTTGCAAAAGTAAAACACAGCGAAAAAATTACACTGGCTCCACGAATCGAACACACACAGAGACACGCACAACATACGAAATACACACAACATACTAGAAGGTATCGTTTTGGCACAGTGCCAAATGCCATAGTCATAAATCAGGCGCCGCCGCACGCAGTAGCTGCACACAAAATGGTCGCTTACTTAAATGAAAGAGCTTTGATGTGTATGTATTTGGGTAAATATGTATGTTTTGATACATTATATTCACATGTGGAAGGTATTTATTTCGAAAGAAGTGCAATGATTTTCGCGGCATTTCAGGGATTTTTTCGGCCAAATGTTATCAGTTATGTTTGCAATGTGTTTGAAAAAGGTACGTCGATACATTTTTAAAGATTTCAATTTCGTTTTGAGGTAAGTGAGGGAGTGTTACGCCAATACAGGAAGCATTTACAAGTTTTTGACAGAAAATTAATTGAAGTACCCATATCAAAACTAGAAAGACATTATGGTGGCATACAGTGGTGGAAAAGCGGCTGTAAAACTGCCGACATAAAAAATGAGTAGTGAAAAACCGGACCAGGATAAACCATGGATGCTCAATTAACCATGTATGCTCAAGATCTACTGGCAAAATAAAAAGAACAAAAAAACAAACAAACAAACAAAAAACGCATCAATTTTATTTTGACCCAACATTTTTCACATCAACTCAACATTCAGTCAATCAAAACAGCGTAAGCAACACAATTCACAACTAAAAAATAAATAAATAAAACGACAAATAAATGCAACGATGATAGGTGATCATCACCCAAATGTAAAATGCAACTGGAGGGGGTTGTAAAACTGGCGGACGTTTTATGGCCAGCCATCATTGAGAAATGCATAATAAATACTGAATACACCCGCTACAGTAATTTTGCGAATTGAATGGGAGAAAGGGCCGGTTGAATTGGATCGGTAGGTAATTCTGCACTAGATAATAGGGATTGTTGTACAGATTATCAAACTGCAAAGCTGCATGCATGTGAATGTTCTGGCTTAAATGTTATCTGATGATGTGCTTCAGGAAAAAATTGAGAACACAATTCATGTAAATGAAGTTGTATCAAAAATGAGAATGTTTACCTTATTTCTCACACAATTCCTTCTGCCACTTTAATTGCATGATAGTAAAATCTGTAGAAAAACCTATGTCCTTGGCACTTTTAATCACCTTATCAAACCATTAGAAATGTTATGTTACCTTGCAAAAATGATTGACAAACAGGGAACAGTAGCCCTGTAGTTGGTGCATTCTTGAGAAGTAATACTTTCTCAACCACAGCTCATATAATGCAAATGCTCAAAAGTAAAAGTCTTGCAAGAATGTTGAATGAATTTGCACTGCCCCAGAATACAAAATCAAAATTAGAAATTAGTGTCAAGGGTTCATTTGGACCATTAATCAAGTTAAGTAATAATAATAAATATCAAATTTGTTATGTTCCCATTTTTGGGTGTGATGGGAAAAAGGTACAGGAATTGATCAAAGAATACGATGCTAAAGACTTCTCAATTTTCTGCATGGGCTGTAACATAATGTTACTTATTTTTGTGATAAATACAACCATTTCCCTGAAATTTAACACTGGTGGTGTAATGTAAATTCCACTTCATTAGATTATTGAAAAACTTCCAGCCTAAGCATCAAAAATAAAAAATTTCATCATGTTCATGTGAGATCCATTGTCTAAAATCCACCAAATATTACCTAATGCACAGTTACCAACTAACACAGGAAAGCACGCTGCACATTTGAAATATGGTAGCACGTCATTGAACAGAATGTAAGAGGTAATCCCGGATAGTATCGAAATGTTGAAGGGGGAATGTAGAAAATATGCGCGCGAGATCAGAGACACGCGCCGCCAGAGGTATAATATGTATTTAGATTTGGACTATGGTCGTAAAATTCACTCGATATTCCTATTTACCTACGTATTCAGAACAATTCCACGGAAAACGCAAAATTGCATTGCGACCATTGCTCGGTTTTTTTATCGCAAATTGGGAAATTGGCACGAAAGTGGGGTCAGTTTATATGTGGAAAACAGAAAAAAGTTCGTGATTGATGCGTTTTACGGTATTCATACATTGCGGACAGGTCCCAATTTGTTTTTGATGTTTTTTCCCGCGATACAAAAATTTAAAATGTGATAAAGGTGAGGCAAAAATATTGCTGGCGTTTTATAAACGCCGTTTTTACGATTATTTTTAACACCGAAAAGTATATTAATAGGTAAGGTGAAAAAAAATGTTTGGGGTTAAATTGGGGCTACAGACACTAGTTGACCGACGGCCAACTGGAGAATGTGATCAGGGTTGGCAAAATCTCAGAAAAAAAATATTTAAATAAAAATAAAATGGAAAATAGAAGAATTAAATCAATTTTTATACAATTTTACTACAATTTTAGTAAAAAAAATTCAAATAAAAACCAACCCTGTATGTGATCAACTTAAAAGTCAGTTTTTAAAACATTCCGGTTTATGGGAAATATTATTTTCTCTTCATTAGGCAGCAGAGACAAAGTTTATACGCTTCCAAGAAGAATGTGTTTAAAACAGATTTTTCAATTGGACCGGTATACTGATGTCATGGGAACCGGGGATTTTAGTAGTTTATAATTTTGGCTGCGGGATGAAATCCAAAATAAATGCTAAATAAATAAATAAATTGACGCCAGCTTCAATTGATAGGCGGTCAACTAGCGCGGTGCAAGCTCACTGCGTTAATCAATATTTAACGCATATCCATTCCTGGATGATTTTGATTTTTTCGATTTACAACTTGGGTATTTGTGTTGGTCAATTTAATTGTGCACCTTTACTTGATCTAATTTTTTCTTCAAAATATTTGATCAGCGTTTCAAAAATTTCGATTTCACACACCAGTAGATTTACGCACTGGGCTTTCTCGAATCGCCTGTACTAACGAAATGCTGCCCCATAAAAAGTCGCACACCCAATTTTATTTCAAAAATTGAATTCAAATTCAACAAATTGAAACATTTTACACAAAAAAACAACGAAAAACTCCACAACCCTACCGTAACTCGTCGAAAAAGACCAAATCAAAACCTTTCACATTTGATCAACTTATGTCCCGGTCATTTTCCGGTCGCAAAATGGCCAGAAAACAGGAAAGGCACTTGATGCATCGAATGTGGAAATCAGATTGGAAGATGCCAAATGAACGGGGTGAAGAATTGAGACAGTTTGCAGCTAAAGTCGAAAATGACCGATCGCTGAACCGCAGCGAAGCTGCAGCCCTGCAGCCGCGCAATTTCTTAACCACCCGCCGTTACAGGGTGGCCCAGTTGTCACTACTAGAAAAGCTGTAAAATGCCCTGTCAAGTGTAAAATGTCAGCAAAGTGTCTAGAGTCTGTAAAATGCCCTGTGAAATGGCACATTCTGTTAAACGACTTTTGACATTTCACAGGGTCAGATCCGAGTACAAAGTGTGTAGTAAACAAGCAACAAAAAAAACAAATTTTACTGAGCAAAAATGTGAAAATGTAGAGAAATTCAGAGTCCAAGATCAGTAGGGGTGATAGCTTCATTCAACTAGCATCCAAATGACACAGTGGAATGGTAAAAAAACAGTGCATGGTGCTAGCACACAACATGGCAGCAGAAAAGGAAACAGCTCAATTGAATCATTTTGTGCCTGTGTCAAAAACTGAATTGATAATCCAATATTGTAAATATGTATGCATGCTATATCAAGCATTTGATCACAAGAATTCAATAACTTTACACATGCAAATTGAAAATGTCTCATTGTCAGGAATTTTTAAAATTCAAGCATCATGTCAATAGATTATATGAATTATAACCTGCAGATACAGTAGTAAAAGTGTGATTAATCCATTCAGATACTTTAAAATATAAACATCTCAAATTTCACACTAAAATTCCAATTTGCACATCAAAATCTCACATCATAGCACACACACACCCACACAAATCACAAAATCTCAAAAGTCTCATCTAAAACGAACCACCCTGTAGGGTGCGCGTTTTGGGCCTTTGTGGCTAATGCCGAAAAGCGAAAACCGGATATGACTGCTGATTTGATGCAGAGTGATCGAGCAGCTTTACTGACTGGACAAGCGGGCGAAAAATTGACCACAATTTGTGATTTGAACATTACTTGAAGCTTCCAGTTTACCAGTTTGGTGTTCACTTTGAATTTGACTTTTAATTGAGATTTTGAAAGGTTAAATAGTATGTATGTTTTTTAAAGTTGTGTATTTTGTGCATTTTTATGTGGTGAACGTCTTGATTACTTACTTTCTGATGCAATGCAACTCGTTTTGGACTTACATCAACTGTAATCCACTCAGTCGCTATTTTCAGAGAGAACAAAAATATTTCAACAATATCAGTGTAAAATTCTGACACGCGGTGCATCAATTGTACATAATTTTTTTACCTAAAATATCTAATCAATTAATAATATAAATCACACGTGATAGTACTAAGTATATTATCATGAAATTACTAGGAAGAGACTTATATAGAGACGAAAACTAAAGATATGTTGATGTGATATACGCATTGTAGGTGGGCGGGGTCAAGCCCTACTCTGATTGGTTAACTAAAATCCGTTTATTTTACGCATCCAAACAGGTTCTGACTGAGATATGTGTCCTTTACATTTTGCACAGAGTGGATTAAATATGTGCGGGCGATTAGATTAATTGTATAAGTGTTAATGACTATGTTTTGATTGATCGCGTAAAAATATTGATTCTCAAGGAAAGTTAAATTGCTTGATAAAATTTACAAACATAATGTATATCATCGCCGTTCATACTATCTTATTAACCAAATTCATAACTACAATCAAATGCATCGTTTCCGCACCAAAACACAAAACGTTCCAGAGGAAAATTAATGGCGCCGCATATAGGCGCCAGCGCCAAAACATTTATTAAAACGCGGGTGGCGCGCAGCAAATGTTCCCACGTCAAGTGTGGATTTTGGGGGCCCCTAAAATGAGTAATGAGCCCCCCTTGCGGCCGCGCGGCGGCGTATATATCAAAATGCGGAATCTTGCATATTTTATAGCACTCCGCTGTTCCTAGCCATTTATCATTTTTACCGTGCGCGAGTAAATTCGAGCGGCGGCGAAATTTGGCGCCCGAGCGAGCGAGAGATTTTAGCGTTTAAGATAACTAATTGTCGATCGTTAACAAATTAGGCGGCGCCATTATTTTTCCCCCCGATCCCCACGAAACGTGACGTTTTTATGACGTTTTTGTGACCCAATAAATCAGGTTCGATTTAACTAGGAGCTATTAATCTTTAGGGTGATGTCGTATACTTTTTGCATAAACTTTGCATTTTAATTCGTATTTATCTTTCTCAGGCACAATTAATTAACAGACGATTTATTACCAATATAAATCTCACTTTTCCAAGCGTCACAAATTCAAAAGTGTGACGCCAAAAACACTAAAAAAATGGCCGCAAATGGCTATTTGGGTGTGGGCGGCTATTCGCCGCTGGGATATTTGGAACAGAGTTTCGGCAGATTTGTAAATACCCAACATGTTCATCCGGCGGCACAGGCCCAGGTAATTTCACCCAGGCAAAACGCACTTTGTAAAGTGACAAATTTCGGACAAAGTTTCAAATTTCCCGTGAATTACGTAGAACATAGGTACTTCAAGACTACCAATGTGCTACCAGTTGAAGAATAGCTTTCCGGGTAGAATAAAAAATGCAGCCAAGACACAATGCACATAAAAATCAGAATGCATTGTCTTCAGGAAAGTTGCAGATCAGCAAACGGCAGCATCAAAAATTGCACTCTCTCGTAATTTTGTCACTTCACATGGGCACTTTACAGATTGTCCAAAAATCACTGAACGTTATTACCTCTCGACTTCTACTACCATAACCCTCTGAATATCAGCCCACCCCATTCCCAGACCCCGGTAGAATTCGGCTACTACTACGGAGGTATGGCGCCAACGTACGTGGTGCCGCCGCCGCCGGCACATTTGTATGGCGCTGGCGCCAGAGCGAATGGCGCCGCCGCTGCCGCCGTGCAAAATGGCGTTGGCGTTGACGCCAGTGCCGATGGCGCCGCGGTCGAGGAAGAGCCTGGCGTCGCCCAAGCGCAGGTTTGGGGGAGGAGAGTTTTTCAATTTTTTTCGGGGGGATTCCTTTGAGATGGTTAATAAGTATTCAGGATGTTGGAAAAGTAGTTAAAGATAAGTAATTTGCAAGTAATTTTGAAAAGTGAAATGATCAAATTGTCGGAATCGCTTGGGGGATCAATCGTCGTCTCGGAATCGGTCACTCACATTTTAGGGAAACTTGAGCAAGATTGAAGCACAAATACAAAGAATTTGTCCTGAACCTGTCCTTATTAAAATTCTTGGTATTTTACTTTAAACTTTTCAGTTTTCAGTTTGCCTATGGAAACTAGATTGTTAATGCACCTTGCGTTGGGCTTAACTGAGGTCGATTACTTTTTAACTGAGATTATTTATAATAGGGAGAAATTATATTTAAGAGAAATTAATTTGTAATGATGGATAGCGAAATTCACGTCCGGATCATAACAACGCCAAGAATAAATGGATACACTTTAAACTGTGCGCAAGGTCACTTGAAACGGAAACGAACCAGTAGAAAAGACACCCTCAAAACATCCAAAAAAATCAGACCAAAAACTTAAAAGAACACATTTTGCCATCAATTTCAGATAACCACATATCCAGCGGACCCTATACAGCAACACTTGGAACAAACTGCGGTGGCAATGTATGCAGCTGGATGTCTGCCGCAACATCACCATCAGGTAAATGCTACATTTGGGTAGTATTCTAGAATATTTAGGTCACTGAAATCACTGCGAGAAATTAGGATGGTTCTACAGTGACTGTCACAATTGTCGTTTATGAAAGAAAACCGTATTAAAGCATCATTTTTGATAGCAAACTGATTTTGATGCATTTTATGCGGTTCCTGAGTGGGGTAAAAGAGAAGAATAGCTAAACAGACAAAAATGAACACTATTGTTGTAACTCCAACATCTGGAATATGTATAAATAGGAATTCATTCATTGAAATGAACATCAAATACCAAACACACTCACTTTCCTTAACAAAAAATATCACCTCACCACAAAGTAAATACCATGCCACATGTTACATCCCTATGTGAAAATCCCCACACCCTTCAGGCTTTTCTCTCCTCGACCTGGCCGCCTGGAGCTAGCGCCCTAAATCCTTCAGGATTGGAACCCTCAAACACCATCCTACCAACTGCATTGAGCACCGCGGCAGAATTGCAAATGCACAACACTAGCGCGTCACACAAATTTGCGCAACACCAGACACACAGCGAACTTGATAGCGGTCATTGTGTAGTGGATGGTGTTGCGACACACGGCGCGGCTGCGGAAAATAATCAAGGTGGAGACATTGGAGCAGGGAGTCCTTTTGGGAGCAGTGGAGAATGTGGGGCCATGGGAATGGATGGTGGGTGATAATTATTGCGTTTTGGGTAACAATTTTTGGGGTAATGGGTTGGTTTAATGGTAATGGTTTAATGGGTTGGGTATGGGTTTTATCTTTGTTAGATTTATAGTGGTGTCAAAATGTGACAGCGTGCTAAATTTAATCAGTATAGTTATCTATTCTAGGATTTTTAGTGCTTTTATAGTAGAGAAATGATGACAAGTTGCGCAATTCTCAATGTGTAAATATGTGTATTTTTTCTAGACAAAACGCGATAGAAATCATCTCGCGATGAAAAATTTTAACACTCCGCGCTTTTTCCACACGCTGCGTTGAAAATATCACTGATAAAAACTTTTAAAAAAACCTCTCTACACCAAGGCAAAAAGAGTTGCAAATAATCAATTTGTTTTTAAGTAGATATTCACCAGCCGCAAATGCTCATAACATCGCATTTATAATAAGCATATCATACCAAATGAAACTCGTACAAACATAAGTGGCCACACAAACTAGTTTACAGCCGAAATTTCCGACACCGAAATTGCCGAAATCTATTTTAAACACACTTGAGTTTCCAAAATGAATTATTTTTGCTCTCGGTCAAAAGTAGTTGACGGACCCCTAATACCGGTGAACTCAGGCGCGTCTAAGCTGCCGAAATTTGGCCGTTAACTAATAAAACGCGCGCCGCCAATACGCCAAATATCAGCTAAAAACAAAAGTCGACTGAACCTAGTCGCACCAGCGCAGTGAGCCCATCCCGTAGTACGTGTATGTGTATATAAATATATTCGAAATGTGTCTCTGCATTCCAGCACTTGATAAATGATATCAAGCAGCTGGATCTCGGGCCGAAAGTCTGTTTCTTTGGCGGCGCGGCGGTGACAAATGACCCAACGCACGCGCCGCCACACCGTGGGACGCGTTTAGACATTTTCGCGCCGTTTTTGGCTTTTAGTTGGGTGTCTGGTGAATTGAGTGTGTGTTGACATTCAATGGGTTCTGGTGCCAGTTCCGCAAGTGGAGACATGAGAAGTAAAATGGCAAATGTGATGTCAATTGGCAAAAGTGAAGTGAGATGGCAAGTGAATTGGCAAAGTAAAAAAATAAAAATAAAAAGTAATTTCTCTTCGCTTTTGCCATTTTACTTCTCAATTTGCGGAACTGGCCCCTGGACGCAGATGGGTGTGCACTTGCCATGATGCCATTTATTTTGGTGTGAATTCGAGTCAGTTTGTCATGGTTTCTCAGGGAGTTTGAGATTGATTTAATGACACCTGATTTGATCTAAAGATTGGAGCTTTTTGATTTGTCTGAATTATGAGTTTATGATTTTTCAGGAATTCTGAGAAGAATTCCAATCTATAACTAATTTGTGGTAATTCATGACCAGCACATTGAACTGTCATCAAATCAAAGAACTTCAAAGACTCAATAATTGACAGGCTGCCTAGTCGAAATTTAATCACAAATAAAGCAACAACATTTTCAATTGACTGTAGTTTCAAATTGCAAAGAAGAAATTTAGCTATCAAATTATCCCAGTATTGACCAAGCGCCACCCATAGTGCGTGCGGCAGTTCCATATTCTCACTTACTACCATCCCAGGGTTTACTTCTGTGATGAATTGCTTTTTCGTTCATGCAGAGTGCCAGCGCAAATTTCTAAATTGTGTCTTCTGCAAGAGAAGTTTGTATTTCACCCACTTTCTGTGTGCTGCCTTCCACGTTGTTTGCAACACAAAATTCATTACTTATTAGGTGGGGTTGATTATTTGGATGAGTAATGGTCATATTTATTTGAAGCACAGTAAAAAGATTTTTTGTTATTCAAGCCCATAGCAACATTGACGGTGCCATTCTGTCTTGCATGTTTGCTCTATTTTGCTCAAAAAATTACAGTGCTTTTCGCATTTTACCACCTTCATACCATAAAAAATCTAAATGTTTTGTTCGCGCTGCAAAAAAATGATAATTGATTACACGAGTTCGCTTGCTTTTTGTTCGGCAGCGTTAATGAAGATATCCAAAAATGATTAAAGTTAATTGCTGCAAGCGTGTGTCAGGCCAAAACGTCACATCAATGTACATACGCACTTAATAATCGTCCATCGTAAATCTGCTCTCACTGCATGCCGAATTGAAAATTGAATTCAATTGGATTCAATTCACTTTAGCAAACCCATTTGACTTCACATTTTTAGCCCGAGCAGTGCCCCGCACACGCCCATTTTGACAACACAATATCCTATTTATAAATAAAGCATTTTTGCGGCTGGCTAGGGCTAGAAGTTGCACCCGACCCGAAAATTTAACGCGCGAAACTGGCGCCGAGTTTTCGATCGAAATAGTTATTTAAAGCACCCTTAAAATGTATAAGGATGTACCGTATTTCTTCGAAATAAGCCCAAGGGGTTACTTTTTGAGGGTGGTTAATTTGAAGGGGACTTATTTGAGGAGGGTTATTTTTTCACCAGGGATTTTTATGGAGAAGCGTAGTAAAAAGAGGCTTTTACATACCCAAAACTGGTAATAAATATGACAAAACAGGATATATAAGGACTTATCAACATAAATACATCTCAGAGACACAGACTTGTCTATGTGTAGCTGCATGCCAATTGGCTCCAATGAATACATCATGCATATTGCATACGTGATGTACCACATTTAAGATGGGAATAATTTGAGGAGGCAGGTTATTCTTGCCCCCTCTCATTCAGAATTGAGGGTATTTTTAGTGGGGTTTATTTTTCCTCAGGTGTATCAGAGCTGGGGGTATTTCAATGGAGAACTTTATTTGAGGGGGGGTATTTTTATGGTATTTAAGAAATATGGTATTTAAGACATCCACAATTTGGGCAGTTCTGAGTTAGCATGCCTTGATCCCTTTTGGGGCAAGCCCCACACTGCATCCTGTAAAATGTCTAAAATGTCAATCATCATGTAAAATGCTTAGCAAAATGTAAAAGAATAGTTTATCAGGCATTTTACATGACATTTTATAAATCTGTGTGACATTTAACCATTCAAATGAGATTGTATATTATGTGAGACTGGGATCGCTCAGTATTGGGTACTGAGCAAAGACTGCTGGAGTCAGATCATGCTGGACTGCATTCTGCAATGTTGCATTATGTGATGGTTGTCAGGATGTGTGATTTGAGTTTGTTTGATGTTTGCAAGCGATTGTTTCAATTGTTGATTTATTGCTATTTATGTGATGTTAAAGTGTCAAAAAATTGGTTGGATGAATGAATGACTCACCTAAAATCCCTAATCAAATTGGGATCCATTAGTGGTGGACGACCTGGGGAATGAACCCAGGGCCTCGCGCATGCGAAGCGTGAGCTCTACCACTGAGATAGTTGCCCATGCAAAGTGCGTGCTCATGATGTGGGATGTACTCCTCTATGGTCATGCACGAAGGGTGCCCTGAGCACTGGGCAGGGAACTGCACACAAATTTTGCATACACAACTTAATTCCAGTACTGCATGCAATAGCTGGTCCCATACCCGGTAAAATGTTATGTAAAATTCAAAATATCAAAGAAACTTGTCAAATATCATGTAAAATACCCAGTAGAATCTTCTTTTGCATTTTACCAGGCATATTACCAGACATTAAACTTTTTATGTGGCATTTTACATTGTGGAACTGGCTCCTACAGTTCAGGTAATGGAAATAGAAAATCATGTAAATTTACACAATCACTGCAATCCCAAATCCAAATCTATATTACGCCAGGCATTAACTTTTCCGCTTTTGAGTCGGGTCCGGTTCCGGTTCCCACGGCTAAAACCCGAACCGGGGGCGGCCGGCCAATCGGTTTTAAGCGGCTCGGAACAAAAGGACACGTTCAATTCCAGCTGTCATTTGGCCCATGGCAACTAAGCGCTCATGACGCGATAGAAAAGCCCGTTCATTTTCCGTTTGCGCATGAATTTCGCCGGCCGGCCGCGCGGCGAAATTCTCATTCGGGGCGGTGTTCCCGTTTTCATGCTCCGATTTGACGCATTATCAGGCGGTTTTTTCGTCCCTTTACAAAGGGGCGACCTATTATTTATTGTCGTAATCGAGTCGCTTTGAAATTGGAAATCTATGAAGCCGGCTGGAAAGTTTCACGGGAATTTTGTGTTTTGTTTTGGACCACCTCGTATCTTGACCATAACCGGCGAAAAGCAACACGCCCAGCGATGTTGTTTTCACTTCAAAATTGACTCGCCGCTTCCCGAAAATTGAAAACAGTTGTCTCAACTTCCAAAGTTGGGGCAACTGAGGCCCGCCGCCAAAGGAAATGAGGGGTGGTTCAAAATCAAATGAATTTTGCCTGCGAAAATTTTGCGTCCCATCGCAAATATATAGTTTGCGGAACAAAAATGTAAAAAATCGTTTGGAAAGATAAATGGGAAAAACTTTGGTCAGACTTTTTCGATATGAATCGGGAAACGAATAATTTAAGCTGCAATTAATCGTGTGGGTGTCGGGTTAGATAAATATAGCAAGAAATCATTTCCACGTCAAAATTTCCATACTGGTTCGGGTAATCATCTCCCTGTAAGAAATCGGGTTCATATCCTACAAACAATTTTTATTCAAAAATCGCAACAGTTGAAAAAAACTCCAAAAACCACAAAAAGTGGTTCACTTTGCAACCAGTGTCACTTCACAACCCATCAATCTGAATCCAACTTGCATCCACTTCCACATTGAAAAGTCAGCAGGATACGCTAAGTCAGCCTTCAGTCACCCTTTGTAATCAGGTTGCCGACATTGTCTTCTTTTCAAAGGCAAAATGATAAATGACCCCCCATTGGTGCTGGGTGGAAGGAGGTTGGGCCTGGTGCATTTGACAAGTGTGCATTTAACAAGCTGGGCTCGTTTGATGTGTTTTGACATTCTTTGGTGGTGGGTTATTAAAATATTATGATAAAGCTTGAGAAAGTCATGAAAAATGTGAAAGAGTGGTGTTTTAAGCATGCCATTTGTTTTTTCTCCACATTTTATACTTTATCCATAAGTGGACTAATTAGTGAATATCTATTTGCAAGGTAAGATAAATCTACCTATATTTTGTATTTCAATTAAGGTACCATATTTGCTTGAATAATTTTCCCTGAAATAATTCTGTCTTTTGAATATTTACCATGTTAGATGAGTGAGAAAGAATAATTCCTCCATAAATAATTTCCTCCCTTGGGAGGCTTAGTCAATTTGTTGTGTCCAATTCGAACAAAAATGACTGCTATTCTGTAAATGAAGCATATTTCAGTAAATGAGTTGCTGGAAACACACTAAAAAATCTGATGAAATAGTAATTGCCCCTTCAAATAATTTCCTCCATGAATAGGTCGAGTAAACATGGTAAGTGTCAAACAATTTGTTGCATTTTATTCTCAAACAGGCTTATCATTTGAGAAGCTTGTCAAATAAGGAACCTAGCCTACTGTATTTGGCAGCACCAACATTCAACTCACAAATGTCAAATTTCGAATTCGAATTCAGACTGAATTCCATCTGGTTTCTAGCCTTCAATGGGATGGAAATCTTGACACGAAAATCGTTACGTTACGATCTAAGTATTCGCACAAATTCTGTCAAATTGCATAGATTTTGATAAAGAAAAAGCTAAAGCCGATTGAACTGACGCCACATTTGGTACATATTTTGACTGCAGAATGATTCTGACCTAAGTGTGTGAATCGAAATCATTTTTGAAATATCGGGAACTCTATTTTTGGCCTTTGACTAGGTACATCTTTATTTTATGCTTTATTTGTTGTCGCATGCTGTACGCTGCCTGTACACCGTTTAAAGGATTTTTCCTAATTTACAATAGGTAGTTACAAAAAGCGTCAAGACATTGGCGCCAGGCGCCAAAAACAAACATGGCGCTTTATCATTATTCCTGATTTGTTATATACTAATATTCCTGGAAATCGAAAAATCTCAATTGCGCGTGAAAATCGATTTCCCCTACTGACTCGACTCGTTCAACCCAATCCCGTCACGAGTTGACAAATCCAAATTGCCAGTTAACCAATCGGAACCACATTTCGTCGGGCGACCCGACAAAACGTGTCGGGCACATTTAATTTCTCGCCAGACGGCGAACATTCAATTACGCAACCAAGACAACTGTTTAATTTGGTGAATTCGTTTTGCTTGCCAACGCCCGTTTTAGCCGAAGTGACACAAAGTGATCGATCACCTGTTTGCCACTGGATGTTGTGTGCACGCTCAAATTTTGGAATTTTGAGATTTTTAAGTGAACATTTTCGATGGTAATTGAGTTTTAAAATGTAATCTAACTATCCCGCTCTCCTCCCTTTTGACATTTCACTCTGGAAACATCAGTTTTCTACCGTAATTTTACATGGGCGCACATTCAATCTCCCAGCGCACGCGCGTACAATTGCGCATGTCACTTCACTTTCGGTTATCATCAAGAACAAGTGACACCTTCGAAACGGACGCTTTCCGGACGGCGGCAAAATTCCGCCTCTCAACGCTGCGTGCGCGTACACATTGTCTTAAGCCGCCGTCTGGGAAACGAGTGACACATTACTGACAAAATCCTGTTGTCAGTCAAGCTTAGACAAGTGTCAATCCGTGGTGATATAGCGCTTATATTTTGATATCGGGGTATGTATGTATAAACGCTCCGGAAGTGTTTAATTTTACGTGAGTGGCAGTGATTTTTGCGCCCGACTGAAAATGGCGTTTTTTGTTGGCGCCATGGAAATGGCGCTAGCGCCATCCTGGCAGGTACTAAATTGAGCCTTTTGGGCGTTACTTAGTGGATTTCGTTCCACCGGTGACACAACCAAGACAGGATACACTTCACGATTAGCAATTTTATGTCAAGTGTGGTTAATTGTGATCGAGCATAAATAAGTGCATACGCAGTTTGCATACGCAAATTTAATTTTGTAAACTGATCATTTTTGGAAACTGACAATTTCGTAAGGAGTTTTTGGAAGAAACTGTCGTTTTATTCAAAAGAATTTTCTGAAAATGTGCAGTTTCCAAAAAGTTTCCAGTTAATGGCGCATTTTAGCGCTTAAATCGCCCTTCGCGAGATCGCCAAAATCTGAAAGGCGATCAAAAATGGCAAGTACAAGGATAAATATTACACACATAACATTTCGGTGCCCTTTCAAGAATCGACCTAACATATTAAGGATGTTGTATTTACCTAAAGCAACGAAACACCTGCCAAATGTAACAATGCGCAAATCCGTTCAATTTTTAAATACACTAAATAGAACGGATATATATATCTGCGCCAAAATCTGTGCCCATCCGAAATTTGGTGTTTTAAAACGGGGAGGGGGGGGGGCATAAGCATATGATGGATGGGACCGGTGTCACTTTTAGAATTTTGTTCCGACAAAAACTGCATCATGAAACATGTCACATCACTTTTGGGCAAGTGTCGGTTTGTATTTCGGGGGCGGGGCGGCACCGGCGCTGTGACAAAAAGTGCACAACCGCATGGGGTGGCATAAAACATTGTTGCATATGCGTGATTTTTGCACCATAGAGATTCTGCTGTATTTTTTTATTGGTAAAATACTCCAATAAAGAATATGAACATTACATATTTGAATTGTATAACCCTACTTACTGGCAAATCTTTCATTTTATATTTATGAGTTATGGACTTAAAAGGATGGATTCTATATACTGTATTTCCTCGAAATACCCCCCCCTCGAAATACACCCCCCCTCGTTTGACCCCCCCCCCCCTCTCGAGACCACTATGAAACAATCACCCCCCTCGAAATACCCCCCCATGATTGGGTGTAAAGAGAACGTACATGACAAATACTGCAGATTGTGTTCTGCGTAGTGCAGAACACATGTTAAAACAATGTTGTAATCACGTTAGAACAGTGTTTATACCATCTACGTAGTACTATTAGTCTACAGGAGTCTATACATGTCAGTTATTGATGCATTTTCCTACCCCAGTGTACATCACAAACGACGATTTTGTACTAGGATTTGAAAAAATTTCTGGCGAAATAATAACCCCCCCTCGAAATACCCCCCCCCTCTCGGGACCACTATGAAACAATCACCCCCCGGGGGGTATTTTGAGGAAATACGGTATACTTGTGAGGGGTGGCCTTTTTGCCAGTATACTCTAGACTCAAGATACAGTGTTGAAAAAGGATGGCATGAATTTAGTGGACTTCATTCAGAACTTTATTGTATGGTGGATAGTGATGGGGGTATATCCTGGCACATGGGAAAGGCATGTTGAAGGGCTGTCTAGAATTGGATACAGTTAATGGTTGTGAATTGTGATCAAGTTCACATGAGGTGAAAATTTTGAATCAGTATGCAAACATTTTTTTGCATTGTAGCCAGCTTACATACACAAAAAATGTAATTATGTTGCATAGTGGATTATATTAGGGGATAATTCAAGGGTGATTGTATGCAGACTTTATTGGTGGATAACTATCTCCTGTGAAAATAAATATAGTAGGGCATAAGAATTTGCATAATCAATGCAATAAGATTATTCTGATGTTTTTCTGGATTTGCATTACTCATCAAAAAATCCCACAATAAATGAAGTAAGCTCTTCGCATTTGGCTACACTACTTCAATTTTAAAAACATCCAATATATTTGACACAGGTCAACATAATTATAAAAAGAACCTATGCAACACATATAAGTGCATGTAAAACTCCCTCAAATGTGAAACCGACATGCTGTGACCGTGCATGTATTTCGCCACTTGCCAAATCCAATTTACAATGTCCAAAATTTTCACCCAAACGCACACAAAAATATACAACAGCTGCACACTGCGTTCATTTCAGAACACACACAGACACGCTGACACCCGAAATTTAGTAGATTCAAGAATAACATTTATTATTTTGCCTCTCTCCAAGCGACGACAGCCAAGGTCTCCCATTTTGGCAATAAATCACTTTGAACCATTTAAGGAGATTTTGCAAAATTTCCAGAGCACTTTTTAGGTGGATTTGTGGTTTTGGGGGTTGTAAAAATGCGAGTTTTTTATTTGTAATTTTGAGAATTAGCGAGGTTCGTTGGGCATTAGCTGTCAGCGGAATTTTTTAAAAATACGAATGAAATTACTGTCGATAAATATAACACCTAGCGATCAAAGGAATATTAACTACGAAAATTTCGGAATTTTTTTCGTTGTTCCCGAGTTTTGTAGAGAGCCTACGCATTTCCCATACGGCGTATTGCACATGCAAATACGTTGCACAATTTTTCTCCTGTATTGCACAAACCTAACATTGCACATGAGTGCTGTCAGTTGCACATGGCAGAACTAAGATTGCACATATATGGCGAGTCTCAAGTAGCAAAAATTGCACATGGCACCAGTAAATTCCCCATAATGCAAAGTATGCAGCTGTGAAATCAAAGGGATTGTTGAGTATTGAGCTGAATGTGCAAACAGGTGCAAGTAAATGTATGTGATTGTGCCTACACACACTAGTTGACAACTGAAATTTCCCAAACTGATAAATCTGTTTTGAACACATTTGAGTTTACCATACTGACCAATTTTTGATCTCTGTCAACAGTATTACTCAATATTAGATTTTTATCTCTATCAACGTATTCATTGAAAAATGAGACTGAGTTTGACTCAAGCAATTAAAAAATCTATTTTCAATAATGGCAAACAAATCAGCCAGCTTAAAAATTATATTTTTAATCAACCCCAAATACAATGGTGACAGAAAGTGCCAATGGCCATAAATATGTGGATAATCTGTATCCTTGAGACTATTATGCAATTAAGGGCAGCTGTGTTTTTGCATTAACTTGCATTATTGTATATACTGTTGGCACACACTAGTTGACAACTGAAATTTCCAAAACTGATAAATATATTTTGAATACATTTGAGTTTACCATAGTGAATGATTTTTAATCTCTGTGAACAGTATCAGTCAATATGAGATTTTTAATCTTCATCAACTTATTTATTCTGGCAAACTGAAATGTATTTAAAACAGATTTATCAGCATTGGAATTTTCAGTTGTCAACTAAAAAGTATGTCTAGGGCCATATATTTGCTGAAAATGGCTATTACTGGTTATCGTTTGGAATAGATTCTAGGGATCTATTAAAATTCCCTTCAGAGAATTTTGAAGAAAAATGAGACAGTTTCATTCAAGCAATTAAAACAAATCGATTTTCAATATTGGCTAAATAATCAGCCAACTTAAATTCATAGATTTTGATCAACCCCAAATACAACAGTGACAGATAGTGCCAATGGCCAGTAATATTTGGATAATCTGTATACTTGTCACTATTATGCAATGAAGGGCAGCTGTGTTTTTGCATTAAATGCATTTTTGTAAATACTGTGAATTTGGACCCTTCACATCTGCACAAATTGCACATGGACACAGAAGATTGCACATGAGGGCTGTGCATACTTTGTGTTATGGCAAATGGATACCCATTTTGGCGTTGAATCTTTGCCCGCCATGGGGAATATTATGTCCCCATGTGCAACTTATTAATTTGTGGAATGTGCGGCACTTATGGGAGGTTTATTACAAATGTGCAATGCGCGGTTATGGGGAATCCGCCATTCCCCGTTTTGTACACTTCAGAACTCTCTGAACATAGCGCATTAAAATGCAAAAATCGCACCCTCTGACAGGTGGTATTCGAACACGCAAGGTAAATATTATATTTTAGCCCCGCTACCGTATACATATTTTCGTATCTAAATTTATATAAAGCAGGGAGTGTCGGTAGACTCCTTTGATATGTCACATTGGCTGATCGATTATTTTCAAATTTCAAATATGTACCATGCAAATACCATGTCAAACTATTTATCTTTTGTTCGCAAAACCTAGTCAGTGAAAAGCGGAAACAATGTGTTCAATTTTGTATCACAGTATCTTATCAGGACGTTTCAAAATCAGATAAATTTCATCTCATTATTTGAATTTTGCACGATTTTCAAATGATAACAATTTGTATTGTTGAAATCGAATGTGAAACAAATAATTGGCCGATTTTTGCGGCGGAAATACTGTATTAGGTATTCATCTCACCGTGTCCGTGACATTTTAAGTGTTACACGGAACATAAATACAGTATGTTTATGAATAGCATTCCCGAATAATACCGCATGTAGTTTTTTTTAAATTCTTTCATACTATATTTCAACGATATTTTCAGTTTTTTTGTCTCCACAAATCAAACACTGAAAAATATACCGCGGTAAGAAATTTCCCATCGGAATAGGGAATGGGGGATTATTCCAGGGAACGCTTGTTCATTCCGAATGTTCACCACATATTATACCGTATTTCCTCGAAATACCCCAGGCCAGTGATGTAAAAACGCCATGGCGCTGGCGCCTGGCGATAACGCCAAAACAAAAAGCGCCATGCCGCTTTTGGCGCTTAGCGCTATTTTGCTGTGGCACCATTGGCGCTTGGCGCTATTCTTGACCGGTGCCAGGAACAAAATGCCTGGCGCTAGCGTCAAAGCAAAAAGCGCCATGGCGCTTCTGGCGCTTGGCGCTATGGGTCGGAAAAGCGCCATGGCGCTTTTGGCGCTTTGCGCCAAAGTTAAAATTTTGAGGAGGTGGGGGGTATTTCGCTTATTCGAGGGGTGTTTTTTCCACAGCTCACTCATACCTGGGGGTATTTCAAAAGGGGGAGGTTATTTCTAGGAAATACGGTGATCAGAAAACGATGTATTTACATGAGTTGTCAATCTGAATGGATTATGTAAAACCCAAATATGGTGTGTACGTATTTAAAAAAATTTATCAATAGTTACGTGCACAGATATAAACCCTATCTCTTCTGGACAGAGGGGGTACCGTAAATAACTACCTAAACATTGAGAAATCTTTTTGGATGTTAAGTAATGGTCCCGCCCCACGCACACTACATTAGTTTACGTGTGATGTTTCGGGAACTGATAAATGAACATGAAATAAATTGAGTTGACTGAGTAGTCCATAAAATCGATATCGAAAATCTCCTAAACTCGATATCGAAAAGGACGTCGAAAACGATTCATTCCGAAAACTGAGAAGTGTTTAAAGCAGAATTATCAGTAGCGTCAATTTCGGCCATAAACTACCAACCCTCCCAACTTTTTCCCATTTTTCACCAATTTTCTCCAAACACAGCACATTAAATTAATTGCGTATATGTATCATGAAATACCGCAACCCACCGCAAGTATAACAACAATGAAAATTAAGAGAAGAAAAACAGTTGTGGCGGTCTGCAAATTTCAATTTACTAGCACAATCTAAGCGACAGCTTCGCACAGACTTTTTGACATTGATTCAGTTTGACACATTTGCTTTGATCGCGCCGCTAGGAAAACTTTTCTCCATACGCGCTGGGTGGGTTTGATGAAATTTAAGTGGACATTTTTGTGATGGTATAGACGAAAATTAGTGTGGGTCTCGAAAAGACATTTTGGGGATGTTTTTAAATGTCAACTGTGTTAATTAAGTGTCGAATGAGTGTCTGTTTTCTTCGAAACGAAATTCTGACAATTTCCACTTCCGGGAAATGGAGAAAAATGCATGAATACCTAATTAGAGGAATTATTTGAGCTCGGGATTCATAGTGTACCGTTAGAAGTACCGTAAATGCTTGAATAATTCCCCTCGAAAAACTCGAAATACTTCAACTATACAAAGTACTTTGTCATAAATGGTTTTTGTCATTGACAATGTGGATGATTAGCTGCTTTTGCGTCCTTGAAGAAAGGGGATGATTCTCAGATAAAATATACCAATTTAACAAACACCTACTATAACATGCATTAAATCCATTTTAATCATGAATTTCGAAATTCAATCGAAAAATAAAAAGTGTCACAATAATGTCCATGCGCTGCCAATAATGCATGCATATTTACACTGATGATATTTTTGCGCGGAAACATTTGCCGTTGTGCAAAATTTTCAATAGAACAAAACTCAGGTGGGTCATACGGCCGCCCGTGTGTTGATTTATGACATTTTTGCATCGCGTTGTAAACTTTCAATGCGGCGAAAGTAAATTTCAATAAAACTTTTAATGTCAATAATGATGGGCCGTATAAATTTCACCAATAACGTGATGTTTTCAATCGCGAGATTTCTGTCGATTATTATTTTTCATTCATCGAGCGCTAAACAGGAAACAATTAGCTTCTGAACAACTCAATAAAATCGGTCAATACCGATTAATCAATCGATCAAAGGCAAATAATCGATCTGATTAAAGCAGAAATATCACGACCCGAGGTCAGGCCACGGTCAAAATCGTGGTAATCATTCACAATTTTCGGACGTAAATCAGATTTGCGCCACCCCCCCCCTGAAAATTGCGTAAACTTTTGGCCCACACTTCAACGCTTCACGAGCGGCACACTTTTGCACACGGCTAGACACTTCAAAGTGTGTATCGTTGCACACTGATAGACATCTCTAAGCGATTACAATCTGAAATTCCCCCCGTCCGAAATTCTGACAAATCACTGGGTCCGTAAAATGTGTCATTTGTATTTAAAAGATTGTGTAAACTTGCCTAGGCGAATTAGACGTAAATATCTTTGATTAGGGACATATTTATTTGTCGTCGATAATCGACAAAATCGTGTGATCATTAAAATTGTGATTATTTATGACGTGCGTAAATTAGATTATGTAAATATGTTATATGTGCCGGATATGTTTTATCATGCGAACAATCAAGTGCCACTCCCAGACTTTGTGAAATGTAAAATGTCATGCAAAGTGTCAAAATTCATGTAAAATCCCCCGTGAAATGTCAAAGGACCGGTAAAAAATAAAATGTAACATTTTACAGGGTCTGGGAAAAGGGGTAAAATTGTATGAAAGCGCCCTGTTAAGTGACAAATTCAAAAAATATTCAAATTTCCCGTATAAAAGTTCGCAAAATTCGCACGGCCAAGGGACCAAAATTTCGGTGTGGACTTACATATTTGGAATCTGAACAGTACCACTTAATGGGGGCTTAATGTAATTTAAAATACAAATTAACAGAACTGTCAGAAAAAATGTGTCGGGGGAATCTAATTTAATCCCGCACGTAAATATTTATGAATGTACGAATTGACGGAATGGACCAAAAATAACGTAACTTAATGTAAAAACAATTCCTAGAGGTATTTACATAAATGTTTAAGAATTTCAGCACGGGAACACAACATTATGGGGTAATAATTTTCTTACAATCTACCAAATTGGAAACAATCCCACAAAATTACTCTATAAAATATAAAAGCTCAAAAAAAAATTTTTACTCAAAAATACCAAACTCAAACAAACTCAAAATGTTACGAACTTTCCAGACGACTCTGGCCGGCGGCCGAGACAAACATACAACACTTTGCAAGTGGTGGAATTAGAAAAGGAATTTCACACTTGCAAATATGTCACCAGGCAGAGAAGGGCCGACTTGGCGAAGCAGTTAGGCTTGAATGAAAGACAGGTAAATGTTGGGGATTGGCCGTACACAAACTAGTTGACAATTACATCCGGTGTCAACTGGGCAGACCTGTTTTCATTCGGATTTTAGTTGACGGGTCGCCGACGTAGTACACGTACCAATATCAATTCCTGTTTAACATTTCCGCATGGGCACTTATAAATACGCCGCAACCCGTCAACTAAAATCTGAATTGGCTGGGAAACCAGTTGACAACTAGCCTGTGTAGAATAAATTTCTTGCTTTTTGGGATTACTCTTTGGTGGTTTGAAAACAAATCACGACGTCACTTCATGACATGATCATGAAAATGAAAATGTACATGACATGATCATGAAAATTGTTTCAAAAATTTTCCAACCACAATTTCCGCAATCAAACGCAGGTGAAAATTTGGTTCCAAAATAGAAGAATGAAAGACAAAAGGGAACAAAAGCAGAAACAAAGGGCCGCTCAAGCGAGACAGGCGGCCGTCACTGGAATTCCGATCAAATGCCCCGATGTGAAGGTTTGCCAATTGAAATGCCGTTCATTTTTTATATAGCCCACCCCCGTTTGAATAATTACTCCGTGTGGTAGGAGTATGACATTTTGGTGGTAAAATCAAGTACACCGTTAAACGGCTGTCTCGAAAAAACCTAAGTTAAAATTGTCCGAAGATCACTCCCCGGGTAGTATGTCGAAAGAAAATTTGAGGGGGCATTGATAAAAAAATCTTAAAGAGATCATTGGACATCACAAAAAAACCCGCCTTTACTTTGAGCTCAGGCAGCAAAAATACATTTTAATTTTCGTGGACTTAAAATGCGCCGAATGAGTTCTTTATTAAGTATACTGGACGCTGTACAATGAATGCTACCATATTTTGAATGAAAAAGTTTCGTTTCGCGAAAAATTTCGTACCAAATACAACCAAAGTGTGAGCAATGTGATCTGACGCGAAAAAATTGATGTCTGCTCGTTTATTCAGATGAGATATGGTAGATTTCATTGTAAGGTGTGCTGTCCGTAAACTTTACAAGTAGTGATGTAAAAGCGCCATGGTGCTAGCGTCTGAGCAAAACGCGCCATGGCGGCGCCAAAGTTTGGGAGTCTTATACAGGACTATTTACACGTTTACAAAAATTTTCTTCCTTCAACCCCCCCCCCCCACAAACGTACAGGGAGACCCCCGTTTACCATCCACCATGGACGATTGGGGTGGGCCGGGTCAAACGCGACGCCAAAATGTGGCGCCTGGCACCATGAACGGGATGCCAAAAAATGGAGCTGGCGCCAAAATTTCGCCACGAAATAGTCAACAGCAGATATTGAATGCCTGCGGAAATGACGGCAGAAGTGGTTAGTGCTAATCGATTTCAAATATGAAAGCTGGCAAACGCTTGGCATTCGAAGAAAATAAGTCGAGTTGTCTTTACAAAAAGGGGCCAACCCCACACCCTGAAAATTGCCCTGTACGGTTTCCAATGTCATACAAAGTCATGTAAATTGCGCCGCGATAAAATGTCCAAAAAAAACTTTATTTTGTTACTGGACATGGACTCTTTGACATTTTTCATGACATCTTACACAATTCAGACACTTTTAGACACGATACATATTCAAACACAACGGAGACAATCTAGCAATATAACTTCCGCAAACACAAATCCGCGCAATTTACAACCCCCCCCCCCCACCGCAACAAATCAACCCCAAATCCCCCCCCCCAGCCATGTTACTGGAGCCGGATTCAGTACCACTAGCTGCGACTGCGAGAGCCGCGGCCCTCGCCGATCAGGTAGTGCTGAACGTCGCCGGTGAACACGATGGACGCTGACTGGAAAAGTTGGATTTTTAAGTGATTTTTTAAAGTGTGACGGTAAAGTGTTGTGACTAGTGGTGGCATCATCGTGTTGGGGCACTTTAAAGTTGCGTAAGGCATTTTCCTGGCGTCATCTGGCGAGCGTCAAGAATTTTTGGATTGTGCTGTTAGCGCCATTTTACTGGGGCGCTGCCCATCACTAGTTGACACTTACCTTCCATACATTCTTGAATAACTCCCCATTCGAAAAAAAAACAAATGAAAAAGACAAAAACATGACACCCCCCCTTGATTCACACCTCCACTCGAAATCAGGAGTGTAATTGAACGGGAAAGAAATTTTTCAAAGATCTCTGATCTCTGAAAAAAAAACTCCCAAAGGGTACATATTCAAGAATGCGTGGAACATTTTTTCCATCTACCGTATTTCCTCGAAATACCTCCCGGGGGTGATTGATTCAGAGTGAGAATTTTGAGGGGGGTTAAACGAGGAGGGGGGGGGGGCTTACTATTTCGCAAGAAATTTTTTGAACTCCCAGTACTAATTTGTTGTTTGTAACGTACGCAGACGTCGAAAAACGCAACAATAAGCACCATGTATCAGAGTCTATAGACTTACATAGGTAAGTAAATATGTAGATGGTATAAAACAGGTGTTAACGTAACACAGTCATTGTTTTTGGCGTCTGTTCTGCATTGCCCGGATCACAAACCATAGCGTTTGTCGTTTACGTTCCCTTTACACTCAAAACGGGGAGGAGGGTATTTCAAGGGGGGCTAATAAATTCATAGTGCCCATTTTGAGGGGAGGGGGGGTATTTCGAAGGGGGGGTATTTCGAGGGGGGTATTTCGAGGAAATACGGTACATGTTTCTGATATTTATATATATTTATTGCTAATTGATATTTAGTGATGTTTGAAGGATCTTTCTTTGGCTGATTTCCAATTTGCATGCAGGGATTTCTTTGCATTTTCTTTTCTATTCTGTTGTTTAAAGCTACTGTATCCTTGTTTGTGCTTGCCAGCGGTTTTTCGAAAGATTTTCTCATAGGTAATATAGGTACCTTTTTATTATCAAATGTTTTTGCATAGGTTATTTCCCCCTTGTCACAAAACTGAATCTGTAACAAAATTTATCATCAGTGTTATGCACTGAAATGTACTTAGGTACCTATATGTAATTTGAATAATCAAACAAAGGTATACATTGATCATGACCACACATTGGTTCCAACTTTTACTACATGGGTTAAGTTTAAGTAGTTTTATTCATCATTATATTAGATAAATTTTGTCCAGTCAGTATATCAGGTAAAACAAAATCTACAAGATCAATAAAAATAGCATAGGTAATCATATCACATTAACAAGATTGCATATTGTAGATATAAATACACACGTCAATACATACCTATATTTATATCAAGATTTTCCCAATGTGTGAAGTTACCTTGCGTAAGCATTTGCAAAAGGTATATTTTTGTATGATTTGCCACATTTTGTCATTCCATTAATTTACCATATTGTGCCATGGCGCTACTCCTTTTGATCTGCAGTTGTTTTTATCAAAACTGTATGTATTTATGTAAGCAATGTGGCTTGTGGAACATAGAGTAATTCAATTCAGAAAATCAGTCTTTAGAAAATCTATTTGGGTTCTAATTATCTTTAACCATTAGATAAAAATCCAGTCCATAAGTTTAAGAGCTCTAAGGTCTATGGTTATGGCATTTCTATGTTCCATCAGTCACAATATTCATTAATTGTATGCATTGAAGTTATTTGCTAACACTGAGCAGCTAATAAATGAATGCAATGCAAGCAAAACTTGATACATGAAAATATACAGGAGACAAAATTTCATATCACAATCACTTTTTGCACTGTCATATATCTACATAAATACATTCTCAAGCATGGTCAAAATGTATTAAAGCATTTGTATCAAATGGCACTTTTGATTCTGCTCAGAGCCAGAGACACTCAAATATTTACAATGTAGAAATATATACATATTTACCTTATCTACTACCACAATCTATTTTAAAATACCACAAAAATTATAGAAGCTGGATGAGATTGTATCTGGCAACGAAGAGAATAAAATGTGCCATTGGAAAAGCAAACCAAAATGCACAAACAAATAAAATCAGATGGACCAGGGGCAAATTCTGCACCAGGGATTGTAAGTTTTTAAGTCAAAAGTTACCAGCCAAGTAAAAACAAACTGTCAATGAATGATAAGCATTTCCACACGAAGTCTACCTATCACTTGACTTATCAGTTGATGTTTCTGCAAGGTTTTATAGCAAATGCATTTGCACATACAAATGATAGACCTGGCAAAATGCCCACAGTCAATCATTGATAAACCAGTTCCGCAAGAATAGAGAAGTAAAACGGCAAAAGCGAAGTAAAATGGCAAAAGCTTTTACCATTACACTGCACCAGGGGTCTCGAATGGGGGGGGTTGGGGGGGGGTTACCCCCCCCCAAACCGCCCAGCTATCTATCTATCCCGGAGGCCGCTCAGCTATCTATCTATCCCGGAGGCAAAATTTTGGGCTACTACCCCCTAAACCCCCCCCCAAATCGCTCAGCTATCTACCTATCTGGAGCGATTTTTCAGAAACTATACCCCAATTTTCGCTCAAAATCGCTATTTTTCATACCTATATATAGATTTTCACCTCCAAAATCACTGGTTCATGCGTCTAACTGCCTATTTTCAGCTATTTTAAGTACTATATGCTCTTGTATACCCATTTTGAGCTATTTTACACCTACTTTTAGCGATTTTTCTCCCTTTTCTTCCTTCTATGCCCTGAAAAAGCCTATATATCGAACCACCACAACCCCCCCCCCAAACCCCCCCCCAACCCCCCCCCAGAAAATTTTTCAGCTATCTATCCCTCCGGAGGAGCGATTTGCTATCTATCCAACCACTCCGAGGGTCAAAATTCAAGATACCCCTGCACTGCACTTTTGCCATTTTACTACTCACTTCTCCAATTGCGAAACTGGCCCCTGGATGCTGCTTTATCAATACCATTAGGCAACCAGGAAAATAGGTGATCAACTCAATTCATACAGCACCAATACCATGACAGGCATTTCCCAAGCCAAGACACACATTTGCATGAGGAAATCCACTCGTACCAGCATATTGTCTTTACTCAGCGGACCGAAGGCCATGCACTTTTCTGAATGAAACAGTCCATCATGACGTCATCGTAAATACAAAAACAAATTTCAAACAAAAAAGAAAAAGCGTTTCAGGAAAAACATTCGTCGTTTGTACGCGACTCCGCCTTTTTCTTTTTGTGAAAGTGCATACATAAGTATCCTGCTCACGCGTTATCGACTAAGACACAAGTAATTATGGGCGCATACTTCGCAGTCCCCTGGCCCTGAGTACACCCAAAAACAATCACACATCACAATAAAAGGGTGCAAAATCACCGCCAAACCTATTTACTACTCCCAATCAGTACCACATCTCTCTTATCAGCCCCATCCGCGAGCATGGCATATTCACACATTTCTGCCTGCTGCCTCTCTTTTCTCGCCTGGCAGTACAGGAAAATGGCAATGCCAATTGCTATTAAAATGGCCGCTGTGGCTGCACCGATGAGCACCCCTGAAGCTACCAGGGGTACTAGTTCTCTGAAAGGGGGTGGTGTTGAGGAGTGTGTTGAGTTGAGGAAAAATGGGACAGTTTTTGGCACTTTGCCAAGATTGGGGGGACGTTCTTTACAAAGTGTAGTATTTGATTGAATTACTAAAGAAAGAAAAAGAAAAAAGTGAGCGAGCTCTTTTTCTTAAAGGAGCGGTAAAAGGATCAAATTAGAGGTTTGCTGCGGAAGGAAGTGGGAGTTTTGGTGTTGCTTTCTGTTAGCTTGACCAGGTTGGCGTTTTTGTTTGTTTTCGACCTTTTTTGTTTGACTGGTAGGTAAAACAACCAAGTGAGGTTGTTTTTGGACAAGTGCCAAACCAGTGGGGTATTGAGCACTGACTCTGGTGTCCTAACGTATTGGACCTGGAAGGAATTTCACGTCGCGGTTAACTACCGAAACGTATTCGACGCTGCACTGTGTAAAGACGCGAACTGCGAAGAAGTGTCGATAGGTGATTCATCGATCATTTTTGGCAGAGTGCCAAACTGTGTCGGATTGAGACATAACAGGGCTTGATTTAAAGCCTGGAATAGTGCCTCGCTAATAGTTTTACGAGAGCGTGTTACATTGTATGTACCATTCCTCAAACACGCTTGCAGCTCTGCTGTTAGCTCTCAAGTAGAGAGAGAGGGCATATTGGCGATCTGCCAAAATTGGCATAACTACTTATTTGGCAGTGTGCCAAGACTGGCACAGTGCCAATTAGTATTAGTCACTGATATCGCAAAAAAGAAAAAAGTTGAAACAAGACGAAATCGCAGTTTTCGGTTTAAAAATGTCTGGCGACGAGGAACGCGGACGCCCGGAGGAAAATCGCGGTGAGGACGCGAGCGAGGACGGAAATTTGGCCATAATGGAAGAGGACGACTCGCTTTTAGAGCCGATGCCTGAAAATGTGCCGAAAAAGAATGACAAAGAACCCGCGGTTGGTTTAAAAGCGAAACAGCGAGTTTTCGCACTTTATGGGTTCTTGCTCGTTACTGCACTTGTTATGTTCACGGTGATGAACATAATCGCTTGTGATTTTGTCGATGTCCATGACCAAATATACGGACATGCCTTGCCCGAAGTAAGGGTGCGTTCGATAAAATTCCGAACTGGAACGCTGCCAACTGCCTTGCAGGAAAGCAATGGGGCGTGCTCAGCATCGCTGGCCGCGAAAAAGCGCAAGGCCGAAGAAGACACAGCAAAAACTCCAAAGCGCATGCGCGACACAGAAGAGCGCACGCAGGAAGACACTTTGAGGTCTGCCCGACGCGATATAAGGCGCGGCATTGAAAAGGACGGCGAAGATGCCTACACATGCCTCGCTGACATGGATTTCGTGTTGTCCGTATTGATGGACAATGAACGCCGCATGTGCGCTCTGGAAAGGCGTGCTCACAAGTCCGAAAAGCGCTATTCCGACTTGAGAGATCGGGTTAGCGATCTCGAAAGCGACACTTCATCGCCCTGCGAAACACCGCCGGCCCGCACGCCACCGATAAAATTCGCGGCCTATGAATTTTCAGAACAACTAAGTCTGACGTGGCCGTATCCTGTCATGCTGGATCACTGTGACGATCCATATCCATGCATGATGCTGGCTTTGATGCGGGTTAGATGCTTAAACGCGTTTATAGCGCCACTTTTGTGTAGTAATGACACGACCTACTTACAGTTGCAAATGGAGCACTGCGGTGCATCTGATGATGATTACACCGAATTGGCGCGCGTGTCAGCGGCGTACCGGTGCCATAGTGGCGCCGGCTTTGATGAGCGCTGGTACGACTGGTACCGCGACACGCAACGGCTGTGGGCCAACATTGCGAAAGGGGATCATTGGTTCCCCATGGACGACATCTCGAGCGTGGAAGGTGCAAAAGAATCAACAGCGTACAAGGCACTACTGGATGTGGTTGGTTTGCAACCCGCTAACAGACTCGTAACGTATATACGAGCAATCTGTGATATAACACAGATACGGGGGGCGATCGACTGCAGCAAAACGCTGGCGCCGATCCTGGTCCGAACATACGTGGAATCGGACGGGGAAAAAAAATGGCGTCGCCTCGTTTCATGCGGAAGGCATCCATTTAATGCCCAGGCGCCATGGGATTTCCGATCGGCCTTAATGATCGGGGCGGAAAAATACGAGGCCGAGGTACTGCAAAGAAGTTTAAAATTTGGCAAAAATTGCGATATTTTAGGCGCATATTTGCATATGATCCACACACAGGTGGATATCGCAAATGAACAGCGAGAGTTCTGGCTCAAGCCATTTATGGGGCTTCTGGGCGAAGCGATGACGGACATCAGGGAGGAGCTGCTAAACACTTTTGAGGAGAAAGTGGGCCCGCGGCGGCTAAATGACCGCGATTTCAAGATCTACATGGACACGAAAATATGGGCGGATGATTACACCGAACCATCCCACAAAGTACGCTATGTTGCGCACTTTGGGCAGCTTGTACGCGCCCGCGAAACACAGGCATCGGCTCAGCCTGAGTCGGGGAGATCCAGTCGCATTGGACTTTTGGCCGAAAACAATGTTAGCACCATCCAAACGCAGAGTAATGCGCGTATTGCTGATATTTATGTACTTGAAACTTTGAATTTACAGCCACCGGGCGGGGCGGCGCTACGGGCGGGCAGCCGAGCCAACGTAAGGGGCAGTTCGCGTAGCGTCACATTTCAACCACTGTCGCAACAAAATTTTCAGGTTCGTGACGAGAACGTGGGGCCCCAAATTGTTGAAAACGTCCAAGACGATGACTTGGATGTATCCGCCGAAGTACCGGCCGATCACGAGGATGGCGAGCGCGCAAGCTCGCCAGAGCCCGAACATATTGAGCATCAGGCCCAGGACATTCAGGGCAACGTACAACCCGCCGGCGATGTGCGGGCTCCGGAAGACGCGGACGAAAATATGCCGCCGTTGGACATATTCGCGCCGGAGGATGGTGGTGCGGCCGAGGCCCGGGTCGTGGCCGAGGCTGCCGCTGCCGAACCAGCAGCTGAACAACCGGGACCGATTTACATCCAGCCAGAGGATCTGAGCGAGGAAACAAAAACGGAAGTCCGAGCCTGCCTGCAAAGATCGATGCGCGGCGAGCGCCACCGCATGGATGTCACGCTAGTAAGCGTGCCTCAGATCTCTAACAACGAGATTTCGGTGGCCGACATGCTGCGGCATGTGCGCGTGGGGACTGCTTGGGCGCCGGATGCCCCGCACCGAGAGTTCACTCGGCCGCTGAATGTTTTCTACGATCAGCCGCCCTGGCGCAGGCACTACATTGACCTGCCACGCACATCCAAATTTGTGCTGACCATTGGAGATAGCACAACGGCGCGCCTGCCAATTGAATATCAGCGCCTCACCCAAAATCGAAATTGGGCGGGCGAAATGAAGCTGTTCCGTGGCGCATTCCACGGCAAGCGCATTGGGTCGATAATCCCCACGGTCATCAACTGCTACGCCCCTATGAGGCGCTACGACGCAGTCCTGGTGAAGGGCGTGCTCGATAGCCTAGCCACGCTGGAGAGCATGAACCACTTCGACGAGGCACACGCCACGGCCACGCTGTGCCACCCGATGCTGCACATGCTGACGCGCCTGCGGGCCTGGATGAGCAACTGGCAGATGCGCGATGCACAAATTTATGTGTGCATTGTGAGCCCGCTGCTGCACGCGCCCCTGTCTCGGCGCATGGACGAGCGCAGCATCGACGACACCTTGCAATGGGTGCGAAACCTGGAGTACCTGGTTTGGAGCTACTTCCGGGACGTGCCCTTTGTGACGGCACTGCGGCCGATCGAGTGGCTGACGAAGAACTCGATGCGATTTTGCGAACTGAACAACGAACAGATCGCTTATCTGTTTGGCTGTCAAAGGGATGGCGTTCACGCCTCCCACTTATTTGACGCGATTGTAACGCGCGAATTGGTGAAGGAAATGAGCTTGAATGAACCGTTGGTTCCACTTAAGAACCGCTATAGTATGTATGGCAAACCGTTTGACATTAATGAATCCCCCTTATCAGAATCGTGGGCGGGGTTGGCGCGGCCGAGGCCGAGGCGCGGGTCGATTTGGAGCAGAGATTGGAGGCCGGTTTGGTCGTCCCCAGCGTCAAGGGGGTGTGGGCGAACGATATTAGGGACTGCCTGCGCCGGCTGTGTATGCCGCGCCGCAACAGCCGCTGAGGTTGGTGGCTATAACTTGGCATATTTCCAAGTAACGCTGTTGGTTGTTGAATTTGACCAATACGCATTCAACTGCACGCGCGCAGATGCCACCCGTTTTATGGTGCACCGGTGCGAGAGAGGAGGATTGGGGCAGATTTTTTTAGGGGACCATTTGACAGCGTGTATTGCTGCCAAATGTGATTTTTTGATTTTTTTTAATCTCTTACGTTTACAGAGATCTCTGCCGTCGAATTTATCGCTTTACAGTTTTTTGGAAATGTTTTATCGTGCATTTTGTCCCCTCCCAAATACGTATTTTTGGGGTTTTTTCCGGAACATTAAGGAGTTGATCACCTACGAACTGGTAAAAAATTTTTGTGCAATCATTGTGAAATTTTTATTGGATGTGTTTGTTTGGTGTTCGTTTTTCGGCAATTACATGAAGATTTTTAGCGTGAATTGGAAGTCGAGAATTGAATTTACTGCGTTTAAAGTACTTATCTGCGTGCTAGTATTGCACTGTGCTCCGACGCTTGCAATCAAACCGCAAATCTCAAATAACGTAAGAATATCAGACGTGCCGGTAGCAGCTAGCCTAGCGACAGGGGCAATTTTGGCACAGTGTAGTCGGAGAAAGGTTGAGGCCGTGAAAAAGGGAAATGATCTAACAATCTTGTATCAGAATGTCAGATCACTACGCGGGAATTTCAACGCTTTACGAGAAGTCGCTAGCATGTCGCAATATGACGTCATCTGCTTATGTGAGGCGCAATGTCTTTCCGGCGTGGATGCACCGCATTTGAAGAACTATGATCGATTTATCCGTGTCAAGTCAGACGCAAAAAAAACAGGCGGTCTGTTGATTTACACACATGTGAAGTGGCGGGGTGAATATGTCTCACCCAATAGACACGAAAATCACATAATGAGTGTTCATTTACGAAGCGAAACGGGTAGAATAGGTGTGACGCTAGTTTACCTGGAGAACAATGGCAAGGCAAGCCGCTCGCAATCAATAATGGAAAATAATAAGTCAATTCTGAACACTTTGACGGATGTGGTTGCAAAAAACAGATCGAAAAAAATCGAAACACTATTGGTCGGAGACTTTAACGGCCACATAGGGACCGGTAAATGGGGAATACCAGGCAACACTGCGACATTGAACGCAAACGGTAGGGAAGTGCGCGATTGGTATAAAGAATCCGGCTTAGAATTACTTAACAAAAAAATGTCTGGTTTGTGGACATTCACGCGCCATAATTGTAGATCGATTATTGATCTGGCGCTCTTGGACAGCTGGCATACGCGACTGATGAGCGGTCGCATAGACGACGATGGGACATCAAGTCCGATGTCGAGTGACCATCACGCATTGGAATTAACCTTGCATTGGCCGGATAGTGAGGCTTGTGATGTATCAGCCCACTCGGCGAAAATTTCACGGAAGAAAATACATTTGGAACAGCTGTCGGAACTCATGAACGATAACCCGCTGAACAAAGGGAACTCACATTCGAGTTTCATTGATTCGATTCATGATTTAGCTGATAGGGTTGCGCCAATGAGACCCAAGGGCGGGCAGCAAAAGCGGGAAAAATACGACGATTACGAGTTAAAGCTGTCCCGGAAGGTTAATAAATCACGGCGGCATTTGAAAAAAAACCGGACGGACAAAGAGGCCATCTTACGGCTGCGTCTAGCACGGCTTCATTTGCGCAAATACAGATGCGCAAGAAAGGATGAAAAGGAGTTACATTTCATAACTCAGCTGCAATATAACTGCAGCACGGCAGTCAAGCGCCTTTACCATCACATGAATGGAATGAAGGATGTTTCATCGAGGCGCTTTGCACTGGAAAATGAGACGGGGCTAGTTTGCACCGAACCGGAAATACAACGGGAACTTGAACGGGCATGGGACATTGTGATGTCTCCAAACCCAGGATCCAACAATATGGATGCGCGAAAATGGTTTGGTGGGGACATTATTAGCCCGGAATCGAAATCTGATTTAACAAAACCGATTACGGAAGTAGAAATTCGCGCGGAAATAAAAAAATTTAAAGGTGGAAAATCTGCTGGCACAACCGAAATGCCACATGAGGTTTTAAAGATTTTGGACCAGTCACGAATCCTTTGCCTCGTTACGCTGTTTAATGACTGGTTCAACGGAGGCAGAATTGACCCCGATAAACAGCTGTGCAAAATGGTACTTTTGCACAAAAAGGGGAGTACGATGGATATCAGAAACTACCGCACTCTGGGAATTGGATGTAATGTAATGAAATTATACATGGCGGTGTTGAACAGGCGAACGCTTGACGCCTTCGAGAAAAATAACGGATTCGGTGACATTCAGGGCGGATTTCGTGGAAAACGACGAACATTGGATAACGTCGTGATAATGCAGGCATGCAAAAGGCACGCGGACAAAACAAAGGGAAGATTAATCTCATGCTTTGTCGATGCGGTAAAAGCATTTGACCGCGTGAACAGGAAAAAATTGTGGGCTAAAATGGGTCACTTTGGGTACCCATCGAAATTTGTGCAAGCGATCGCAAATACATACAAAAACCAAAAATGCGTAATGACATTTGGCGACCATGTTAGCAAGGAAATGGAATATCCCATCGGATTAAGACAGGGATGTTGTTGGTCACCCACTGGTTTTATCATTTACCTGGCAGATTTACGCTTCCACTTAGAGGCGGCAGATGTGGGGGCCAAATTTGGGCCACATAAAATACCGGCTCTGTTCTTCGCCGATGATATTTGCTTTTTGAGCAATACAGAATCTGATCTGCAACGCACGCTGGATATTTTTTCCAGATGGAGTTGGGATTGGGATGTGGCAATTAACGCCACGAAAAGTTTTGTTCTGAGATGGGGGCAAAAGGCAAACATGTCCAAAAAATTGAAGCTTGGCTTCGACCATCACAAAAAAGACATGTTTATCTCAGAAACCGACAAAATAAAATATCTTGGCGTGACCCTAACTAGTGCACGTGACACCTTTGAAGAACACAGGAAAAATGCCGTGCGTAAAGCAGAAAGGCTGAGTAACCTGTGTCAAAAATCTGCGAATTTGACAGATGCGAAATTCTGGTGTGTTGACTTCGTATGGAAACAATATGCGGAAAGCGCGATCGCGTACGGCCTGGAGGTGACAGGTATACGGCGGCCACAGTTAGAAGCGATTGATAGATCGTTTCTAAAGGCAGTTAAGCAAAGTGTGGGGTTACTTAAAACCACGTGTTCTGATGCGATTTGGTTTGACCTTGGCTGTGTCAAGCCCTCCGATCGGATTAGAAAGCATACAATTGCGTATTGCGGCTACTTGAGTGGACTAAATGGAAATTTGACGAGATCAGCATATGATCACTTGTGCGAAAATCTTCCACGCCGCTCAAATGCTTTACAGCGGGATTTGATGGGCACTTGTGTCCCAGACAGGGCCGCGATTTATGCGCGCTTCTATAATTTCACGCAAACCGATGGAGCTCCTAGAAACAAGGCTTGGCTCAAAAAGTTGGTAAGGGTGAGATGTATGGATCGGCAGCGAACGTTGATGACGGATAAGAAAAGTCAATTTTACCGACTGCATGATTTGGATGATGTTTTACATATACGCAGCTTTTTGGATAGTGAGGCTCGTGATGTATCAGCCCACTCGGCGAAAATTTCACGGAAGAAAATACATTTGGAACAGCTGTCGGAACTCATGAACGATAACCCGCTGAACAAAGGGAACTCACATTCGAGTTTCATTGATTCGATTCATGATTTAGCTGATAGGGTTGCGCCAATGAGACCCAAGGGCGGGCAGCAAAAGCGGGAAAAATACGACGATTACGAGTTAAAGCTGTCCCGGAAGGTTAATAAATCACGGCGGCATTTGAAAAAAAACCGGACGGACAAAGAGGCCATCTTACGGCTGCGTCTAGCACGGCTTCATTTGCGCAAATACAGATGCGCAAGAAAGGATGAAAAGGAGTTACATTTCATAACTCAGCTGCAATATAACTGCAGCACGGCAGTCAAGCGCCTTTACCATCACATGAATGGAATGAAGGATGTTTCATCGAGGCGCTTTGCACTGGAAAATGAGACGGGGCTAGTTTGCACCGAACCGGAAATACAATGGGAACTTGAACGGGCATGGGACATTGTGATGTCTCCAAACCCAGGATCCAACAATATGGATGCGCGAAAATGGTTTGGTGGGGACATTATTAGCCCGGAATCGAAATCTGATTTAACAAAACCGATTACGGAAGTAGAAATTCGCGCGGAAATAAAAAAAATTTAAAGGTGGAAAATCTGCTGGCACAACCGAAATGCCACATGAGGTTTTAAAGATTTTGGACCAGTCACGAATCCTTTGCCTCGTTACGCTGTTTAATGACTGGTTCAACGGAGGCAGAATTGACCCCGATAAACAGCTGTGCAAAATGGTACTTTTGCACAAAAAGGGGAGTACGATGGATATCAGAAACTACCGCACTCTGGGAATTGGATGTAATGTAATGAAATTATACATGGCGGTGTTGAACAGGCGAACGCTTGACGCCTTCGAGAAAAATAACGGATTCGGTGACATTCAGGGCGGATTTCGTGGAAAACGACGAACATTGGATAACGTCGTGATAATGCAGGTATAAGTTCAACGCTCAAGTTATTTTCTTAAATTTATTCCATTTCATCCAAAGCTGCTCTGTATACGTACATTATCACATAAATATCACACAATCAGAAATACCCAATCACTACGCGTTTACTATCATACACTTTTTATATCACATCTTACATCCTCCCCTTTTACCTGAACAAACTAACTGTCAAACCACTACTTCACTGCGCCGTTTCTTCCATCTGCTGCTCCGGTTCCGGTTCCGGTTCCTGTCCATCCTGTCCATCTTCCATCGAAGTTGATTCTGTTACCGTCCTGGATCTGGATGTTTGTGGTTTTTGGCCTTTCGCATCCAGTGTAGTAGTTGTCTTTTTGTCTGAATTAGAATTATTTTATTAAATTTAAATTTGTTCAACATGTTTGGCTTTTAACTTTAAATGTTTTTGAAAGCAATCAATTTTTAATTTGTTGGTATTTGAGGACATTTTAACATTTAAAACATTTTAAAAGTTGACTATTTAACACTTTTTAGAGTTGACCATTTAACCTTTATTTGACATTGGCAATGCAATATTCGACTTTTCCTGGTCCTCAGTGGTATATGTGACAATGCTTTGATTGTCATCATCAGTGTTGTTGGACTTGAACTCCATGTAGTCGTCCAAAAATCTTTTCATTTGATCTTGGTTGAAGTTGAGATGTCGTTTATTGGTGCCGCGTTTGAAGCGATGGCCGGGCCTGTTGTTATACCTCCCTCTGCCGCGGTTGTAAGAGGCCCCGATTCCCAGTGACGCCGTCACAGAAGTGGCTCTCTCACCGAACAACTGTTCAGTTCCGCATGGTTTGTAGGTTTTCTTGGGAATCTGAATATTTATAATTTATAATGCAAGTTCCTGATTGTTTTAAATAATTAGTTAATTTAGGATAAAAATTAATTTTAGTTTGTTATTTTTCAGCATTTGTGATTTTGTTTTAAATCCGAATTTGTTAATTTTACTACTTTCAAATCAGACATTTCAGTGTCCGGATATTTATAACTTATTACTATGTTGTAATGGACATTCATTTGAGTTCCAAAATTCGAACCCCTAAATTTTATTACCTTGAAATCGGACGTTTTGATGTCCGAGTTTTCGGGGTTCGTTGTTGGGTTGTAGTGCTCGTTTTTGATAGTGGTCCTCATTCTTTTAGTCAGTGCCTTTGCGTCGAATCCATCGATATCGACTGCACAGTCGGGTTCCGTTTTGAGCAGGGCCGTAGTCACGTTTAATCTTCTGTTCAGACGTCCCGCCAGTGCATGTACAGCCCACACTGTCTGACAAAAAGAATATTCATTGAATTTTTTTTTTTTTTTTTTAATTAATTTAATTGATTTAATTTGATTTTCAATGTTTTTTAACTTGATTTGTTCAAAGCCTACTGATGTTTGAAGTCGACTGAGTTGCGAAACCCGTGAAAAAGATGTTTCAACGTAGGACGGAAGTATAGGTAAAATAGGTATAGAATGAACTCTACTAGGTGAGTGAATTATGCTACCCGTGTAATTGGTTCTAGTCGTCACAGGTTCGACTCGGGACTGTTCAGCGGCACGGCATCTTTTCTTCAAAAAAGTTTTTTAGAAAGTTGGAGCTTTATAGTTCCAACGACTTAGCTTAGTAAAGTAATGTGTTGTTCCCTTGTTCGAACCTGAGATTCGGGCAAAAAATGCACAGCTTTCAAGCATTCGATTTCTTTGTGAAGTTTGTCGATTTCGGCATCCTTTTGCAGGACAATAGCTTGCATTCCATTTATCTCTTTTTGCATTTGAGCTGTTTCTGCCAGAGCTTTTGTTTTCTCATTTTCTTGGCTAAACAATTCTTTGCTGACTTTGTGAAGGAATGATCGGCACGCAAAACAACGGCTGATGTATGGAAAATGGTGGGGACACAATTTTTCCATAACGGCATTTGCCTTGCTCCCGTCTGACGTGGAGCTTGCCATTTTCGTATTGCGTAGTCGATACTGCCCTTTAGTGTGTTTTTTAGCTAACGTCGAGTGATAAATACAGTTTTTTGCGTTAAAATACCACTATGTGTGTTTCGTAGCTTATTTTTTTTGTATTGTTGATGTAAATTATTCCAAACTGTCTTCTGATTTCGAAATATTTCAAAATTTCAAAATACTTTTTATTTATTATTTATGAAGGCGGAGTTTTGAATTAAAAAAAAAAGAAAATTCCTGGCGTCTTTTTTCTCAAAAGTGTTGAAAATGGCAGCGCAATATATTCCACCTTTTTCTGACTATCGTGCGCCTTCGAAGACGGCTGCGACTGTCTATCGAGCCCTGAAAAATGTCGTTATTCCCGAGGTATTTTGTTGACATTACTAGATTAGAGAGTGACAATTTTATTGTTCTATGTGTCTAAGTATTTTCAATTAATTTCAGCGTGCTATCGGTGTCCGCGAGGTCGATTTGACCGGTATGATGGTGCGCCGCGGGTTTTTCGAGTTGGAAAATCAACTATCGAACAATATTAATGTGTGGGAAATTGAATTTGTCAAACGCGAAGATGACTATGACGTCATCATCGATGAAAATGGAACCTTTCGGGACTACAATTTCCATCAGATCAAGGTCTTTAATTTATTATTATAGTTGAATGTGTGTGTGAGTTGAACGTTTTATGTTGTGTTTTTTATTTTTAGGTGCTGTATTCTGTGAATGACAGAGCCTTGTCTGATCTCTGCCGCAAAAATGGCTATCAAAAGTTCATTCCTGGCAAATTGATTTGCACAGTGTGCACGTGTGACGGTTGTGGTTCCCGCCCGTCTAAGTTGTTGTTCGATTTTGCAAAGAATTTCCGCTTTGGAGAATGTGGCGCTTTGGTGGATAATTTAGGGAAAAAAGATGGTTTGACGGTGAATTTAGACACTTTTATTTTTATTTAATTTCATTTGCTAGTCCAAAATCTAAATTAAGTTGGTATTTTTAGGTAGCGATGTACTGCACCGAAATTAATAAATATACCGAACTCGGAGTTTGCGCAATTTTGGAAGGTTTTGGACACCAGAGTGTTCAAATCGGAAAAATGAAAATTTTCGGGATGGAACTTTTTGGGCGAAAGTTGGTTTTTATTATTTTTAATTTTGATTGACTGTGTAATTAGTAGATTGTTATTTAAAGGCACAACAAGCCGCCGTTGAGCATTTTAGCTTATGCTGAAATTGAAAGTCTCAACAATGAAAAAGACTGGGACTATAATCCGAAAATTTCAATTCATTTTACCGAGAAAATTTATGGACAGAGATTGTGGTTGCCGGGTGGTCGAATTTATGAAAATTCGACTACTGTGGAGGAAAAAGTTAGCTCTATTTTTCTATTTAAATTGGTGTTGAAAGAGAACAAAATATATTTTGTTTACAACTTATTTACGCTTATTTTTAAGCTTTCGGGACACTTTTATTTTGTACATTAACTTTTAGGTGCGCTTTACGGGTGCTCTTCTGGGCCGCGAATTAGACGAAGTTGCTCGTTTGGCTCGCGTAACGAAAGGTTTGGTTCCGGATCAGAAATTTGACGGAAAAGGTATAACTTCGTACTTTTATTTTTTGGATTACTTTCATTGATTTCATATCATTTGTATCAGAATTGTGTTTAAGTCCGAAAAGGTATTTTTAAGTCCAAAAATGTGGATTTTGTGTCGTTTATGTTATTTTGTGCATCTGTATTCAAAAAAATGTCCTTTGTCCAAAAAGGTATTTTTAAGTCCAAAAATGTGGATTTGATAATGACAAATTTTCAAAAATGTGTGTAAATGCGTGTATTTAATAATGATGAAATTTAAATTTAATATACATTTTAATACAGATTATCCTCGCGTGGACAAAGGGAAAAGTGACGAGAATGCTGAAGCTGCGAGTAGCAGTGATAAAAAATGAGTTAGTGTGTTTAAATTGCATCGGTCGATTTAAAATTAGGTGCCCTACCACTAGTACAGAGGCTTTTTAAAAAAAATTAAAGTCATTAGAGAATGTTGTGTTCTGTTTTTTTTTTGTTTTCTTTCGATTTTCTGGATTTGTAATTCTTCAATAAAATCAATTTGGAATTAATTTCGAAACATGGACTTCCAGTGGTTCTGTGGCCCCAGTATTTTGTTTATCACTGAGTGGTTGAATAACTGCAAATCCATTTTTGTATGACAAAACCTGAAATGGTCCGTCATTTCGTTTGTCGAGTTTTCCGGGTGTTTCGATTTTTCTTAAAACTAGAGTCCCTGGTTGAAACATAAATTTGTGGCGTTTTTTTTCGTTTTTCTGATTTATCCAATCCACGAATTTTTTCCGATTCATATTGGAGTTCAGTTTGGCAGTTCTCCAATTTTTTGACCAGTTCGAGTTGTTGTTGGTTGAAATGAAGCCTAGATAAGCGTGTTTTGGTAATCTATTGAACATTAGCAAAAATGGGGGTTTTCCGGTATATTTATGATAAGTGAGATTTTGTTTTAGAACGGCGATAGGTAAATTTTTTACCCAATCGGATCTCTCGTCTTCTAAAAGTCTGAGTTGTGTTAAAATGGAACGTATTGCTCGTTCTGCGAGTCCGTTGGCTTGTGGGTGGTAAGGATGTATAGTTGAGTGCTGGAAATTGAATTTTTTGGCGAGTGCTTGAAACTCAAATCCAGTAAATTCAGTTCCGTTGTCGGAAATTACAACAGCTGGTGATCCGTAGGTATAAAATACTTTTTCGAGTATATTAGATACATTCTTAGCTGTTTTCTGGGCAATTGGTTCTGCAATTATATACCTCGTAAGTGAATCCACAATTATCATAAAATATCGGAAAACTCTCAGTTTTGGCATGGTACATAAGTCTACATGAATTGTGTGAAACGGTAAACTTGCGCTGGAGGGGGCGCGTATTTCAGGGGCGAATGTAGGCATTGATTTCGACAATTTACAATTTTCACAATTTTTACAAAATTCTGAGACGTCATCAGCTATAGTTTCCCATGTTCCATAATTGGTGAGGATTTTTGCAGTTTTTTCTGCATTTCCGTGTGAACCGAAGATTCCTTTATGGAATTCATATAAATAGTAGTGTCTGAGATGTTTTGGCACATATGGGACGTATTTACCTTCGGGGTTTTGACACATTAAAATGTTATCAATCACTTTCAAACTTTTTTGACTGATTGAGCCATTTTGGGATTCAATAGCGTTTTTCAGCTGAACTATTTCCTCGTCAATTGATTGTTCAGAAGCCCAATTTATAGTTTTTTCTAATTTTAGAGTCCCCTGTGTGTTTTCAGCGTCTTCATTTGTGAAAGTGTCGATCAACGTTTTATTTTCAGTGTGTTCGTATTCTGGGCTCAGGTGTGGAAGTACATCGATTAATTTAGCGGACTGTTTCAACTCAATGTCGTCAATTTGGTTATCGATAGGATTTCTAGATAGTTGATCCGCTACTACATTCAGATTAGCTGGTTTGTGTTCTATCCTCAAAATTTTATCCTGTAAGTACATGGCCCATCTTTCCAAGATGGATGCATGTGGCGATTTAAACGCATCTACTACCCCTTTGTTATCAGTTTGTAAAATGATCCCTTGTCCCTCAACTAGAGGTGACAATCTCCTAAGTGCAAAAGCAATGGCTAAGGCCTCGAGTTGTGCAGCTGACCAGTTTTTATACTGTGCATGAATTCTTTTGCTGACGAATGCTATAGGGTGTAGTTTGTGATCAACTTCAGATTCTTGTAGCAAAACAGCTGACAAACCAGCTTTTGAAGCGTCTGTTTGTAGCACAAATGGTTTACCTGAATGGTAATTAGGATGGGACAAAACTGGTGCAGATGTCAAAATGCGTTTAAGTTCACTCCAGGCACTATTCATTTCGGGGGTCCAAATTATTTCGTCGGCCCCATTTTTTAGATATCTGCCAGCCATGGCATCTGTTAATGGAGCGGCGATTTCTGAGTATCTAGGTATAAAATGTGCAAAAGTAACTGTTTTTCCTAGAAATCTTCTAAGGTCTTGTTTAGTATTGGGTTTATCCTGTAACAGTACAGCTTCTACTCGGTCGTAGGCAGGTGCGATTCCAGTAGCTCCAATGTCATGTCCCAAATAGCGTAGTTTTTTTACTAAGAAAAGGCATTTTTTAGGCCCGAGTTTCAACCCAGCCCATCTTAGTCTCTTGAACAATTTTTCTAAATGTTCAAGATGTTGATCAATAGTGTCACTGGACACTAAAATATCGTCTAAATAGGCTCTTACCCATTTTCTTGATTGATCTTCACAGAGTCCTCTCAACATTATAGTCATTAATTTCTGAAACGAGGCAGGGCTTCCTGAAGCTCCCATTGGAGCTCTCAGAAAACGGAATTGTCCCATTGAACAAGCAAAAGCGGTAACGTCTTTACTCTGTTCATCTCCTAAGGGAATATTGTAAAACCCATGTTTTAAGTCCAGGGAACTGAATACTTTTCTACCCCCTAATTCTGTCAATATATGTCCAATTTGAGGTAATGGCCATGACTGGGTTAAGGTCAGACTATTTAGAATTCGAAAATCTACTACTAGTCTCCATCCCCCGTCGCCTTTTTTGGCCACAGAAATGGGGCTGGTCCATGGCGAATCGCAGGGTTCAATAATTTGTTGATTCAACATATTTTCTATTGTATCCGTTATATACTGTCTCTTTTCTGCTGATTCGAATCTGGGTGGCTGTTTAACTGGTTTGTGTTCTGGATCTGTTTTGATGTAGTGTTTAACTAGAGTAGTCAATCCCACATCGAATTCCCCACAACTGAAACAATCATGAAATTTTTCAATTAATGTCCAAAATTTTGAACGCTGATTTTCGGACAATGGAATTTGATCCTTTTGTGGTAATGTTTTTTTTATGTGTGCAAATCTGTCAGATGGTTGTTTTGGGAATTCTTCTAATTTAGGCGTCCAATTTGGTGGAGTGGGCCATTCTGTGGCGTAGAATGTTTCCAGATTGGAGGTATTTTTATACTTGTAAATATGTTTTGTATCGATTAGATAACCCAGGTGGTAATTTTTCTTTAGGACAATAGTTCTTTCACCCTCGTTGTTCAAAAAGATTGGTACAATGTGTCCCACATTTTCAGAGGAAATTGCAACATCGTGTGAAGTTAAAAATGGAAAATTTTCATCGATTTTGGAAACATTCATAATTCCTGAAATTATTTTTCTTTTGTTTGGTTTTCCCAAATTAATACGAGCTGTAACTCTAGAAATTTGCCGAGGATGCAGTACAGCTGACTGAGTAAGGTAAATACCGAATTTTTGTGAATTCGATGGATTATTTTCTATCGCATAATCTGTCCAATCTGATGGTTTAGTTGGTCCCTGACACCATTTGACTGCACTAATTTCAGAGTTGGTGAATAGCGTTTTGTTCTGAGAATTCTTTGAAAAGTCTTTAGAGTAATTTTTTAGAAGAAATTGATGTAAATTTAGATGTTTAATTAGATCACTTCCAATCAATACTTTATTTGTGGCATTTCTGGCAAAATTCACCAGGAAAGTACAAACTGCACAGTAGAGCTTTTTGCTCTCTGAATCGAAAACCGATACTGGGATTTTAGTTTCATAGATTGTATTTGGTTTGCTCATGCCAGTTGCGTGCCGAAGGACAAAATTTGATTTTTTAAGAGCCAAATTTCTCATTTTGTTTTTCATGTCATTGTACAATGATCCTGGAATGACTGATTTTACAGCTCCGGGGTCAATGACTGCATTTTGTAGAATTCCCATCAAGTAAATTGGAAACTGGATTAATTTGCCGATGGATGACCTTATTTCGCCCAGATTACAGACTGTGAAAAATTCGTTTTTTGGAGTTTCTGGTTTTATTTCTGTTGATTTTTCTAGATCATTTAGCATCCCAGTAATTTTCATTTCCAGGTCCAATGACCGAGCAGTTTCCATTTTGTCAGAATCATTCACATTACTGTGATCACATTTCGTCTTTCCACTTTGAATCACTTTCTGTGCCAGTTCCTGAAGCCTGTTCGAAGTCTGCGTTGTCTTCATTGTTCCTGCTGTATTCGAAATCACCATCTTCATCGGGATTCCGGTCTCCGTCTTCTGCGAAATCAAATCGGACGTTTTATTATCGGACATTTTCAAATCGGACGTTTTCAAATCGGACATTTCATGTTCACTGTATAAAATGTTCACTATACCACTCAACTTACCGCTAATTTCTCCGCTTTCCTCGGTAGACGATGTCATGAACGCATGCACAGTTTCGGCAATTTTTTCCTGCAGTGCCGTTGGTAAATCGGTAGCTTGTTGGGAAAATTCCACCATAAACGTGTTCAAGTGATGTTTTTTATCGTTGATGTTCTCTGACGGTGGCTGATATGCGTTTGCTTTCTCTGGAATAGTATTATTATGTGTAGGGGTCGGTCGCGTAGTTTTCACCCCCGAGAAGCCTGCATTAGCATTTTGAAAACTGTTGTTTGGGGATTTCTTTGTTGCGAATCTGGCTTGTTGTTGCAGTCTTTGTCTGCGGAAGCATTGCGATTTTTTATGACCCGAATGTCCAGGAAAATCGCACTGGTCGTCATTTTTTGATTCAAAATTTATTTTTTTGTTGTCATGAAATCCTTTTGAGAATGGTCGTTTAGTATTTCTGTCGTACCGGTCATTAGTTCCAGAACCGTAATCAGCCATTTCACGGGTATAGGTGTCCAGCTGCAAGGCTACTTCTCTGGGCTCAGTAAACTTTCCACTATTCAAATCTCTTCTAAGCCCAAAAACGAAATTCGAGTCGTATTTTTGAAGTTGAATTGTTCTCAACAAGTGGTGTGCAACGTATAATTTCCAGGCGGAGTGTGTCATGTTTTTTATAATTTCATTTGGCAATTTGGCTAATAATCGTGCACAGTATTGTACTGCGGTTTCTGAATGTTTTTGTGTCAAAGCTAGCCAATTCGTCATGTTCATGCGCTGGTCAAATGGATGATAAAGGAGTTCCAATTCCTTCAGGACAAATTTGTAGTCTTTTCTCTGTTCCGGCGTAAAGGCTTTGTAGATGTCTTTGGCAGTTTTTTTTAGTTTCGTTTGGAAAATCAACTGCCAAATAGAATGCCAAAACTTCACTGGAAAAATTGTTAGATGGCACATGATGCTATTTTTCCAATCCTTGAAGCTGTCATCGGTCGAGCTGTCGAAAATGACCATTTGACACAGCAATAGTTGCAGAGTAGTGGCCAAAGTTGCGTCCAAATCAGTTAAGGTCAACTGTTCATGATCGGAGACATTCGAATTTTCGCTGTTGTCATTTTCCGGTGACAATTGTTGGCTTTTTGGCTGTTCTAGAACCGTGTCTTTGCCGTGTTTTTGTGCGGCAAACGTCAATTCGGACACAGCTTGTGTTAACGGGGCCACGTTGGCAGTAACAATTTCGTGTACTTTTTGTTCGATAATTGGTACAATCGAGGACGAAATGTTGTTGGTGATTTCGAGAGATTTTTGTGCAAATTCGTTTCTAATTGAGTCGTGTGACTGTGCGATTTTCCGATCCACGATAATCTCGAAATTGTGGAATAGCGTTTCGTATTCGTTCCCCAAATCATTGTCATTGTCCCTCTCGCTAGGCAATTGGTAGCGAGTTCCAGTTTCACTTTCGGTTACTAAATTCATCATTGACGAAAGCAAATTACTTTCATGCACTTCAGGAGAGACGGCAGTAGTCACAGAAGACCCTGTGTCATGATGCTCGATGGCTTGTCTGCCTGATAGCAGATTTTCAGCCTGCCTGAAGAATTCATTTCGATTCATCCCAGAACCAATGCCGGGGTTTTGTGAGCGTGTATTTTGGGAGGGTAAACCCTCATAGTAAATTGGGGCAGGGGAAGTTCTTCCCTGATGGTCGGACATTATAAAAATGTCTCAGAGCTTTGGATTATGGAGGAGAATAAATTTATAGGCACTGAGAATGGTGCCCACCAGGTCCACCATATAAGTTCAACGCTCAAGTTATTTTCTTAAATTTATTCCATTTCATCCAAAGCTGCTCTGTATACGTACATTATCACATAAATATCACACAATCAGAAATACCCAATCACTACGCGTTTACTATCATACACTTTTTATATCACATCTTACAGCAGGCATGCAAAAGGCACGCGGACAAAACAAAGGGAAGATTAATCTCATGCTTTGTCGATGCGGTAAAAGCATTTGACCGCGTGAACAGGAAAAAATTGTGGGCTAAAATGGGTCACTTTGGGTACCCATCGAAATTTGTGCAAGCGATCGCAAATACATACAAAAACCAAAAATGCGTAATGACATTTGGCGACCATGTTAGCAAGGAAATGGAATATCCCATCGGATTAAGACAGGGATGTTGTTGGTCACCCACTGGTTTTATCATTTACCTGGCAGATTTACGCTTCCACTTAGAGGCGGCAGATGTGGGGGCCAAATTTGGGCCACATAAAATACCGGCTCTGTTCTTCGCCGATGATATTTGCTTTTTGAGCAATACAGAATCTGATCTGCAACGCACGCTGGATATTTTTTCCAGATGGAGTTGGGATTGGGATGTGGCAATTAACGCCACGAAAAGTTTTGTTCTGAGATGGGGGCAAAAGGCAAACATGTCCAAAAAATTGAAGCTTGGCTTCGACCATCACAAAAAAGACATGTTTATCTCAGAAACCGACAAAATAAAATATCTTGGCGTGACCCTAACTAGTGCACGTGACACCTTTGAAGAACACAGGAAAAATGCCGTGCGTAAAGCAGAAAGGCTGAGTAACCTGTGTCAAAAATCTGCGAATTTGACAGATGCGAAATTCTGGTGTGTTGACTTCGTATGGAAACAATATGCGGAAAGCGCGATCGCGTACGGCCTGGAGGTGACAGGTATACGGCGGCCACAGTTAGAAGCGATTGATAGATCGTTTCTAAAGGCAGTTAAGCAAAGTGTGGGGTTACTTAAAACCACGTGTTCTGATGCGATTTGGTTTGACCTTGGCTGTGTCAAGCCCTCCGATCGGATTAGAAAGCATACAATTGCGTATTGCGGCTACTTGAGTGGACTAAATGGAAATTTGACGAGATCAGCATATGATCACTTGTGCGAAAATCTTCCACGCCGCTCAAATGCTTTACAGCGGGATTTGATGGGCACTTGTGTCCCAGACAGGGCCGCGATTTATGCGCGCTTCTATAATTTCACGCAAACCGATGGAGCTCCTAGAAACAAGGCTTGGCTCAAAAAGTTGGTAAGGGTGAGATGTATGGATCGGCAGCGAACGTTGATGACGGATAAGAAAAGTCAATTTTACCGACTGCATGATTTGGATGATGTTTTACATATACGCAGCTTTTTGGGTCGCCATAAATGGTGGCTACAAGCTCGGTATAACGCTTTTCAAATTCCAAATGGAACGCGCTGCATGGATTGTGGGCGTGACTCAGGTGGAGCGATATTGACACCCAAGCATATTTTACTGACGTGCTCAAAAACACGCCATGCAAACGCGAATTTGTTTGAAAAACAAGGCAATAAATGTCCTTGTCAAGCTCCAAGCATGGACTCAACAACAGCCAAATTACACTGGCTGACATCAGATGCTAGATGTCACAATCATTGCGAAATGATTTCAAGCTTGATATCCAAGCGTATCAAACACTGTGAATGGCAGTGTATGCGCCTTAAGCACGGCGCGTCAGATAGATAACTTATCTGACAGCTCATGCATGAGCATAAATACGCTTCTTCTTTACACCGCGCCGGCTGCTTTTCTTCTGGCACTCCTTGCGGAATATGGTCGACACCGGTCCCAGTATTGTGATACTTTCACGTGTGATTATTTCACGTTGTGATGTTCTTTCACGTTGTGATATTTTATTTACAACCGTATTGCGTTGTTTAAACTTTAGTGACGTTCTCTGTGTAGAGCATACACAACCGATGGGATTCATATATGATGACACTTTCATTAGTAGTCCCAGTATCGAAAATCGGTAAAAGCAATGAATACATACATACATACTACAATATTAATGTTTTAGTAATTCAATCAAATACTACATAAGGAAATAAATATATTCAGAGTAGTCTGACTAAAACTTTTTTGTATATGCAAAGACAGTTTTGTCAGATGTGATATAAAGAAAACATTCTTTTTTTATCCAGCAGTCACATGGCATTGTGTAAAAGTGACTTATTTAGCAAATCTTTATGTAAAGAATGCAGCCATAGATCTACTATTTAAAATGTACTGAAAAGCATCAAAGGTCATCATAACACGTATGAAAATGCAGCCGCTCAGCTGAAATGAAAATCAATTCCTTTTAGAAAGAGAAGGCTAACATTAAACAAAAAAAGAAAAGACAGAAATGTGTATTCCAATCAACCCACTTAGTACTCCTGCCAATAGCCATCGGACCTCCAGCCACCCCTGGCAGCCTGCCAAAATCCTCCACACACACAAAATGGCCAACTTTCTGATAGCATCCACCAGTATTGTCAAAGTCGCACTGGCACATTTGACACAGACAAGCCTCGGCGCACTGGCGCAGTGTGATAAAACATTGCAGAATTTTCGGTGAGGTTTCTGATGCGTTTGTCGATGTGTTGGTAGATAGCGGTGATGTGCGGCAGATGTGCAGAAGTGTGGATAGGAGGAATGAAGTGACTGGAAAGTTGGGGGGGGGGGGTGATTAAAGTAAGGACAGAGATTTAAATGTGTACATTTTGGGGTGGACTAACCTGAGGTAGCTAGTTGTCTGTAATTATTCATGGAGAAGGAAATTTGTGATGTTGACAATTAATTACCAATGAATTAGAATTTATCAATAAATCCTTGGCACAACAAATTTCAGTCTTATTTTATCCAGCTTGTATTGCATCAAGTGCATACACAAAATATTCTGTTTGCAAACACGTACACAAATAAATACTCATTGAAGTGAGGTGAGCCAAGTGCATTGTACATAAATAAATGTACACAGAAATGCAATTTTCCACTGCCTTGGAGATGTATCGCCAGGTGATCTATTGTGTTTTATGTACAAGTATACAATGTACTTTATGTTTACTGATTTAATGTTGGTGTGACCTAAGGTTTGTGTACATAACCACTCCAAACGCTGGTAAGGGAAAAATATCATAGACAGGAAATTTTGCAATAAGTCCAGTTTTTTAATGAATCTCAATGGCAAAATTGTAATCGGTCCAGTTTTTAAATGAATCTCAATGGCAAATTATGCACTGAATAGCTCTTCAAATCATTCATGTAATTTTTTCATTATTCAGACCACATTTTACGAGGTGTAACTATAGGACCCTGGACTTTATTATTGTTACCTGAATTCCATAGTGCAGTTATGTAGTTCTGTCATCAGATTGGCCATTCAATGAAACATGTAAAAAGCACATTGCACATAGCTTCATTTTCAACACTTAATGTATTTGAACGCCGTTCGTCGGCTCGTCAGAAAACTTCGAATTGGGATGAGAACCAGTTGACATGTGGTGTCATTGTCAACTAGTGTGTGTATGGCCAATATGGATTAGGGCCGAATTATAATCCTAAAACCGTTCAGCAATTCGAAATACTCCGCCAGTGTTAATGGGAAGATTGATCAATACCACAAGGTGTACTTTCACATAAAAATGTACATTATATTCGTAGTCGATTTTATGTTTTTTTCGATGAATCATGAAAATACACACTTGACTCTGTTTTGGTTCGCTGGCAAAAATCAAATCAATTCAAAAGGGTATAAATATTTGCTTTCATTTGAAGTGACCTGTTCATCCGACATGTAATAGTACCTTTAATAAGTCCCCCGTGGTATAGATTTTTTCATTGTCGGGTGTTCGAAAACGGAAAAAATAAAAATTTGAAATTATAACTTACATGACATTCGCACCAAAGAAATGCCGTAAATTATGCATCATCATCATTTGAATGATTCACAGTTTGTGGTGCAGGGCATTGAAATAATCTCTGGGATTAATTATATTTATATTAAAAAATATCAGAAAATTGAAAAATATTATATTTTTGCATATATTATTTACAGGATTTTCCAGATGGATTAAATTATATTCGTTTTTGACAAATTTTCAGAGTTTTTCGAGAAACTTTATTGTGTTTCTTGAGGGATTTTCTGAGATTACATTGAATTATATTTTCTCGAAATCGTTCTCAAATCACAATTTTTTTCTCAATTACTGTTTTTGGTGCATACCGGTAGTGGTGCATATACTGGCCAATCTCAAATGGTGCCGTTATTCAAGGGTTACAGACATTTTTCCCAGACTGCTGGCACCCAGACCTTATTCGCGGGGGATTTATTCGAGGTAATGCCATTACGGGTCATTATTTACAATTTATGTCATTTAGGAAATCAACTTTCTAAACTAAGAAGGCACATGTTCGCATCACAGTCTAACCCTGGAACCAAAAAAATAATGTAGACGTGTAGAATTTGGGTTTTTAGACCGAAACCCAGATAAATGGAAAATGTTATTTAACATTCTTTGGTGGCAAATGCGCGTCAACCCTTTGTTTTGCACGTCATTTTGAACACGACACACAAAAACAATCACAAGTGATTAGGGATGGAAAAGCGTCAAATATTAATTAATAAATAACATCTAAATATGTGAGAAATTAGGAAGATTGCCATAGGTTCAAAATTGGCGCCACGCCAGGAAAATATGAAACACTAAGAGATACATAACGCCATTCCATCACTAGACGTTCAAAAAATGAACAAAACCACAACCACACCAAAACCTTGATTAAATTTTTTCAGACGTTTTAGATCATTCAACCATTCCAGTCATGATCGCCATGGACATCATTCATATGCTCACGGTATCTGCAAATTTTAATCATATTTTTTTCATTCTAAATTAATTTAAAAAAATAAAAAAAACGACGAACTTTTGCAAGCACTCGGCGGCCGCGTCTCGTTTGCACGACTCCGTATAGGCCAGTTTGTACAAAACCTGCAAATTCGTAAAAGAGACTTTTTTGGGGACATTGGGCTATTACACAAGTGATGAGTAAAGTGGTAAATGATAAGTCGAGTGAGAAGAAAACTTATCAGTGACAAATGAATTCATTTAAAATAAACTTGTCACTAATTCATTTAAAATAAACAAGGTTATTGAATTTTCACTTAAATATAATTGGTCATTTAAATACCGCCTTTTTGCGGCTTTTCCACTCAGACTTAATAAAACGCCAGGCACGGAATTGCTTCTTAGCGAATGCTACAATACTTCAATGGAATCTGGTTTACATTGGTTTAATGAACAGTGTATTCATAGTGAGTCTGCACAAATGCACACTAACAGGTGCAAATTGAAAATTTGGATATTGTCAGGGGTCTCCTAGGGGGGGGGCGGCTAGGGCCCATTCCGCATCAAAGCCCATTCCGCATGTAGACCCATTATAGACACATTATGCCTGCAGGGGTAAGAAAGGGGGTCGGTAACACCACCCCAAACCGCCCAGCTATCTATCTATCCCTGGCGCAAATTTTTTTGGCTACATTCCCTTGAACACCCTACACCCGCAGACAGCCCAGCTATCGCTCTATCCCTGGCGCAAATTTTTTTGGCTACATTCCCTTGAACACCCTACACCCGCAGACAGCCCAGCTATCTATCTATCCCTGGCGCAAATTTTTTTGGCTACATTCCCTTGAACACTCCCACACCCGCAAATTGCCTAGCTATCTAGCTATCTGGAGCGCTTTTGAGCAATTTTACCCTAATTTTCACCAAAATTCCCTAATTTTCCCACTTCTTATAGATTTTCACTTTCAAAATCACTAGGTCATGTGTTTTATAACCTATTTTCAACATGCCAGGTATAATTAAATGTGTTCCGGGTCAACATGCGGGATGGGTTGAGATGCGGAATAGTGCACTGCCGGGGGGGGGCTACCCCCCAAATCCACCAGCTATCTATCTATCTCGGAGGCCGCTCAGCTATCTATCTATCTATCCGGGAGGCAAAATTTTTGCCTATCTATCCCCAAAATCGGCCAGCTATCTACCTATCTGGAGCGATTTTTGAGAAATTTCGCCCAAGTTTCGCTCAAAATCGTTAATTTTCATACATTTTATAGTTTTTCACCTTCAAAATTGCGGCTTTCGCCTATACACATATTTTAAGCTACTTTTAACCTGTTTTTAGCGATTTTTTCCCCGTTTCGGCTTTCTATGCACAGAAAAGCCTATATATTTTGTCCCCGCGAGCCCCCCCAGAAAATTTTTCAGCTATCTATCCTCTGGAGGAGCGATTTGCTATCTATTCAGCCCCCGCGAGGGCCAAAATCTTGGAGACCCCTGGCAATTGTCCGCATTTAACATGCCAATGGTTTCTTCAAAGCCGTATACACAGTTATATAAACACAATTGAGATTTGAATCATTAAAGAAGCTTGAATTGTGATTATCAATCACGGCAACGTTAGAACTCACCCCAAACACCAGGAAATGCATAAGAAGTACATAGAAAAATAGAATTGCCCGTGCCATGGAACTTCCCAGAACCACTCGTGCCTGAAAAATGACTTGTTGGGTTGATTTGAGTTTATTTGAAGAAAATCCAAAAGATTCCTATAATTTATTGCGATTATTGAGAATAAATGTACATTTTTACCAGAAAAAAAAACGTTTTCAATGGAAGGACAATCATAGAAACATATTTATATGCAGGGCCGTATCCAGGGGGGCGGGGGGGGGGCTGCAGCCCCCCCTTCCCAGAAAGTGACCGGAAAATGTGACTTTTTCGGCGTCAGCGTAATAAAATTTTGCGCGCAAGCGCCCATTTTTATTCAGACATACGGTTTTATCATCAGATTCGCTCCATGTGGCCGCAAATCGTTCCAATCGCAAACCCCCAAAAATAAAAAATCCGAACCCCTTCCCACTAACAAAAGCCAAAGTCGCTTTGTCGTGCACGGCCATGGCCCTGTATCTCCGTTCCTTCTCGGCCATGTTGAAGCGCGCGAACGGGTCCAGTGCCCTCTCGTAGCTCTCCTGATAGCCAGCCATCATGTGTGTGTCTTCTGCGGCTTGCTTTTTGGTTGACTGGGGCGATTTTGAAGTGGCTAGTCGAGTGTCTGGATTTTAAAAAATGGTTAAGACATGACTGCGGACTGATTTTTGGGGGTGGAATTTGTCTGAAAAGTGGCTATAAAAAGTTACTAAAAAGTAAATATCACTGGAGTATGGATAGACACCGAATTTATGTGCCTACACGCACAGGATGCCAACCTAAATTTCGAAAACTCATAAATCGCTTTGAACGCATTGGAGTTTACCGGGATAAGGGAATGAGGAACTACAGTTGACGGGGATTAAAAATAACTCATTTCAACTCAAATGCGTTTAAAGTCTGCGTGTCTTACCGTCTGTAACTTAACTTACCACGCACCTTTATGTCAATTGCAGAATTGACGCCAGCGTGCACACTATCACAAAAAGTATACTCACAGGTGATAAAGACACCTGACGCTATGACACTACTGTGGCGCCAGTGGTTTGGCGCACTTCTGAAAAAGCGCCGCGCCAGAAAAAAATGGCGCCCGGCTCCAGGGCGCCACAGAAAAATGGCGCCATGGCGCGGAACACCATTAATCGCGAAAAATGGCGTCATCCAATCGCTACCACTCACCCGCAGCTGCCGACGTATTGGAATTGTTGTACGTCTGCACATAGCGCAACTTTTCGTACAGTTTTATATTGTCACAGCGCAAAGTGTCCACTTGCGTTTCGAGCAGCGCAGACTGCTGTTGAAGTTGCATGTTCGTCTGAGTGCAAATTATAGATTAATTTAGATTGTGACTGGGGGGCGATCGCGATCAGCATTTGGGAAATCTCTGGGAGATTTTTATAAAAATATCAGAAAATATAAATTATAAAAATTAATATGTAAATGTTTATAATTTTTGTTTATATTTTTCCAGGTTTTTTCAAGACAGATTTTTTTATAAATATTTTCGTTTTGAGAGATTTTCTACGACTATATTTGATTGTATTTCTCAAAATCACCCGTTTTTAATGCTAATCCCGATCAATCGGGTCTTAATAACCGGGGGAAAACAGTGACGCCCGGATTTGAATGCGTCACACTGTGTGCCACTTATACTAAACTTTCAGTGCCAAGCCAACGTCAAAAATCCTATAAAATTCAACAAAAAGTCAAAAAACAAACCTCTTCCAACTCATTGACCCTGCGTCGAAATCGATCCCTCTGACTGGCGACTATTGGCAGCAGGGAATCTTCCGCCAATGCAGGCGACATTTTCTGCCCACCCGCAGCGCCGTCTGGCGGCAGATCTGTGCATTTTGCGTCTATTTATGTATGCAAACGTGCAAATGCAAAGTACATTTGCAAGTGCAAAATAGAGTTTGCAAAAGCGTGAGTGTGGGCTGCAAACGTTTCAGTCTATGACGGGTAGGTGATGTCCGTAAACTAAGGATATTGGTAATTTTGGCGTGGAAAAGCTTTGTTCCGGTTATGACTTTGCATGGATTGTTTTTTAAATGTGCGAGTAAACTCGGCGGACCGCAAAGTATGCACAGAATCCTACCATAATTTTATGTATAAAATCTTGTGATAAATTTCGCAATTTAGTTTTCCATTGTAAAAACGAAATATAATTATGAAAAACTGTATAATCTTTGGTTCACTATTCAAAAGGTTATGGTAGGTTTCCATACTAAGTGTGATGTCCGCCAAGTATACCTTATTCAACGAAAATACTCAATCTACAAAAAAAAGGAAAAAATTTCACAAAAAATACCAAAATGGCCGATGGCGTCGGCGATTACAGCGTCCGGGGAGGCGGGCTCATCCGGCGGCGCAGCGTTCTGAAAATTGAATTATAGTCGACGTTTTTGCGATACTCGCCAGACGGCAAAGTATGTGCAGAATCCTACCATAATTTAATGAATAAAATCGTGTGATAAAATTTGTAATAAATTATTCCATCCATAGTAAAAACGAAATATTATGATGAAAAAATTGTATAGGTAATTTTGGGTGCTTATTCAGATGGGTTATGGGTAGGGTGTCAAAAAAAGTTTTTTTTGAAAACCGGAAAAAAAATTTCAGCGGCCGGAAAACGGAATGGAAAACGGAAACAAATTTGTCTTCGGAAAACGGAAATTTGACACCCTACTTATAGGTAGGTTTCGATACTAAGTGTGATGTCTGCCGATTATAAAAAAGTAGGGCTGCATTGCATGCAACTTCATATCGCAGAAATCATTCCGAATTACAGTGGCTTCTCTGTCATTCCTTACGCTTGCACTTACGTATTACAAATCAAGAGATAAAATCAAATAAAGGATTTGAGGGTATTTTAGATGAATTAAAAATTTCAAAACACTGACCCAAAAAATTTCAAATTCAACAAAAAATATAACCTCTAAATCTGCAGCACCGCGGCCGGCGTGCAACAAATCAGATTCCAAACGCTGAACCAATTGTTTTTCTCGGTCCAAATCTGTTTGCAAACGCATCAGTTCGGATTCAGTGTGTGAATGTTGGGCTGAAAAAAAAGAAAACTATCAGTTACCGAAAACTCGACTACCGTAGTACTACTGAATATTGTAGTGCTTTGAGGCAATGTCACGTCGGGGGAGGAGTTATTCAAAGGGGGGTTAAACTTCCCATATTTGCTAGAGGGGAGAGATATTCAAAGTGAGTTATTCCGATAATATCAGGAGACTTATTCACGAAAATACAGTCAATAAATACTTGAATATTCTTGAATTTTCTACTCGGTAGTGAAAATTGCACAGTTAGAAAAAAACGAAAAAATTTAGTAAAAACATTTGGAGTAAAAAAAATTGATGGCGTTACTTAATCAAGCAAACGTAAAGCGCCAAATTACAGTACATACTTTATTTCGAACTTTTCACGTGGCGTTACTTCACCCAGTGCGGAATTCAGATGTACTATTTCGAACTTTTACAAAATAAAGTCACCTTGCAATTCAGAATTTCTCTGCCTGAGTGCCATATTATCAGCTTGTAGTGATTTGTTTTTCTGCAGCAAAAGCACCTCTAGCGAATTACTTGACTCACTTTCTGACTCGCCAAATTCAATTGATTTCATGATTCTGAAATTTCATAAATGTTACCCATACTGTATATATTAATCTATCTAAATATATAACTCGTGGAAGCGGCACCAGGTTTCATCTGCATTTTACCTGTCACATAAACCGAAAACGATACTGAAGTATAGCTTAACTTCTTATTTTAGTATTTTTCTGAAATTTGTCACGTCACAGTTCACTTGAAAGGACGTGGGTGGTGATGAAAAAGCGCCATGGCGCTTTTGGCGCTAGGTACTACTTTTACCTGGCGCCATGAACAAAATACTTGGCGTCAGCGCCAAAGCAAAATGCGCCATGGCACTTCTAGCGCATGGCGCCATTCTCGCTTGGCGCTGGGGTTCGGAAAAGCGCCATGGGGCGTTCGGTGCTTGACGCCAAAGTCCTGGCACTTTTTCCATCACTAGACGTGGGACAAGGAAGCTCCAACCCTGGTAGTGCCCGATTGGAAATATATGTTCACAAAAAAAAGACATAAAAACAATTTGTTTGCAAAACAAGTATTCGAAATTTTTGTTCCTGTTTAAAAAATAGTTTTTGTCAAAAAATATTTGTGTTTGTCCCAAATTTGCATGTGCCCCAGACTCACTTCAATTCCCTCTTGACTTCCTCGTAATCCGCGGTCCGTTCCAACTGCTTTTCCAGACTTTGGCACTTTTCCAAATTTACTTGCAACTTCTGTGTGAGGTCTGCTTCGCGCAGCGCCGCAGCTTCAGTGACAGATTTAATTTTCTGGCTCAAAGACTGAACTTCGGTAACAAGTTGACTAATCTGCGAAAAAAGAACAAATTAAGTAAGGCGTCAGTTGTTATACATCCTTTAAAAAATTAGCAAAACAATAACAAACGCATCACACATTCCAGGCAACTTTTTTGCATGACCATGTAAAATTTTAATTAACTGTTTACACGCCAAATTTTCAGATAAACACCGGGGCACTCTTTCATGGTTTTTCCACCACTAAAAATCAACCACACGATTCAAACCGATAAAAACACACATGTTGATCTTTGGCTCTAAGCTCCGCCTCCACAATGGCGCTGTGCAAATTGTCCTGATCCATCGTATCTGCAGAATGGTGCTTTTTGTCCCCAATGTACGAGTTAATTTCGGCCAATTCTTGCCGCAAACGTTCATTTTCACGTTCTGAAGCTTCCTGGAACGGTGCCAGCGATTTTGTTTGATTAAAGTGACATCTACGTGATTACGTACGCCGGTCTAGCAAACGAAAATTTAATTTTTCTCGAAAATTCATCGTTCATCTTTGAGTTATCCGGTACAAGTCATTTTCAATCTCCATCAACTGTCGTTAACTACACCTCAGGGGTATCTTGAATTTTGACCCTCGGAGTGGTTGGATAGATAGCAAATCGCTCCTCCGGAGGGATAGATAGCTGAAAAATTTTCTGGGGGGGGGTTGGGGGGGGGTTTGGGGGGGGGGTTGTGGTGGTTCGATATATAGGCTTTTTCAGGGCATAGAAGGAAGAAAAGGGAGAAAAATCGCTAAAAGTAGGTGTAAAATAGCTCAAAATGGGTATACAAGAGCATATAGTACTTAAAATAGCTGAAAATAGGCAGTTAGACGCATGAACCAGTGATTTTGGAGGTGAAAATCTATATATAGGTATGAAAAATAGCGATTTTGAGCGAAAATTGGGGTATAGTTTCTGAAAAATCGCTCCAGATAGGTAGATAGCTGAGCGATTTGGGGGGGGGTTTAGGGGGTAGTAGCCCAAAATTTTGCCTCCGGGATAGATAGATAGCTGAGCGGCCTCCGGGATAGATAGATAGCTGGGCGGTTTGGGGGGGGGTAACCCCCCCCCAACCCCCCCCATTCGAGACCCCTGCTACACCTCATTCTGGCAATTTAAATGGGTTCAAAGCTGATTTGAGTTTGGAAAAAATTTTGATTAACACTAGTGAAAAACAAACCGCCTTGGCAATTGCCCGATCCAGTTCGCCCTGCATCCCTTCCCACTCATCATTTTCAACCTCCCTGCCAACTTCTTTACCTTCCTTCAACCTAAAAATCTCCTCATTTGCCTCGTTTAAGGCGGAGTTTAGGTGTTTCACCCGATTTTCTGCAACCGACAATTTTTGAGTAGCGGACGCCAGTTGACTTTGGAGATTCTGTTCGGCCAGGGTGAAGTTTTGAGAAAGATTTTGCTCAAATGTTGATAGCTGGGACTGGGAGAGGGGGAATCTGGTGTTTTTTTATTTAAAAAATAAATCTTATATATGAGCAATAAAAAATAACTTTTGCATCAGGCGATGTGCAAATATTTATAACCGAAAAACTCATTGGAAATGCATTGCACGGCACGATCTAAGAATACGATTTCCAAAATTCCTGTTACCAGACGTGCTACAAAAAGTTTCCTTGTTTTCCCCCTGATTTTCGGGTCCCAAATTTGAGACAATGATAAATATAACAATTTCCATTGTTTTTAACAAAAACAAAAAAGTTGATGAATTACAAGCATGTGATACGAAAAAAAATCACCGCCTAGCTGAAAATCAATGCAGAACAATGCTTTTGGGCATGATCAGGGATGTCTGACGTGAAGATCAAAATATGTTTCAAGTCAACACAAACCTGAACTCTCTGTTCAATGTCCCCTTCAAGTCCAGACAACTTTTTCTGCAATTCGTCCGCCCTAATTTCGACCCTTCTCAGTTTGCCCAGTTCATTTTCCTGTTGTTTAATTTTATCCTGGCACTGTGCCAATTGATTTTTGGCGTCACTCGCCTCGGAAGCAATTTGATTCCAGGCGCTGGCGTTTTCCAGGGCAGTTCTGGGATCTGTGAAGTGATACTTAATAAATTTAATATTACAATGAAATTTAAATCTAATACGCTAGCGGCCAGAATAGTTGAGACTTTTCAACATAGAGAAATGGGAGGCTGGGGGTCTACCACCCTTTTGTTGCTTCCCAGTTACTTATCCCTGGCCCAATTTTGATGCTGTTCTGGGTTTGGGTTTTGGGTTTTCTGGTCGGGGCTATGACTAAAACAATTTGTTTGCTTGAATAATCCGCCAGTCACCAGATACGGGGGTCTATAAAAAGGTGGTCAATAAAATATAAAAAATCTGGCCAATCTGGGTGATTGATTTTGAAGCTTAAAAACTTGGCCATTTCCTGGCCGATTTGGATCATTCAACTCTCACAAATGATCGGAACAACCTGGAGATACCATTTTTTATGTCAGATTAGTGATGTATAAATTCCGTATGCCGATTTGACCCAGTTTTTCAACACGAAAAATAAAAAAATTTTGGACATGCTATCGTATACTCTTGATTGAGAGAAACACAACACTGAAAGAATCAGATTGGTATCGCTTACCAATCAAAAGTTATAGCATGTCAAACTTCTGCCTTTCACCTGTATCAATAACCGCAGACCCAAATCGATATATGCACAATTCTGAATCACCGATTTGACCTCAAAAATGAACTCTCCAATCATTTGTGATCATTTTTAACGTCGATTGACAAAAATCGGTCGACAAATGAACGAATTATTGACATATTTATAAATTTTGTTATTTCTGGGCGACACCCATATTATGTTTGAAAAATTTACTTTTATACTCGGCAGACATGATACTCTACAAATAGATATGATTTATGTCTTTGGCTGGCAGATGGCCAACCGAGAACTTATGAACTGGCTCCCCACAAAAAAAGAAGATTTGCGCGTACGCTGGCTGTTACGGGTATGATGTCATGATGGAGTGTTTTCTCCGCAAAAATGTACGGCGTAATGTCATCCGAGTATACAGACCACCATATCTTGGGTCAGGTCAGTCGTAGAAAGATGCCATCGACTTTCACGTTACCCCGGACATAAAATTACATTATGGCGCTACGCACACTGAAGCCGAAATATTCGGCATACGCACGTTTTTGACAAATGCCGAATTAAATGCTGAATATAAAAAAACTTGCTGAACTCAAATCGTCCGTACTCTTGAAAATTAGGCGGTTTGTCAATTCAGCATGTATTTCAGCATTCAAAAGATGCGTACACTTTTTCATGCGGAAACATTCAGCAATAGGATAAAATCTCAAATGCTGAAATGCAAAGATAAACGAGGATTGGTTTTTGAGATCTCGGGATCGGATCGGGATTGACCTTTTGGTATCGGGATCAGGATTGGTTTTTGAGATTTCGGGATCAGGATTGACCTTTCGGGATCGGGATTGGCATTTTTCGGGATCGGTAATGGCATTTTTGAAAACATTCTAATATACACGTTTTTTGCCAATGTTTTCACAAAACAGGCTCAAAAACACGTCTGGATGCCAGAAAAGAGGCATAAAGTGGACATTGGTTAAAATTTATTAAAGCAAAAAGGGCATTTAATGAGGTTGACCAAATTTTCTGGGATCGGGATCGGGATTGTATAAATTTTTTCGGGATCGGGATTGTGATTTTGAAAGTTTCTGGATCGGGATCGGGATTGGCTTTTGAGATTTCGGGATCGGGATCAGGATTGAGGTTTCAGGATCGGGATCGGGACCACCAAATCCTGAAATGTTTTGGGATCGGGATCGGGATTCCGTTTCGACCCTAGTGCCAACCCTATCCAATATACATAATCACTATTGTCTATTGACTGAAGTTGATGCTGTACAGAGAATGTAACTAATTATATCTTGTCATAAAGTTGACATCAAAAATTGTCATCAATTATATCTTGTCACACACACTAGTCAGGGGTAGGAAAGGGGGGGTTCCCCCCCCAAATCGCCCAGCTATCTATCTATTCCAGAGGCCGCTCAGCTATCTATCTATCCCGGAGGCAAAATTTTGGGCTACTATCCCCTAAACCCCTCCCCCCAATCGGCCAGCTATCTACCTATCTGGAGCGATTTTTGGGAAACTATACCCTAATTTTCGCTCAAAATCGCTATTTTCATACCTATATATAGATTTTCACCTCCAAAATCACTAGTTTGTGCATCTAACTGCCTATTTTGAGCTATTTTTAGTACTATATGTCCTTATATACCCATTTTTAGCCATTTTTCACCTACTTTCAGCAATTTTTCTCCTTTTCCTCCCTTCTATGCCTATATATTGAGCTCCCGCGAACCCCCCCCCCCCAGAAAAATTTTCAGCTATCTATCCCTCCGGAGGAGTGATTTGCTATCTATCCAACACCCAGGAGGGCCGAAAACTAGAATACCCCTGACACTAGTTGACATCAAAAATTGTGTCAACTAAATTTTGGATAATTATTGGTTTTACTTGGCAGCAGGGTTGGCAAAATCTCAGAAAAAAAAATCAAATACAATTTTTATACAATTTTACTACAATTTTAGTAAAAAGAATTTCACAAAAACTAATCCTGGTCACAAAGAATAAAAAATAAAAATAAAATAATAATAAAATGGAAAATTGAAGAATAAAAAAATAAAAATAAAATGGAAAATTGAAGAAAAAATAAAAATAAAATATAATTTATTTACAATTTTACTGCAGTTTCAGTAAAAATAATTTTACTAAAACCAACCCTGCTTGGCAGATGCTACAGTGTATGCACAACTTCATGTGTGCAGTGGCAAAAAGGATGAAAATTGGGGTTAAGGGTAGGGTGTCAAAAAAAATTTTCTACGGAAAACGGAAACAGAAAAAATTTTTCAGCGGCCGGAAAACGGAACGGAAAAAAATTTGCACTTGGCGGAAAACGGAAACGGAAACGGAAAAAAATTTTCAGCGGCCGGAAAACGGAAAAAGAGGCCGGAAAAACGGAAACGGAAAAATCAAATTAGCACGGAAATGGAAAAACTTGCTGAAATTTTGCTGGAAAATGGATAAAATTTGCTGAAATTTTGCTGGAAGTGGAAAAAAATTGCAGTAATTTTGCTGGAAACAGAAAATTTTTCACGTCATTGACAATCTGCATGAATTTTTACCAGTTTGGCTGATCAGAAAACAGAAAGTTGGGCCAGAAAAAGGTAAAATGAGGCAGAAAAATGGAAAATTGAGGCGGAAAATGGAAAAAAAGCAGAAAAACTGGAAATTGAGGCGGAAAACAGAAAAAAGGCGGAAAAACTGAAAATTTAGCTGGAAAACGGAAAATGAGCCGGAAAAACGGAAACGGAAAAAAAGTTGCCGGAAAACGGAACGGAAAACGGAAGAAAAAATTTCAGCAGCCGGAAAACGGAACGGAAAACGGAAAAAATTTGCCTGCAGAAAACGGAAACGGAAAATGGAAAACAGAAATTTGACACCCTAGTTAAGGGTGACTTCTAGTGAAAATTATGGTCATCGTTTTCAAAAATACTTACTTTTACTTTTTCCCATGGAAATAAAAGTAAAAAATTCTACTATACGTTTTCTGCACTCAGGAGTGACTAAAAATGAATATTTTACATTAACTTTGAAAACATTGATTACTTTCAACAATCTGGTTTGCAGGCATGCTTAGGGTGACAAATTTCCGTTTCCGTTTTCTGCAGGCAAATTTTTTCCATTTTCCATTCCGTTTTCCGGTAATTGAATTAATTTTTCCGTTTTCCGTTCCGTTTTCCGACTACAAAATTTTTTTCCATTTCCGTTCCTGTTTTTCTGGCTAATTATCCCTTTTCTGGCTAAATTTTCAGTTTTTCTGCCTTTTTCCGGCTGAATTTTCAGTTTTTCCGGCTGAATTTTCAGTTTTTCCACCTTTTTTCCGTTTTCAGGCTCAATTTTCAGTTTTTCAGCCTCATATTCCCCTTTTCTGGCTCAATTGTCTGTTTTCTGTTTCAGCCAAACTGGTAAACATGCATGCAGGTTTTCAATTATGTGACTTTTTCCATTTTCCATCAAAATTTCAGCAATTTTTAGCATTTCCAGGAAATTTCCACAATTTTTTTTGTTTTCTGGCAAAATTTCATTTTTCCATTTCCAGTTTTCCGGCCTTGTTTTCCTTGTTGCTGAAATTTTATTTCCGTTTTCTGGCAAGTGCAAAAAAATTTCCGTTTCCATTTTCCATAACAAAATTGTTTTGACACCCTAGGCACGCGCTGTTCCAATGTTTATCATTACTATTCGCTCATGTATAGGGTTCAAACGGGATCCCGATCCCGGATCCCGTGAAATTCCGGGATTTACCAGTCCCGATCCCGATCCTGAAACCCCAATCCTGATCCCGATCCTGAAATCTCAAAAATACCAATCCCGATCCCGAAAGTTTTCAAATCCCGATCCCGATCCCGAGAAACTCCCAAGTCCGGGATCCCGATCCCGGAAAAATTAGTGGAAATTATAAAAAGTGAAATAATGACGTTTTTGCATGCAAAAAAGTGGATGCAAACCCCCAGCGTCAATTTTATGCCACTTTTCTGGCATCCAACAGTGTTTTGAGACCTTTATGAACAACTGTGAATGCCAGAAAAATGGCCAAAATTTCTATCCCTAGAACCCAATCCCGATCCCGGAAAAATGCCTACCCCAATCCCGATCCCGTGACCCCAATCCCGGCCAATCCCGATCCCGAAATCTCAAATTACCAATCCCGATCCCGTTCCCGATCCCGAAATCTCAAAAAGTGAATCCCGATCCCGATCCTGATCCCGAAAAGTCAATCCCGTTTGAACCCTACTCATGTACACACATTGCCCAAATTCCCAAAATGGTTCGTACGTTTTTTCTGTTTACACACTGTTGAACTGTGCTGAACTACATATCTCAAGAATGAGCAGTTTTTAAAAAAAATTTATGGTCTTCATTTTTGAAGATCATGTTCATACATGTTCATAAAAAATGTTTCATGAAGATGTATGAAAAACTAGATGAGATCTGGATCATTTCACAGCAGTAGATTTTCTGCCAATTGCTGAACTGGTTTGCTGAAATGAAAGTGTCCGGATACAATTTTTTCACAAGATGCTGAAATGTTAAATTCAGCATATGACCAAAAATGCTGGAAAATCATCTAAATCCGTCCGAATTTGTCCGAATTCGTACGGTTGCTGAATGTCTGGACCCAAAAATGCTGGTCTAAAACCGTCCGAACAGCATTTTTTTAGTTCGGATTCGGCAGATGAAAACGTGCGTATGCCGAATATTTCGGCTTCAGTGTGCGTAGCGCCTATAATCAAATATCAACAATTTTCGCTGAGCGGTTGAGGAGAGACGTGCACGCGAACACAGTCGGACCTCACCTGAACAAATTTCCCTTATGAGACGACGGTGGGGAGTCTCAACTATTCTGGCTGCTAGTGTATTAGAACATTCTGTGTTGGACAGTGCAAAACTGGTATCTTAAACTCGAGCGACTACTGCTACAAAATTGTATGAAAAAAAACTGCCAAGTAAAGCGCACACGTCACGTACACGTCAAACATGCAACGGAAAATTGGCACTTATCCAACCAAGGAGTTTTATTTTACTTAAAAATGTCACAATGAATATACAAACTGTGAAAAGGATGGAAGTTTTCCAATGAAATGAGAAAAATTCTTGTAAACGACACAAAGTCGTGTAGCAATATGTCAATTGAGTTTCTGACTCGAACAATCAATAAAAACAACTTGAAAACTTCTCAAAACACCCCAAAACCCACCAGGCAACTCAACCAGTTGCCCAAAAACCTTCAAAACCACCCCCTCAGATTGTTCAGCCCTCTCTGTCAACTTGTCAATCTCGCTTTGAAAAAGTTTCAAAATCGGCGCCGCCAAGCGCCTGGCGTCAGGATTCGCATCATTTTTGAAACGTCTACTTGCATCGATTAAATTTGCCCGCGATTCATCAGATTTCGATTGGTGATCGGAAATTGTTGTCGCCAGTGATTCGAACTGGGACTGTGGCGGGGGGGGGGGGGTTTGAAAAAGGGTGAAATCGGGAAAGATTTTTCGGAATCGGGATTGGGGTCACGGGGTTTGAATTTTTTAATACGGATTTTGGACAATGTTCTGGTATTGGAGAGTTTTTCTATAAACTTTCACAAAGGCTTAAAAACGGCAAAAATGCCAGAGAAGTGGCATAAAATGCTTCACCGGGGTGTGTTTCCGTACACATTTCTCGGGTAAAAGTCTTTTGGCAAATTTGAAAAATTACCGGGATCACGATCAGGTTAATTTTGCCTACATAGTAACGGATTGGCGCACCGCACACTCAAAATTTTCAAGGGCGGTTCGAACGTTTTTGAGTTCCGCCAAGGCAGAACTCCAAGGGCGGTTCGAACATTTTTATTTAGGAAAAATGTGGCATTTTTGGGACATTCGGATGAAGTTCACACAAATCCGGATGAATTCACACAGTTTTTGTCCATTTGCATATCATAACAAAACTGTTTCAAAAACATTGGGACACTTTCAATTCCGCCCTTGACTTAAGAGATACGCCCTTTAGAGAAGGTTGTTATGGAAAACACATCTTATTTATCTTACCAAACATATTTGTGAAAAAAATTTTATAGGTAGATCTAGGCTTTGTCTTCAAAAATGAATAGAGAAATTATTTTGTAATATCCACTTGTTTAAAAGATATTGAAGTTCGCCATGTGGCATATTTGTGAAAACCGAAACTGAATTCCACCCTCTAGAAAGTGTCCGAATGTTTTCTTGCCTAGATGGCGCACTGCACACACAAAATTGTCAAGGGCGGTTCGGACGTTTTTGAGTTCCGCCAAGGCGGAATTCCAAGGATGGTTCAGACATTGTGCACTTTCCTACCTGTCTGAAATAATTCCGCCCATGCACAATCCGGGGCAATTCCGCCATCGTGCAAAGTGTATGAACGTTCATGTGCGGAATTGAAATCGAGGGCAGTTCAAACGTTTTTGGATTCCGCCCCCGTTTTTAATTCCGCACCTTTTGAATTCCGCCCTTGAAAAAGTGTTCGAACTGCAACTGAAAATTCGAGTGTGCCGTGCAATAATGGCGCGATTCCATGGTACCTTTGGCGTTGGAAAAGGCAAAAAGTAAACACAGTAAATTTGATGGAATTTCGGAATTCTTTGTGAACGTAGGCCCAGGTCTTATTTTTATCTTCTCGTAGGCTTCATTTCGCATCACGATATAAATTATCCCAACATTCGCACCAAAACTGATTTCAACATACCTGCATAGAGTCCCAGTCGAAATTTGACCACGCATTAGCTACTGAACTGACGCCTGACTCCATTTTCTGAGCGCTATTGATTACTTTCTATATTTTTTTGTGTCAAATGGATGTTTCCGATTGGGTAAATCGGTAAAGTAATTGGTAAAATATCGTATTGGCCCATTTACAAGTAACCGACTTGGTAAAGTAACCAAATTTCAAAGATAGCGTAAAAGTTTATTTTCAAGTACGGTATTCCGAATGCTAATCTGGTCCAAAATAACCTATCTGACAGTGCAACACATACCAATTTCAATTTTACAATCGCTTACCACAAGCAATAAAATTGATCATTTAAGAACTATTTTATAATCAGCGATGTGGATTTAGCCAACCTTGCGTTTGTGCAAAAAAACGAATCCCCACGCATTTGCATATGCAAAACGAAATTTCCGGAATTGTGTGGGTTAAAAATTTCTCAACATTTTAGGTCACTTGTGTGGCATGCCTTTTATAGCACAAGTGACGCCACTTTACTGCAAATGTATTGTTGCACACCTGCCAGTTCCGCAAAATGAGAAGTAATAAGTGAAATGGCAAAAGCGAAATAAAAGCGCAAAGGCGAAGTGAAACGGCAAGTGAATTGACAAGCGAAACGGCAAAAGCGAAGAGAAATTACTCATTTTAATAAATTACCAAATTTTTATTTTTATTTTCTTACTTCGCTTTTGCTAATTCACTTGCCGTTTCACATCGCCTTTGCGCTTTACTTCGCCTTTGCCATTTCACTTTTCACTTCTCGTTTTGCGGAACTGGCCCGTGGTTTACCCATGCAAATGCACGTATTCGATAACCTTCGTGTGTATTTTACTAATAGTTAAACAATTTTTGTCACGTTCCACTGGTCAAAATCACTCAAGCAAACATGAGCATTATGTAAAAAATGTGTTTTTTTAAAACCCATCCGATCCTGTACAAAAACTGCACATTCACCACCTAAAACATCTCAAAAAGACATTTTTATTTCCAGAGTAGAGTACATAAATAGAACCAATAAAATAATCCTATTGTATATTTTTCGCCGATCAAAAAAACTCAAGCTAAGCGAAAAACGAATCAAATGCGGACGCGGTTGCAGTCCTGGTAAAATCCTTTTTGGGATCGACTTCGTCCGGTAAACGGTCCACTTTGCGCATTTCTGAAGCCTCTTTCTGCAATTTTTATGGTTTTTAAAAAAGGTTTTGGTATGGTTTTTTAAAACAGGGATGAAACTACCCTACTTTACCATTGCTTTCTCTATCTCGATAGAAACCAATTTCACGATTGAACAAGAGACAAGAAAAGTAGTATATAATGTTGTAAGTTACGTCACAGACAAAAAATATAAGTGACAGTATTCTGAACTACGAATTTTTGTAAAGTGACCCACTCCTAAAGTGACCCACCCAGAGCATTATTTACTTTTTAATTGACGTTTTACATGACATTTGATACTACTTTACACTTTACAGGGTGCGGGACTGCCCCTGAAATGTATAACTAAAAAACCCAGCGTGCCCACCGCCACCGAACAAACCACCAACAAAGCCCACACCCCCCCAAAAAAACCCTACCGTAACCGACCACATAGTCCCTCTGGTAAGTGGGCGGAGCCGGGCGGTCGGTCTGGTGCACGTGCGGCCGGGCGAAATAGCCGCGCATCGGCCGCCGCTGCCCGTCGAAATTACGGTAGATGCAGTCGTCCCACGGCCGCTCCACGTGGCGGCAACTGCGATGCGGGGTTGGGAGGTTCGAAAAGTTTTTTTGGAAGAATTTGGCTGATGCAAAAAGGAAAGTTAAAAATGCTCCCCCGCCCACCCCCCCCCCCCAAAAAAAAAAATTCCTCGATCCCCTTATTCATACGTATGTTTCAGGGGCAAAAACACCATTACAAATGTACTAAACAGGGTGCCCAGTACCGTATATTTATGTCGAAATCGGTATGAAACAGTATAGGTACGTTGGCGTCAAGTCCAACGCCAATACCGCAATGGCGCGGTGCCCATGCTCAGCCTCCGCTCAAAAATCCTGCTAAGTCCCTGGTTATTACTTAAATCTTCCCCTATAGATGAAATTGATTCACAATTTTTACGACTTCATTAAAACGGATATGTTCATTGTATAGCGTTCAGTCCAAGCAGTTCATTTATTCAATGATTGGCTGCATGAGAGAGAAATGGATGACTTTTCAATGTTCTTAAACATTCCGAAAGATCGGTTTTTCAAAACACTGCCAGAGTTATGAAAAAAGATGGTAATTTTCATAATTTAAAATCCAACAAAAAAACTGAATTCATCCATTTTCTACCTGTATTTGTTCAGAAATTTGATGAGTTCATGCAAATGCAAGAGCAAATATAAGGTATATCTGACCATATTCTACAATCATGGAGCTGCATGAACTGACTATAATAAATCGATCAAATGAAATTTGACCTTCCTAAATTTTCCATTTTATTAGTAAAATATTTACTGATTGAAGTGGGCTTTTTGTTTGAGCATTTGCACTAATAGCCTTTTATGTTTTCTGAGCAAACTCAGCAGACCATCGGTGTGAGTGAAATGGTGCTTAGGGTTGGCCGATGTTTTTTTTAAACGTTTTTTATTTAAAAAAAACGTTTTTTTTATTAAAAAAACATGACGTCCGAAATGTTTGTTTTTTTAAAAAAACATCGGCCGAAATTTTTAGAACTAAGCACTAGGTATTTTGCAAATTTTTTGCGCGCAAGCGCGCAATTTCAACCCACAAATTGACATCGGTGGTTGTTTTGATTGGTTTTGTGGCATTTTTAGTATCAAAGTATCCATTTCTATGTGCTACCATGGGTTAATGGGCCTCCACACGCTAGTTGACATCGCATTTCAGAGTCAACTCAGAGTCAACTAGTGTTTCAGTTGACGCAATCACTCACCACTTGACTTTTTTAAAAGAGCATACGCGTTAACCCATATTTTTGGCATTTAGCTCATGTATTTCATTGAAAAAGTCAACTGGAAAAATCCATTCTCAGAAATGAGTTGACCCTGCTTTCTACAATGCAGTTTGTGTGATTTAAAGAGTGTTATGTGATAAACCATAATTAATCTGATTTTTTGACACCTAATTATCATATATTGTGTGAAGCATAACCAAATGAAAAATTATTTTCATATATTCATATTCAATAATTTTTTATCATTTACATGTGTGAATGCTTGTTAATTAGATAGTTGTTTCATGTACTATAAATGTCTGTGAATTTTTCTGTAGTAATTATCATTTGTAATAAAAATTTTTGAAAGAATAAAAAATCTTTTTCTTTAAATGGAAATTTATTTTTCATCACGCAACACGGAATCATATCATAATGCCAACATAACCAAATGAAAGGCGAAAGAAACGCTAACACAGCAGTATTTTTTTTGAAAGAATCACATAACATAAAAGAAAGATATGAATTTTTCAATATTTCAAACTTCAATAATTTTAAAAAGTTTTCCTGGCAAGTTATGACAGCACTGAATGTGAAATTTGATATACTAAGACTATTGAAGCAAGTAACACAAGAAATTTCAAAAAACGGCAGCTTTTTCAATTTTTAACACCTAAATATCTAACTCTGAAAAAAATTGATGAGTTGACACTGACAGTTTACGAAAATATGTCAACTGATTCATTTCACCTAGAAATGGATCAGTTGACATAACTTTTAAATCTGACTCATTAACTCAGAAATCTTGCCAGTATACAGTATCTTTTTGTATTAAAAAAAACATAATTAATTAACATAAAAAATTAAATTAAATAAGGAAAAAATTTTTGAAATATAAATAAAAAAGTTATAAAAATAGGAAGAAAATAATAATAATAAAAATTATAAAATTCATAAATAAAAAGTAATTATAATATGAAATAATAATATCAAAAATTATACAATTCAAGTAAAAATATAAAAAAAATTAGTAAAAATTAAAATGAAAACAATAAAATTTATTTAAAAAAATAAAAATAATTGAAAAATAAAAAATAGATAAAATACCCATAAAAATAAATATAATAAAACTTTAAGAAAAAAAACAATTTAAAAAAATGGACATTAAAATATTAGTAAAAACATTTAAAACAAATAAAAAAATAAAATTTAAATAAAAATAATTTAAAAAATAATAATAATATAGCAAAAAATATAAGTGTAAAAATAAATTTAAGGATGCACATACTGCACACACAAATCAGCACTTGCAGAAATGAACAGAATCACCAAGTAGTGTCCCTTGTGAAAGTAATATCTGGTGCAGCTACCTCTGCATCAACAAAATCAGAACATTAGTATTGAAAAGCATTGTTTACTGAACACATGAAGTGTAGAAAAAAATTTGAAGTTGACAAAATGTTTATGTAGCTTATGTCAATATGCGTATGCACTCATAGTATACAAAAAACGTGATGTCAACTGACTTGGAAATTTTGAACAAAAAAAATTCTCACACTTTTTTGAACTGTTCCTTTGCAAAAAGTTCTTCTATGAAAGATGCGCATTATTTTTCTCTATGTGTACCTAAAATTTCGTATAAATAGAATGTAAATTGGATAAATAAAGTTACTTTTGGAAAGTCGGCGAGCGCTGAGTCAACTGCCGGAAATACGCACTTTTGCATACGTTTTTTGACGTTTTCATACGATTTTGGGTACTTGACATCGTACGCACAACACTTGTGTCAACTGAAATGAAAAAAAACGTATACTAGCGTACGCAGCGTACACTTTCAGCTCAGTTGACATTTTCGATCATGATTTTCACTTTTATTGAAACTTTTGAAACAGCCAAAAAGTCAATTCAATGAACACTGTAAATGAAAATGTCAACTGCAAATGTAAACACAGATTAGTTGACATTTACGGTTGCATGTTGTCATTTATGTTGCTTAAAGTTATATTTATAGATTGAAAATGTCAACTTATATAAGTTTGAAGTGTGTGTAAGTGGTTGGCTCCACCTCATAATTGAAAAATAGGGCCCACACAGGCTAGTTGACATTGACACCAAATGTAAAGTTCCAAACCAAACTGATCCCCATTCAAAGCTTGCTTTCAGGAATTGAAAAGCAAGCTTTGGATTGGGACAGGAAACAGTTGACATTTTCTGTCGTTGTCAAGTAGCCTGTGTGGGGCATGGTAGTGAAGTAAACAATATATAAGTTGACATTTTATAGACTAATCCATTCTTAACTCTATTGATACTTTCAGGAGAGTGGCAGCAGTGGGCGGTGTCTGAAGTGAAATGGCTTGAATGTTTTCTGGAATTAGTGGTTTTGTTTGGTATTTTGCGATGATTTTTGAGTATTTTTGAATTTTTGGAAAGATTTGAATGTGCTTGTTTTTATAATAATTTGGAAACTTTTTGTTTTGTTGTTAATAGTAAATAGATAGCAGATATGAATTCTTTGTTAGACACAAAAATGCAACTTTTAAAGAATAACTAAATTTTGAATTTTTTTAACCTTGAATTTTCAAAAAAAATTTTTCAAAAAGTTGTGTCAAAAGCTGTGAATTTTTTTTGAAAATATGCAAAAATGCAACAATTAAAGTTTTCATGTTTGCTATTTTAAATCTCCAAATTGTTCAAGTTTAAAATGAATCTCCTCTTCTTTTTTTTTCTTACAAATTTTTTGATATGTAAAGATTATCTGGTTCAAAATTTTTTAAGTTGTCAGTCAACCCAAGTATTCTGTTGTTAAATTTTTATTTTATACAAATTGTGTCTGGAAACAACAGTAAATTACATGAAATATAAAGCAACATTTAAAAGGCAACAATACATCACTATCACATGAAAAAATACATCACTATCACCACTTTCATCATTAACCTTTCAAGTTATCCTATTTTGGCAATTCAAAATAAAAGTACTGCAAATTGTGTATGCGTATGCAAGAAAACATGAAAAAATACATCACTATCACCACATTTCATCATTAACTTTTGAAGTTATCCAATTTTGGCAATTCAAAATGAATAAATTGTGTACGCGTACGCAAACATTTGTATAAGTACGCAAAAAAACATACGCGTACGTTTTTCTGCGTTCGCGTATGCCAAAAAAACATACGCGTACGCAAAAAAACATACGCGTATGCTTTAGTTGACTCGGCCAGTGACACAAATATCTGTACTGCCCAAATTTACTAGTTGACATTATCACTAGTGTGTACGCGGTCAACTGGAGTCAACTGAAAAAAATTTCAGTTGACTCTGAGTTGACATTTTACATGCGAAAAATGCGATGTCAACTAGCGTGTGGAGGCCCAATAAGCCGTCATATGTTGCTGTAGTATATAATATTGAGGTAATGTGCTTCCATGTACCTCCACAGTGTGTAACTTCACTCTCAAAGTAACAACCTCCCTTTATAACCTTGTTTGATCACTATTCCGTGCCAAACTTTACCTGAAGTCACGAACATTTGACTATAAGGCGATATACGAACGATATGTCGACGAAAAATGGATATTTTTGACACAAATCACCACTTATAATGCTATCCCATGGCTCCACAGACATTATATGGTCATATATAACATCACAGAGTATTGCCACTGTCTGATATACCTATATATGTTGACACAAGGTCATATCTGGGAGCTTTCAACAAAAAACGTTTTTTATTAAAAAAACGTTGTTTTTTTTAAAAAACATCGAGTTAAAAAAAACGTTTTTTTTCCAACCCTAATGGTGCTGTAATATTTACATTTTTCTACAGTTTCTGCATAATGGAAGATTACTTAACGGGGCACAAGCAACAGTCACAATCAATGGTGTAAATAACATTCAGAATAAAACATTATTCTGAATGAAATACTAACAATATCACCAGAATATTTAGCTGCTTAATTTTCAAGTGAGTTTACACCTTGTACGCTGGAAGTATGCCAACAATACTAAATGCGATTTTCATAAACAAGTTAAAAAAGTTTTGCTGTTATAACATTCTACATAAATGTATTCACAACAATGAATCATTTTAATCTTATTACAAAAAAGCATGATTTGGGCATCATTGGCACAATTCCAACGTGAAACATAAACCAGTGCAAGTACAGAGTACCAAGGGCGCCGAGTAGGTTTGAAGCGACGCAGCAACATTCCTTTACAATTTGAATGATTATCTACAAAAATTGAATACAATTTTGAACACAATATAACATTCAACTGTACTCAGGGACGTATCCAGGATGTTTGAGCGGGAGGGCTGCTTGTTTACGGAGCCCGGCGGGCAGGGGGGCCCTAGGGTTAGGAACCCAACCCGAACAATATACCCCCACACTCTTTGGAAATACAACATCCAGTTGTTTGGTGCAGTTGTCATTTAGACACTTCTAATTTTTTTTCCAATAAGTTCAGATCTCATTTTATTATGTATACTCGGCGTACGTGATACTCTGCCCTCGCACTGATTTATGTCTTGTGTTGGAGGCGTGCCAATGATTATTCAATCATGCGATTTCCGTAAAAATATGAAAAACATTCATCGATGTCAATATGTTAATGAATAACATTATAACAACAATCAATTTCGTCATCTTTTTATGAAACTCGGACGCGTAAACCATCGTTGGCACACTTCCAGCGGGAACCACGCGTGCAGGGTGTAAAGTAACCGAAGTATACTGCATGGCTTCATTCACATTTGAAAAAATTTGATTCAATTGAGAACAATTCAGATAGCTGCCTTTCCCTTGGCCTAAATGGCTGCCAGAAATCTGGGGTCACTTGATTCCAGTTTTCTTTTCACAGTGTGTTCAGTTGCACTGGTTCAGTGAGGCTGACAGTCTGACTGGGTGCACTGCCAGGCATGGCATGGTTGCAACTAGAAAAAGTGGTTTGCTCAACCAAAAAGTTGCAAACTCCACAGTCGAGTTTGCAACTGTTTTGTAATCAGGCAATGAGAATTCATATCCTGAGTGTGCCAACAGTTGCACTTTATTGGCATCCTGTGAAGGCCACTACAATACTGCCACCATTAACTGAGATGTTTCAAGCACAGTAGAAATTTTTTGGTGGGTTTAGTGTTTATATATAGGTATTCTAGTTTGCCACTTGTTTCTGCCCAAATATACTGAGGTATAAACTGTGGGCCAAAGAGAAACCTGCGAAAAATATGTTACACCATTTCTTGGGGCCTAAGCAGCCATGGCATGACACTATGAAAAATAACAGAACCATTAAGCTCTATTGCTACAACTGGTAATGATTACTAAGTATAATTGAAACATATTTCTGCTTGGTTCATAGTGCTATGCCTTCAGTAGTTATTACCAAAACATGTTGAGGTAACACTGTGGGGTGAGTCAATCTGAATCCACCAAAAATATGTTTCACTATTTTTGGGGGACCGAGGCACCACAGTGTGATGGTATTCCACAACAAATGGAGCTATGTTTTATATCACAATTCAAAAGTCATGCTTTTTTCTTGAGCAAGATGATTTTTTTGGAAAAACTGCTGCATCTCTGTGTATTTGCACTTAGTTATACACCTTGTGATAGATACACTACACCATGCTGTATTTTTGTTGTTCAATCCAATACCAGATGATTTTATTACCTGATACCCAACAATTCTATTACCCGATACCCAACATTTTTATTTCCCAATACCCGACATTTTAACATGAAAACCCGACCCGATACCCGACCTCAATACCAGAACCCGATACCCGCAAAATGTTTGGAACCAATACCCGATCCGAACTTTTTAGGACCCAATACCCGAATCCGAAAATTTTAAAATTCCCCATCCTAGGGGCCCCTAAAATTTCGCCTACACAGTAGCAGAATGCCGCCATTCGTAGGCGTCACGCCATGGCGTCTTTGACGCTGGCGCCAGTGCCAACAACCACTGTATATGTATGCAAATACACGTACATATACAGCGATGGGCACACTTTTCAGAGCAATTTCAAGGATTTGTGCCGACGGGGACCGATCCACTGATAATTATATGTTTGAGGGGGTGAATGCGAGCTTGAGCGCCAAATTTTTGCACAAACTTTGAAAAATGTACACGAAAAGTTGACTTTCCTGACATTTTTACGTCTCACCCCGGGAACGGTCCCACCCCCTGGATACGTCCATGACTGTACTGATTAATGAATCACATACATCCAGGGGTCTCTAATGGGGCCCCCCAAATCGGCCAGCTATCTATCTATCCCAGAGGCTGCTCAGCTATCTATCTATCCTGAGGCAAAATTTTTGGCTTCTACCCCCAACGACCCCCCCCCCCCCCCAAATCACTGAGCTATCTATCTACCTGGAGTGGTTTATGAGAAATTTTGCCCCAATTTTCACTCAAAATCGCTCATTTTCACAACTTTTAAAAGTTTTTCACCTTCAAAATCATGGTCATCGGCTTTATACATTGTTATATACCTATTTTTAGCCATTTTAAACCTACTTTTGGCTACTTTTAACCTATTATTAACGATTTTTCCCCTTTCTGCCTTCTTTACCTTGAAAAAGCCTATATATTTTGCCCCCAGTTGCCCCCCAGCCCCCCCCAGAAAAGTTTTCAGCTATCTATCTCTCCGGAGGAGCGATTTGCTATCTATTTGCTATTTGCTATCTTCTTGCTAGCAAGGCCAAAATCCTGGAGACCCCTGCTTAAATCAAATGAATATAAATCAGTAAAAGTACATGTAACCTTTCATATTCACCAAATTGAAGGTTAAGTGTCACTACGTCAGCCATCCACAAAAACTGCAAGAAAAAGCGAAGCTACAGAAAGTTGTGTAGGTGGTGGTACCTACCCACGTTGGAACCCAGCGGAGGAGAAGAGAAATAAATACACGCAGGTGACATGAAAATGCTGCTATGCCCGGTTTCGATCCTCAAGCCAGACCGGGATTAGCAAACCCTGCCTAGTACTGGATCTCATCAATGGTCAAGCACTAGGCCACTACTTACTCTACCCTTAAAATAAAAAACCCTCCCAATTAACTTGTGAAAGACTATAAAACAGACATGGAAGTCAATGAATTCAGAAAGAGTGCGCTTTACAAAACAGTGCAAATTCCAGCACTGATTTTGAGGATCTGCACCCTGAAAACACTTTGGCAGTGGAAGTGGAAAAATGGCTGCAAACCAATGCTTCTCATTAGGCAATCCATTTATATATCAATTCTCACAGCAACATTTTTTGGTAAGTTCCAAATTTTTTATCAAAAGGTGTCCCAAAAGCTTCAGCTGAAAAAGTATTTGTAACTTGATGCAAGTCTATTCTGAACTAATGCTGAGAGCTGGGTAAATAAAATGGGATTTTTATTTCAAAAACTTCTATTGATTTTCACCCAGCCCCAAAGTGTTGTCAATGTTCACCCCTTAGGCGACCCCTGTAGCTGCTCCAGTGCAGCGACAAGAGCATTTACCATCAAAACTTCGGAATTTTAGCTGGTCAATAAAAATGGGAATTTCACAAATTAGAAAAAATCAGCAATTTCATGTCCTAAAACTTGCTGAAAAGTCCACAGGGGGTGCTGAACAATCACTTAATGGGAAGACTAACAATTTATTTTGTATCAGTGTCCAGGCACTCTGACAAGCCATCATAGAGCACCTGAACAAATCCCCATGAAACAATGAAACCTGAAAAACAATGGAAAAATGCTAGAAAACTGAAAATCAAGCCAGAAAATGGAAAAATGGCCTGGAAAAATGGAAACGGAAAGATAAAAAAAATTTCAGCCAGAAAACGGAAAAATGGGCCGGAAAAACGGAAAGGTAAAAAATTTTCAGCTGCCGGAAAATGGAAAACGGAAAGGTAAAAAATTTTCGGCTGCCGGAAAACGGAAAGGTAAAAATTTTTCGGCTGCCGGAAAACGGAAAGGTAAAATTTTTTCCTGCGGAAAGGCGGAAACGGAAAACGGAAATTTGACACCCTAGCTGCATGGAGGGGGAAGGGTGGGGAAAGATGTGCCACATCAAGGTGTATCTGTCACCAAATGTAGGTTGCAAATGCCCATGTTTCACTTGGCAATGGACACTACAAAATAAATCATGTCCACATCTCAAAGGGATTTGTTCAGGTGCTCCAGAAACGCTTTTCAGAGTGCCTGGAAACCGCAACTGCAATGGGGCAGCTACAGGGGTCCCCTCACGGGTGAACATTGACAACACCTGGGGGTATCTCCACACCAAGCAGCTCAACCCAACTACACTTTGGGGCTGAGTGAAATTAATTGATATTTTTAAAATAAAAACCTAATTTAATCCCATTTACTACCTTTTTAACTACAATGAAAATTTGAGCAAATCACATTGAGCATAAATCATTGGGCAATTATAGTTATAAATCCATTTTATAACTAATAATCCTCATCTTTCAGGCCTTCTTGCACATACAATCAGATGCTTGCAATATGCAGCTGTCCATGGGATCCAAGTAGATGCTGCTTCCATTTATCTCATTTTCTGGGGACTAGAGTCATTAGAAAAAATTGTTTTCATGTTATTGTTCATAAAAGCAACAGAATTTTCCTTGTTCTACACATTTTTCGAAAAATCAATTCAGGTGAAACATATCAAATTCTTCAAAACAATCTCACAAAAGTTAGCAATTCAGTTGATATCAATTTTGATACTCTGCATACCAGTCATCAGTATCAACATTGCAAGTCTTGGGTTTAAAAACACTGCAAAAATGGTAGGATTCAGCACAAAATATGAAAATATGTCAGTTGAATCTCAGGTGATGTTTGTGTACAAAAGAGTTGCCCCAGGGGATTGGATAAATGCAGTGGGTGTTTTTTCAATTACTTATGCTATTCTTGTGACAAGTTCATTTGTTACTTTAGTTTCTGGTTGCTTTGAATCAATCACCCATGCCATACAACATTTAAAGAATGATTTCATTGAGAAAAAATCAACTTTTTGTGAATCTGATGTGGGGGAGCTTATTCAAGATCACATGGATTTATGTGGCCTGGTCACTATAATTGAGAATGTTTCATGTGATTCACTATTATTCACTATACTTTTTGAGTTGCCATTATGTGTGTTTGTACTCTGTATGTTTGTATATTTTGAGAATACAATTTTTTTTATAAAGTTTGGTCTACATGTTGCTCTTATTTTAGCCAGACTGCTGCCAATTTTGCTCAGTGCAGCTGAATTGAGTGAAGAGGTGAGCCAAAAATAAGGTTCAAACTATATCACTTTTCAATATTTTTTCTGAAACTCGATATTAGGTATAGATACGATATTGATGCTCAAAATTCGATATTTGATGGCCAATATTTGATATATATATATATATATATTGCCAATGGACTGGGAATGGGGGGGCTGGTTGCTTACAGAGGCTGGCGAACAGGGATCTCACCCCCCGCTAAAAATTTCGCCACAAAGGGACGGAAGGGCGTTTTGGCACTGCGCCATTCATAGGCGCCATGCCATGGCGCTATAAGTGTTAGCGCTGGTGTTCTAAATGCCATATAGTGCGGATAGCACAAAATTGAGTGTAATTCATGGGGATTTTAGACTGCAGCGATTGATTTACCAAAAACATATTTTGGATGTGACGAAGCGCTTGAGCACCAAAATGTTTTACAATCAGTTCAAAAATTTAATTAGAATTAAAAATTCAAAAAGGTACCAAAAGTTGTATTTTCATGCACTTTTTAATGTCTCACCCGGGAACGGGGGGGGGGCTACAGCCGCCCGCCCCCTGGATACGTTTGCTAATACCTAAATATACGTTGCCATTCCCGAAATTTCACATAATGAATAAAAACATGTTGCGCAACAAATTATTTTGTAAAATACGTGCAAAGCCCTTGCAATCAGGGACATAGCCAGATTTTTGAGCGGGGGGGGGGGTGAATACGGAGCCCGGTGAACGGGGGGGACGGCGCCCCTCCCCCTAAAATTTGCCCCCTGTTAGTGGCGTAGCCAGGGGGGGGGGCGGAGATCCCCCCCCTTCCCGGGTCAAACAGAAAAGTTGATGAGAATGGCACTTTTTTATAGCGATTTTGTAGGATGTTTATAAGAATTTTGCGCGCAAGCCCGCATTTCGCACCTCACACTCTCTAATTGTTATATACGTCGTAGGAGTATAAATACCGCTTCAAATTACTAAACGCGGTAGCAGTTTTCATACATTTAGGTCTATATTTTCATTATTTTCTAATATTGTAGGCATTGGCGCCAACGCCAAGCACGCCATGGCGCGGCTTCTACGAATGGCGCCAGCACCATAACTCCATACCACAACTATAGGGGCCAAATTTTAGGGGGGGCGCCGCCCCCCCCCCCCCCCCGTTCGCCGGGCTCCGTATACAATCCGCCCCCAACGCTCAAAAATCCTGGCTACGCCACTGCCCCTGTGGTAAAGGAATGGCGCCTTGGCGCCAGCACTATTCGTAGGCGCCACGCCATGGCGCCATTTGCGCCAAATAGTACTGTACATGTATGTATTTTACATACATATACAGTGACGGGGGCACATCTTGGGTGATTTTTTGGTCGTAAATCATAGGGTATGAAAAAAGCATACCGTGCGGTGCCGAAATGCGAGCAAATTTTTTTCGGTCTGCCGACAAAATCGTTTTATGGAAGTGCCATTTCTGGCATATTTATATGTTCGACCCGGGAAGGGGGGTCGTCACCCCCGGCTACGCCCTTGCTTGCAATAAACCCCCAATGAAAGCCACCACCAATGTGTATGTGAAATTGCGCGCTGGTGCGCAAAAAAATGTGATAGCTAAAAAATACATAGTGATAGTATTAAAGCTTTTGGCTGAGGTTTTTGAAAAAAACTCGCTGCTTGCGTTTTTGTGAAAAAACCTTATTTTTTAAACCTTTGAAAAAACTGGTCAACCCTAATCTACACACTCTAAAAACAATGTTTCAAAAGCCTCTCTCTTATGCAGATGACATCATTTAGCAAGTTCTTGTTTCAAAGGTTAATAATGCCTAAACCAAATAAAAAAATAAGCAGGCAAATTGTGGACTACATAACTTGCTTTGAAGGTTCAAAGATAAATGGCATCAATTGTTATGGATTTTTTACAGTCAACAAGTCAATGCTGCTAACAGTTGGTCATGCTTGAATTTTTTTCAATCATCATATTCATGGTATGTCGCAGCACAAGATTATTTTAACCATTTGCAGATTTTCTCTGTGGTAGCAACATATGTTATCTTGATGTTACAAATTGGAATAAAGTAGATATATATACACTGGAATTGAAGATTCAATAGCCAAACAACCCTAGCCACTCCGATTGTCTATCTTATTTTATCTGATTTGATTGAAAAGAAATATTTAAACACCCATTGCACGGCAAACCACACATCACATAACTAGGCCACACCCGGGCACAAATTCATGTATGTAATTGCTTTTCTCACTCACATGACACACTCTTTCACAAAGATGCCAATTTCTCGAACTGAATTAAAAATCGTATTGATATGCCAATTGCTGATGCTCGTAATTCACCGGATAAAAAAAAAACAATTAGAAACTCCAACTCGGTGCATTTTGAATGAAGCCAAAGCAAGTGCAAAATTCGTGAGTAGACTATGGACCCGAAAACTAGCGAGTAGTGATAATCCCCAGGGGTCTCCAATCCCCCTACCCGTTTTGGCCAGCTATCCATCTATCCCGAGACAAAATTTTAAATCCCGATCTATTCCCCTGAGCCCCCACCGCACTCATCACTAATCCCCATTCAAAAGTGTTCACAACCCAACTCACAAAGTGGTATCCGTTCCACCCTGCCAAGTGTCATCCACACACTTAGCATAGTCGTCAAACTCCTGCCTGCAAGTGGCCTTGACCCGCTGCAAGAAGCGTATGCCGCACGCGGTGACCGCTTTGCCCTCGGCCAGGCACTTGCGCGGGTCCATCATCTCCTTGCGGCACAGCATGTACTCCTGCGCGTGTAGGAAGAATTTGCAGTGTAGGAAGAACCTAAAGCGGCATTTTGTGCCTGACAAAAAAAAGTGAAAAAGTTCCATAATTCAGGAATAAAGTTCCATCTGCAACAAAAATCAGTGATGTATACTAGAGATGGCCGGGGGGGGGGGGGTGCAAACGTTTTTTTTATAAAAACCGTTGTTTTAATAAAAATGCGCACAATTTCACCTGCACTTTACCAATTGCAGTGGTTTTCATTAATTTTGACGCAATTTTACTGTAAAAGCTCATATGTTGACTCATGAGTCATGACCATATCTGGGAGCTTTAAAAAACCGCTTTATTATTTTTTAACCTGTTTTTGACAAAACGGGGGGGGGGGGTTAAACCCTGTCGTTGAAAAAAACCTTCTTCGGCCATCCCTAATGTATACTCACTAGTGTACGCACATGCCAATTTGCAGGTAATTGGTGCATTTCGTTCAAATTTGAAAACGAATTTCGGTTCTCGGTTCGGTTTCAAAACAAGGTGATTCAATTCATCGGTATTCTTTTTGCGATTTTTTTGATAATGTGCCAAAAATTCTATTGGGATTTTTGATTTGGATACGGTTCAGGGACGTATCCAGGATTTTTGAGCGGGGGGGGGGCTGCTTGTTTACGGAGGCCGGCGAGCGGGGGGGGCTCAGCCCCCCCCCCTAAAATTTTACGTACAGAGTGGCGGAATGGCACCATGGCGCTGGCGCCACTAGTAGGCGCAACGCCATGGCGCCATTGGCGTTGGCGCCAGCGCCATGGAACGCTGTATATGTATGTAAATATACATACAAATACAGCAAACAGCACATGATTGAGTATATTTATAATGATTTCGGCCACAGGGAGCAAATCCGCCGATAATACATGATGTCTGGCGAAAAATGCGCCCTTGCGCGCAAAAAATTTTTACGCTGACGTTGAAAAAGTGGCATTTTCCGGCCACTTTCTGGTTTCACCCCGGGAGGGGGGGGGGGGGGGCTGCAGCCCCCCCCCGCCCCCCCTGGATACGGCCCTGATACGGTTTGTACTTCGCATTTTTTTGGTTTGGATATGCTTGACATACAAATTTGTAATATTTTCACGATATTTTAGGCTCTGCTAAGGCTTAGGTCTGAGTAATTTCGGTGACATGCTCATTCTCTGGAAGGAGGTACGAGTGTCACTTGGACCTAAGCCAATTAGTAAACGAACACTGACAAATCGTTTGCCACCGAACAGAACCTGAAATTCGTTTCAAATGCCTCTAAATGTTGAACGGCAGGCTCAAATATCTGCAAATAGACATGTGTGTACGCTTAGCTAGTGAGCACGCTGCACGGTCTTTTCTTGCAGATACGGAACTTATTTCGGAATTATGGAACTATTTCGGAACTTTTCAACTAAAATTTTTGTCGGCACACGAAACCGGGAAAACGCTCCTCTAAGGATCCAAAATATGGTGTTTGACAGCTTCCGTTTTAACGCGCTTTAGAAATTTACAAGCTTACAATCATTCATCAACTCTGCCAGTATTTACGTGATTAAATAAAACACCGACAAAATTTGGCACGCGTCCAAATTCGCCAAAAGTAAAAAAAACCTTGCATTGGGGCTCGCAATACAGGTGCATATGGACGGCGGAAGCTTTTAGCGCCGGGGACGATAAATTGATATCTTGCGGAACTTTCAGTTGCTCGTAGGTTGGCAAATCTTCCGATGCGTACGCCATTTTTGGACAGCTTCCTTTTTTCTTTTTTTGTGAACGGACACACTCGTATGTTATTTGGTGGAAAACGCACGGAAAATTTCAGAAATTTAAACACAATTACCAGATGTGTTAATTACCAGATTTAAACACAATTACCAAATTTAAACACAATTATAACAAACATCGAACCATAGAACTAGGTTGGGGTCCATGTGCCCAGGTTTCAATTTTCATAAGAATATAATGTAATCAAGGGTGCTGATAAGATTCCCGACGCACAAGTAACCACTGAAATCCGGTATATAAGCTTGGCAGCCGGCCAACAGTTATTTCGAAATCGCTATAAATAAAGTAAAATAAAGTAGCTAAATACATAAATAGGTGTATAACCATCTGTATACAGACGAAAAAAGCGATTATAAAGGTTAAAATGGGCAAATTGGAGCGAATTTTAGCGATTTTGACCACTTTAGGCGCTTTCACTTCCGTTTGTACAATACGCAATCCAAAACTTTGACTTTTCCTGAAATCGGATCGAGCCACGTATGAGGACTTGGCTGCAGAATGCAATTAAGCGACCAGAAATGGTCGCCTATAGTTGGAGCATCTGCGACACGTGAAGCCGAAATCTGAGTTGTCCGACACTTGTGTCAACTTGTGTCAACGGTGTGCGGGCTGTCAATGAATGGGCAGTGCATTTGCTTGCATGTTCATGCTGTTTTATCGTCACAATCCTGTTTTATGTACACAAAATCGTGTGTATCCAAATCTGTTGGCGTCGCGCCAAGTCCTCATACGGCATGATTTCCCTGAAATCATTTAATGAATGGTACAGTGGATATGTCAATTACATGGAAATTACGGATACTTGATTCAAAAACAACTATGATAGAAAAAATTAAACACTTTTCAATTATATTTTTTGGTTCAACCTTCAACATTTCCAATGCGTGGTGTACTATAATACTAAATATTAAAATTCTAAATGGTGGCAGAAAGGTCAACAAAATATCAAGTTTTTTTCCTTTTTTTGATAGTTCAAATACACAAGTAATTACAATATTTCCTCGAAGAAGCATCCCTCGAATAACCCCTATTTGAATAAGTCCCCCTTTTGTGATGTAGGTAACTGTCAATTTGCAAATGTAACTTATTGACTTACACTCCAGGAAATATGTCTTTAGCCTTTTGATTCTTTTGGTTCAATGGCAAACCAAACATTTTTTGGTTCAATGGCAAACCAAACATTTTCGAATTTTCGAATTTTTATTTCACCCGTGGAAAAAACACTTAAAAATCGATTTATTTTTCGAAAAATTCGAAAATTCAAAAATTCAAAAATTCGAAAATTATTTTCGAATTTTTTAAGGAATTCAAGGCCACAAAAGTGTATAGAAAACGTGAACGACAAAAGCTGAGCTTTGTGATCCGGGAAATGCATAACACATGTCAAAAACAATTACTGTGTTATGTTAGAACAGGGTTTATACCATTTACGTACTTAAATAAGTCTATAGAGTCTTATACTTTTTTTTTGTTGAGGCTTTTTGTTGGCAAAATAATAAACCCCCCATGAAATAACCCCCCTCAAAATTTCCACCCTGAGAAAATAAACCCCCTGGGGTAATTCGAGGAAAGGAGGTAGCAGATTGACTGTATGGTAGCATTTTTTGTGGAGGGGCGGGCTGTAGCCACGGAGCACGTCGTTATAACTCGGGAACAGCTCAGCGAAAATTGCTCAAATTTGAATATAATATGGTTTGAGGTCAGGTCTAAAAGGTAAATCAGAGGTGACTCTATACAACCACCCTGACTAGGGATAGCGTGTTTGAAAAATGTATTTTTTCTCGATATTTTGGGTGTCACCTGATTTGACCTCAGAAATGAACTGAAATGAACTCTCCACAACTGTGTGATTATTTTTTAAGTTAAATGGCAAAAATCAGTTGAGAAATTTATGGCTGATTAGTGTAGGTGCAGATTTTGCATGTTTCTGGCAATGCGCAAAAAGTTTGAAAAATTTACTTCTTTCAGATCAATGGGTATGGAGTATAGAGTATAGAGCATATAGTAGCTTCCAATTTACCTGTTATCCCTGACCTGAAACCATATCATATTCAAATCTGAGCAATTTTCGTCAAGCAGTCCCAGGTAATAACCACATGCTCCATGGCTAACCCCCCCCCCCTAAAATGTTACCTCCAGTGAAGTAATTGTTGAAGATTTGTGCATGTTGCATTTTTTTATAGTTGTTTTCCTTTTCCCTGTGTTAAACCAATGTGTACATGAAATGAAGAGGTGGCAAACTGGTCCACATAAGTTCCACCATTTGTGATGCTAAATTACTGTGAAAATAAGGTTCAAAACGTGAAAACTGTCTTAATTATGTGTTAAAAGGTTCAAATTCAATGCTTTTTTCAAAAAAAATTTGAAAACTAACCAAAAAAATTCGAAAACTGCCCAAAAAAATTCGAAAATTGTTCAAAAAGATTCGAAAATTCGAAAATTAAATTCGAAATTCAAAAATTAATTTGGGGAAAAATTCGAAAATTCAAAAATCCAATTTAGAAAAAACACTTAAAAATTTAAATACTTTTTTCTGGAGGGTTTGCCATCGTTACTGAGGGGTTAAACTCATACATAGGGGGGCTCATTATGTCGACCCCACACAGTAGAAATATGGCCCCCCTCCTGCATATATAGTCAACATTTTGTTAACCGTGAACGCAGCCCCTTCCGCGATTTTTTTGTTGCTTTTTTACATTTCGCTTAATACGCGCAGCCATGAGCTGGCACGGTGCCAACATTTCGTTTTGTTCATAATTTCAAAAATCTGCATCATGCCGGGTCGATATTTGTCTGCCGACTGACAGCAGACAATTTTGAACATGATGAGAAATCAGTGTGAGTGCAGAGTATCAAGTCCACCGTATATACCATTTTGAGTATAAATTCGCAAAGTGATAAATATTTGAGCAGTGCATCCTTTTTTTCACATCGCATCGCAGTCTTTTTCATCATTATAACATGTTTTTTTTCCTTGTTTTAACGTTTTCACAAAAGGCAAAAGACTTTTTTCCACCAGAAATTTGTCTTTGGATGGCTGTCAAATGAGCAGCAACGCACCCAGAAAGCTAAAAATCGAAATGTGGCATTAAGGCACCTTACTTTACAAGAATTCATCCCATGTATATCCCGTCCCGACACAGATCGCACGTTAGCGGGGTAGACGTTGAATTTTTTTGTTCCTGATCAGGAGGCTAAAGACATTTTTCCTGGAGTGTATGTAACAGAGTTGGTCAAATACTGGTATTTTTGGAAAACGTAAACGTAAACGTAAATACCTTTTCCAAAATGAAAGTATAAATACTAAAACGTAAGGTATTTTTAAAATACCTGGGAAAACGTAAAATAAAACGTAAACGTAAAAAAATTATTACCGTATTTCATCTAATAGAAGGGCATCCTTCTAATTTTCACCAACTTTCTATGATGGACACGCCGTCTATTGGAAGCTGCCCTTCTATATTTTCGCCAGTTTTTCAAACAATTTGTCACGTTCTGTCAACGTTTCCCCAAGTGTTATGTCACAAAAAATTTATATTATGGCGATTCATAGAGTTCTTTCAACATTTGATTTTCAAATAGCACAAAATTAATCCACGAAAGCCACTAAATAACAGCATCCGCTGACTTTTTTAAACGCATTTGGCACAATTTGAGTTTGGGAAGTAAATTACAAATTTACTGCATAAAATTACATACCTAATACTCTGCACTGCAGATAGGGTCGAACCATAGAATAATTTGAATATTGAATATACCTATTTTGAAAATACGGCTTCTGTGGAGGAAAAGTGTGCGCTGGCGCGCAAAATTTTTAAAGTTGTCGGAAATTTATGGCGGAAGTTGCATTTTGTTGAAAATTTTTGGGTCTCACAACGTTTTTTACGTTTTCTCTGGTACCCGGGTATTTCGGTCAGGAAAACGTAACAAAACGTAACGGTATTTTTTGAAAACGTAAACGTAAACGTAAGTATAAATACCCGAATAACCGGGTATTTCGGGTAAACGTAAATACGTTTTTGCAACTCTGGTATGTAACCGCCCTTGGATTAATTCCCCCCACTCGAATTAACCCCCCTCCTCAAAATCGGTTGAGGAAGTTGGGTTGAGGTTGTTGATAACCCCCCTCCTCGAAATACCCCCCCCCGGAATGATGCATTTCATCATGTATGCAATGTTCATGATGTATATTTATTATATTACTGCTTATTTGCATTGCAGCTAGAAAAACTAGTTGGTGTAGCTATCTACGTTGTTATGTCCAAGTATTTATATCCTGTTTGGACACATTTATTAAACTCGGCAGACATGAAAGGAATCAGTGATTCGGCCCTTACGTACCAATTTTTAATTTCGTTAAAATTGTTAAGTTAATTTTGAATTTTAATGAATGCATTCCAATCGATTCATGGTAAATCTTATTTAATCCTACGTTTTATGCGAGAACAGGATAAACTGGACACGCATATTGTCATATGAAAGCAGATAACAAGGTATTTTATTGTAACAGTCCGGACAAATTCCAACAAAAAAGTACGTATGTATGCGTGCGATAGAACAAGGGAAGAACGACCCTGTACACTGTACACCACTAGCGAAATCTGGATCGTTTTGAAAATCTAAAAATTGCTCTGAATAACATAAAATGCTCACTATGTTCGTAATAAAAAGAAATTATCGTATATATATATAAAGTGTAGATCTTAAATTCAAATTTCGACGGTGACGTTCACTTATCTAATTGAAAAATTTGTTGATGGTCATCCCTACGCATGAAATACGAGTGTCAATAACAATGAAATTGGGTTAGAATGGCACTTGTACAAAAATTCGTTAGACCATTGACTCGCATAATGTCTGCCGAGTTTACCTGTTTTGGGTACGCAAATGCCTACTATTTATTTACTACGATCCTTACGGAAATTTCTGACGAAATAAGAAACCCCCCTTCGAATCAACCCCCCTCGAATTAACCCCCCCCTCAAACTTTGCTAGCGAAATAATAAACCCCCATGGGGGTATTTCGAGGTTATACGTTATGAGTTTTTATTTGTACCTGACTGGAGTTAACACGATTTAAATTACGGAGCATCTAGGGCAATTGAAGCAATCTAAATGTAGGGTCACCTGCTGATTTGATTGGACGCAAAAATAAATTTTTCAGGTACTTCGAGTAGAAATCTAAGTACCGTATATCCTCGAACAAGTCCACGGGGAATTTAATATGGGAGAGTTATTTGAGGGGAGGAGTTATGTTTTTATGGAAGAGATACAGATAGGTAAAATAGGCAAACGTTTTTTTACATGGGCCTCTTTCCCACCATCAAAGAGGGGCGAAGTTTTTGAGGGGGGGGGGGGTATTTTTTCCTCAGTCAGCTAACAGTGAGGGGGGTTACCTATTCGAGGAGGGGAATTTTTCGAGGCTGACTTAATCCAGAATATAGGTACTGAAATTTAGAAAGTTGAGTTGTACGTTTAGGGAATCAGGTACCTACCTAAATCAATTTAGGTAGGTTGGAAAATTAGCAGCAGAAACTCTTATTTTCACTCTGAATTGCCCCAGAATTTACGATATTACGATTTTGTCCAATTTCACACGAATCACGATGTTTGTGCAAGCACGTCATATACCGTAAATCCTTCAATAAGACCCAAGGGGCCCAACTGCAACCTGGATGTAACTGAAACAACACCCTCTTGCTATTTATAACGGTTTTAAGATTGTCGCTGCTATTTAATTTATGTTATTGACACTAATTTGGTGCCTTGGGGTCCCAACTTCTTTGTTTGTGAATGGAGAATTTCTAAATCTGGAAAATATCTTTTAAATTAAGGTGTGGCATTTTCGATTTTTTTCTGCCAGATTTGAGACAATTTTTGTTTTGTGAGCTACCAAGCTGTTGCCGCAGATTCATCAGCAAAGTTTCGGATCTTTCCGCTATGAATAAATAGGTCAGTATGAAATTGAAGTTTTACTAGTGTTTTTGCATTTTTTGTGCAGTTCGAACGAAAAATAACGTGAAAAAATCGAAACGAACTTGCGAATTTTCGAAAGAATTTTGTGTTTCTTTCTCAAGGTGGAACGAAAATTCAGATTTTTATTGTTGCCATCGTTACCCGCCCGTCACTATCTTTACTCAGTACTTTGTTTAAATCGAGCACACAAAAGAAAGCGTAAACATGTAAAATTGTCAACAGTATAATACCTAAATCCAGTCTTGACATTACATTAGGACCCAAAATACCCGTGAATAAATTGCAGCTTTCAATCTTTTTATCCCATTCTTGCTGTCACCCCTAGTCAGGGCACGCTTTTTCGCCAGACATAAGGTATTATCATCAGATTTGCTCCATGTGGCCGCATATCGTTATAAATACACTCAATATTTTGCCTTTTGCTGTTTTTGTATTTACCGTATTTGCTTGAATAATCCCCCTGGGGGATTATTATTTTGTCAGATGTGTAACATTATCGTAAAATGTAAAACCTTTAATATTTAAGTTGACGTTCTCATGTTCGCTTTTATATTTAATTAATTCAATTTATTAAGATTCTATTTTAATTCACATTCCATTTTTAACATCTTCACATTCGTCATTTAATATCTCAAGCGACGTTGTTTACAACGTGCGCTTTACATCGCTCACATATTTAGATCTTAGTCATTGCTCACATTCCGCCACATTTCTTTGACAAGCAGCACGCAAATACGCCGTCATGTTTATGTTAAGCGGCGGGCTCGCCCCAAGCGGGGGCCGGGCCCGCGCGCCATTTCAAATGCTGTCTGGCTTGTCTCACATTTTCACTATCTTGTCAGTTTAGCTCGCTTTTCATCGGAGAAGCGAGCGGGCAAGGATTGAACTTTCACAATTGGAAATGTTGGGTAAAAATCGGAGATTAGAGCCGACCGATTGGCGCCAAACCAATCGCCATCGGTCTGGCCCTTAAAAGCCGATTTCACAGCTAGAATCGGCAGTGTTTGCAACCTCGTCAACTTCACACGAATCTCTTCCTAGGATCTAAATAAGCGCCGTTTGTCACTTTATTTAGTCGCTTGTTTTTGGGTGCTAAGTTTAACTCTTGGTGCTTTAAGTCACCTCAGTGCTTTATTCACACCTGCGCTGTTTGAGGTGCTTTGTTCACAACCGCGCCACTTAATTGTCGCTTTTTGTCGTAATTAAGTGCCTTCTTTAAATTGCCTTATTTCTACGGTAATTAGAGTTTATTTTACGTTTTATTTAAGTAATTAATTTAGTTGTAAATTAATTCCTTTGTTTACGTATAATTTTTTATATATATTTTATTTACACTTATTTCCTTGTATTTAATTGTCTAAATAAAAACGTTCGTGAAAACCTTTGGTAATCAATCTAAATTTGCTTCACACTAACTCACATCAATTCACTTCAACTCAACTAATCACATTTTGATAAAATAACGGAACGTCAATTAAGAGACGACGCTTCACGTCAACTTTCATACGTTCACATTTGTCCTCTTCCTCGGTTAGGAATAGGAGCTAGTTCACAAGTCACTTCAACAAGTTCCGTATTATTTTACATGGCGCAGCGAGCAGGGTGACTAATTAACTAATTGGTCACTCTAATTAAGTCGTCTCGCGCGAAATTTCATTGGAAATTGAGTTTCACAGCCTGAGTCACACGCACGAGGCTACGGTAATACGGTTTTGGACGCAAAATCGTTAGTAGCGCGTGCATATTTACTTACGATTTTACAAGTACAAGTCACAAGTAACGAAATATTTATTTTTATTATTTTATTTCGTTCACAGCTAGCTACCACTTTGCTAATAAGAAATAAATCGATCGAACTTTGCTATGGCCGACGAACGCCTACGCGCTTTGCGAGGTGCAACCGCCGCCTCAGCTATGCCTCAGAGCAACGTAGATGAGTCCGACACAACTCATCCGTTGACTCAGCATAGCCGGGCGTTGACTGGAGTACGCACCGGCGTGTTACGATTCACAACTAAACCGATTCCTAAAATCGTCAAAGACGAGTCACAACCCGCCGCTGTAAACTTACAAGCGGCGGAGGAAGTGTTAGAATCACTTCAGGCATACGTCTACCAAGCCGAGCTGAAACGTTCGGACCTGTCCACAGCTATGGACAGATTCACATCTATTGTCCAAGATTACATCACAAGCTTGGACAGAGACCAAGACGGAGTAGCCGAAGAAGCGAAGAGCGCCAATGCAAAATTGGAGCGCGCGCTCTATTCGGGCTCAAACAACGCGACGATGCTCATGGATGAGCTGGAATCGAAAATGGCGTCCGCCCAAGCGCACATCAAATCCGCGGAAAGGTTGATACTTTCCTTGAAAGGTCAGTCCACTGTTGATTTAACTACTCAACCCCCTTCACAACCACCCTATAACAATGTCAACATGGGAAGTAGTTCTCAACCTTCACAACCGGAAACTTTGTTAAAGTTACCTAAAATCGAGCTTGCTAAATATAACGGCGATCCGTTAGAATGGGCAGCTTGGTGGGAAATTTTTCAAGCTCAAATTCACGACCGAGCTAATTTGTCAAATGGTATGAAATATACATACCTTAAGCTCAGCCTTATCGGTCCAGCAGCAGAACTGCTGGCCGGATTAAAAGGTGATGGTCGAGATTACATCACAGCGGTCACCATGTTACAATCAAACTTTGGTGAAACGCATCGGGTACAAGCAGCCCTTTGGGATAAATTGTATTCACTTGAAAAGCCTTCGTCAAGAGGAGACTCCCTCACAAATTTCACACGAACCCTTTTGTCAACTCTCAATCAACTAAAAGAAAGGGGTGAAAGTGTCGATTCTGGTGCCGTGTTAAGAATAATTCGTGGTTATCTCCCCGATAATATTGTTCTTGCCGTCACAGAAGAACACCGGAATTCGATGCGCACTGCTGTAACCGGCGACACAGAACTCACAGTCGTCAGGTTTGTTGATGCATTAACTACCATTGCTCGTGCTCGGTTAGATGCGATGAAAACTGAACAACAAAGTTCACAATCTTCAAATGTTGTTCAGAAATCACAAAGTTCATCGTTAAAAAAGCCACAAAATGGAGGTGGTTGGCAACAGCAAAAGAAAAAGGGAAATAAATCACAAAATACCTTTTCAAAACAAAAACCTATTCACAACACGGTTGCTTTTGCTGGTACCAATGCTAACGTTGGTAAACCACAAGGAAAAAATAAAAATTCCACTCAACCTCCCAGAACTCCCGCGAGCGGAGCGATTAGTCAAAAGCAGTTTTCACAACCCGCTGCTGATTATCGCAAGCTGAAATTCGAGTGCTTGTTCTGTGGCATCAAAGAGCACTACACCACCGATTGCCCTCAATACGTCACACCGAGAGAGCGCATCGAACTGTTGCAAGCTTTGGGCGATGTGTGCACGCGATGCACACGCAGAGGCCATCAAGCGGAACAGTGCACTCAAAGACTGAGTTGCTACTATTGTCGCCAGATCGGCCAGCATCACGGGGCGTTCTGTCCTACTAGACAGGCACCTGCAAGGCGTCAGGTAAACAATTCACAAAATAAAACCTTTGTCAAAGCAACGAGCGCTAATTTTGTCAACGCTCAGGTAATCACAACGGGCGCGGCTTCGTCACATGCACCGCCATTGTATCCGCCTTCACACACGGAACCGATGAGCGTGTGTGTCATCCCCCCGGACGAGAACGATTTTCGGTGGAGACAGCAGACGCTGTACCAAATGGACATGGACGGCCCGCTGGACATGGGCGAATGGCCGAAGCCCGCTAACGAGCTCCAGGCGAGAGCTCAAGAGGAAGCCCGCAAGTATCACAGCGAAAACGAGCTGTGGACGACGCTCCGTGCCAACCTCATCCAGGACGGCACAAACATGGAGACCGTCGAAGCTAAAATCCGCGGCTTCCAGCAGAAACGGTACGAGGTGTACCCACACCTCAACCCGAACCAAATGTCATCGTCGGTGCCACTTCAACCCAGTCACAGGCCCACGGTGGAGGTGCTGAGCGCACAAGCGGGTTACGGTAACCCCAACACCGCTACCAGGCAGCAGGCCGAACAAGAATGTGAGTTCGATTTTGCGCCTATTGTTCGTTTGCAAGTGGCCCAGGCTTCATTAGTTAATAAAGACGCTGAATTAAATCGAGTCACAGACCCTTTGTTAATATTCTTTGACACTGGATGCGAATATTCATACATTAAAGCATCTGTGGCAAATGAGTATAACTTTGAAAACAAAGGAGATGTTGTTCTTCAAATGAATGTGTTTGCGACAAAAACGCCTGTCACAGTCAATACGTTTTTGATCGAGGCAGTCATGCCTATTTACAAACACGTTGACAATAAGGGCAATATGTTACAAATTCCACTCACCTTACGTGCAGTGGATAATTTGGCAACATATGCATGCCCACCTCCTTTGTCACAAGACGACAAAACAGTCATTTATATTGTCTACGGTGAACATGCACAAGAACAATTCGCGGAACCGCTTGAATTGACAGAAATGACTGATGAATTTTGTCACAAACTATGTCAACCAGATGTGGTCATTGGTCAAGACTATTATTGGAAGTTCGATATTCGACCAACAGAAATCGAACTCCCATCTGGATTGATCATAGTCGAATCGATACTTGGATTGATGCTTGGCGGAAATGCGTCATCACAGTCATTTGTCACAACACTGGACATTTCGCCACATCAATTCATGGTATCATGCAGTTCACATGCATCATCAGCTGTTGCTGTTGGTCAAGAGACATTATTTCAATTTCACAGTCTCGAGTCAATAGGTATCACAGATGATCCATTATCACATGATGATGACATAGCTGAACAGTTAATTCTGGAATCAATTACTCTTGATCCAGAAACTGGGCGCTATAGCGTAGATTGGCCATTCAAATCAACAATTCACGAATTGCCAACCAACAACTCAGAAGCGTTTCGCCGCTTTCTGTCACTGTTGAAACGGTTTCGAAAAGATCCCGATTTATTCGCTACATACGCGAAAGTCATCTCAGACCAACTTCACAAGGGTGTCATAGAACCCGTTTATGGTTCACAGGATGGTTTGCAAGAACACATCTTACCTCACCAACCTGTCATCACACCTGGCAGATCGACAACATGTCGAATAGTGTATGATGGTTCTGCCGGCAAGCCAAGTCTCAACAATTGCTTATTTCGAGGCCCAGTTCTCACACCACTGGCGCTCGGATTAATGCTTCGTTTCAGAGCCGGAAAAGTAGTATTATTAGCAGACATTGAGAAAGCATTTTTACAAATTGCTCTTCACCCAAAATCACGCGCTTTCACAAAATTTTATTGGCTACGTGATGACACTATTCCGACTCACGAAGACAATATTCAAATGATGCAATTCACAAGGGTGCTATTTGGTCTCACATGCAGTCCATCCATTTTGTCGACTGTCATTAAATATCACCTGGAAGCGGAATTAGCTCACATGCATCCCGCCGATTCACACGAACGAGCGAAATTGGAACTGTTGCTCAACAGCATTTACGTTGATAATTTAGTTATCAGCGTAGATGATGAAAAATATGCAATACAGCTCTACCGCTTAATTAAAGCTGTTTTTGCAAGAGCAAATTTCAACATGCGCGAATGGATGACAAATTCGCATACGGTTTCCGAGAAAATCAAACCTGATGATCTCAACCCGAAACAGTCACAGTATATCAAAGTAATGGGTCTTGTTTACGATCACATTGAAGACACCATTGCTGTGCCAGCTCCCAAGAAAGATTTCACGCTCATTGTCACAGCAACACGCCGCAATTTGAACAAATTGCTGGCTTCAACATACGATCCTATTGGCATCACAGCACCCGCGTTATTTCGGTTGAAATTTCGCGTGTCACAAATAATTCAAAAGTGCAATATCACAACCTGGGATGAACTCATTGAAGACCCAGAGGCGGATGACTTATTGGACGATTTGAAAAGACATCTCTCGTCCATAAGTCAAATCAAATTCCCGCGCTCATTTCACTCTTTTGGCATTGATGTCAAAGCCGAAACACGCCCATTAGAATTACATGTGTTTTGTGATGCCTCTAAAGATGGATACGCCGTGTGCGCTTATTTGCGTCAAAAAGCGATCTCACCCGATGAATACGGCTATGAAGATGACCGATATTTTAGTGGTTTTCTCACAGCTCGCACAAAATTGGCTCCACTCCCATCAAAACAAGGTCAACCCCTCACAATCACACGCTTGGAATTGCTCGGTGTCACAATTGGTGCACAGCTCATCGATTATTTACATCATGAACTCGTTGAGCTGGGTGGATGGAAAATTCACAGCAATTTCCTATGGACCGATAGTACAGTTGTCATCGGCTGGCTATATACTTCAAAGCCGCTGGCTACTTTTGTCAACAATCGGGTCACAAAAATCCATTCATTCATGTCAAAGCATTGCATTCAAATTTGCAAAGTCGCTACAAAAGACAATCCAGCTGACATTGCGTCACGGGGATGTACTTTTGATCAACTTATGATCAAAACAATGTGGTTTACAGGACCAACATTTTTCGCTGAACCCTTCACATCAGCCATGGTTGACATTTCGCAATATCAAGCGCAACCTGTCACTGAAGAGCTTGCGAAAGGCGACACTCACATCAGTCGACCTTTATACGCTGGAGCAGTAACTTCACAGCCTGCTTCACAGCCAGCTAATGCTCTTGCACAACAAGTGCCTGTCAATTTGGACCCCAATTTGTCACAAAATGTCACTCCTCAAAATCTGTTTGTCGAAAGTCGACAACGTCACATCCCTTCAAATCCGTTCGAAATCGACATTCGACGATTTTCAACATTGTCAAAATTGTTACGCACAGTCGTTTATCTACTTCGTGTGAAAACATATTGGCTAAATCGCTCTATGCATAAAGCTGCAAAACGCGAAAGCGCATATTTATCAAAACCTATCACACAAGCCGATTTAAACGAAGCATTCAGACATGTATTGCGCATTTCACAAGCAGAGGAATGCGCCAGTTGCATTTCACAAGCGCAACTTGGCAAGCATCACATGCTCAAATGGGACGCGTGGAATAATTTATTATATTGTGTCACGCGTGTGTCTCACAAAGAACACAGAAACCCTTCGTTGTTTTACTACCTACCAAAAACCGGATGGTTAACAACGCTGGTAGTTACTCATTTTCATGAGCTTGCTGGTCACAGTGGCATGCTTCACACTTTAGCAGATTTACGCGAACACTGCTGGTTGTCAAGTGCCAAGCAGGTAGTTGCAAAAATTTTGCGCAAATGTGTCACATGCCGCAAAGCGGAAGGAGGTCCATTCACATTACCCGATTTTCACACACTACCTGTAACGCGAACTCAATCACAAATCAAGCCATTTCAACATATTGGCATTGATTATATGGGACCGTTAGTTTATTCACAGAACGGAACCCGTCACAGTCAACACATTTTGTTGCTAACATGCTTCAGTACACGCGCCATTCATTTAGAGTCAACTAATAGTGTCTCAACAGCCGACACAATTATGGCTCTAAATCGTTTTATTTCGCGTCGAGGCATGCCGGACACAATTTGGTCCGACAATGCCCCCGCGTTCAAAAATTGTGTCAAAATGCTGCCGGACGTAAAATGGCATTTTATCACAGCCAACAGTCCTTGGCAAGGCGGCGTGTACGAACGCATGGTCGGATTAGTCAAACGCTTGCTCAAAAAAGCATGCGGCAGACGTTGTCTCACATGGCATGAATTTCTCACAGTCATGCTAGACGTCGAATTCTCCGTCAACACGCGACCATTGTCATATTTGTCAAACACAGACATTGGTGCAGCGATACTGCGCCCAATACATTTTCTTTGGGGCACCCCACCACCATGTTACATGGATGAAAAACGTGAGATGGAACTCGATTCCACCACGATTGAACCCATGCGAAAAATTCCAAAAGAGGAATGGGATAGGCTAACTGACGGATCTTTCAACCTCACACCCTCACAAATCAAAAAATCCTATGTACTCACACCCCCACGAGTCAATGACGTCAATTGCATTGATGAAATTGCACTCAACTCTGTGCCTGAAAAGGACAGAGATGACATCACACTACTTTGGGACCAAATTCGTCACAATTGTGAAGTGCTTTGGTATGAGTGGTCACGTCAATACATTGATCTACTCAAAGATCGAGCTAAAAATCAACGCTTGAAAAAAGGCACTATCAACGAAGCTCCCAAACGTGGACAAGTGGTGTTAATTACTGATGATAAACAGCCACGCGGCATGTGGCAAATGGGCCGCGTTCACGAGACACACGTGTCAAGCGATGGCAAAATACGTGCAGTCACAGTATTGTCAAGTAACGGCTGTCGCACACATAGATCCCCATCTAACCTCGTGCCTCTTGAAATCGACACAGAGGACGGTGTTGAGTATAAAATCGACACTGAGGTAAAAGATGATGATAAATCACAACCTCCACCTGATAAAGGTGATGATTCACAAACAGATCAATCACATCAACAATCACAATCTTCACAACAAGATGCAAGACGCGTAAACCCACGTCGAACATGTCGCTACACTGGCACATATTCGTTCTGGGGAAACGTGTCGCATTTAATGGCACTCACGTTGCTAATACAATCAAAATTAGCCAACACGCTCACATGGACAGATCAATATCACAAAACTTTCAATCTGTGCCATAAAACACGTACTGGTCACGCAATTCAACTTCCGGAAAAAGTAACATGTCATTTTCCTCAAGTTACGGCCATAGAGGATATTGTGATATCCATATGGACGTTGCGTGTTGAACCACAAACGACACCAATTTATAGATGCTTTCAACAAGAGCATACTATAGTCACATATATGAGTCTGGTGGGCGGAAAATCTATGCTGCCACCAGAAATCATTAAAAATCACAGAGTCACAACCTACGATTGCATGATCGCCTAACAAAATAAAACCTGGAAAGGCGAACCTTTAGTAAAAATCGGTCATGCATTGTGGAGCACCAACAAATCACTTCACATAGATTATTGTTACTTTTGTCACAATCTGAGTAACACGGTGATGAATTTTCACATAGAAGAAGGTGTGGTTGCAAGTCTTGATGGAAAGAAAATTGTTTCCGAAATTCAAGATCTGTCACATTGCAACCCACAAGCCGGCTACTGTTATGACAGCGACAATGGTGTCTCGTTATGGAATGCTACTGCTTTTAATAAACAGTGTGCGTTCCAAGAGATTGGTCAATTTGATGCGCAATATTCACAAAATCATTACGTAGTGGAAAAATTGCAAGCTGCATTTGCGGTCACATGGAGATCACAAAAATTTCCAAGTAATGCAGAATGTGTGCCAAAAGACGCGAAATATATTGACCAGGGCTCGGCATTCATTCAATTTCTTCGATATCAACTTAAGAAATTGAAAAAACCTGAAACCGAAAAAGCTCCTCTTCATTTCAAACTCGCACCAAATCTAGATGTTGGTGTATTTCACTTGCTCACAGCCCGTCAACAATATGAGGTTGACAAAATAGCACATCTGGAACAAAAACAATTTGGATCCATCTGGCAACAATTATGTCACATCCGTCAGACCCAGCTAGATATAATTCATGCAATTGTCACATTCAATCCCACGCTTGGCTTGCGAGCGTTGCTAGGACGTCAAAATCTCTATGCTGAGTGGCATGGAGATATATTGATGTTCTGGGATTGTAAACCTGTCACAGCAGAAATGATTTATTTTCAACATGAATATAACAATACCTGTTATAAATTTCTGCCGGTCAAAGTCACAGATCACCCACATATAATGTTTGTTGCTCCTGGTACCAATGATCTAATCACACATTCACCAATAGATCATTGTCTCATGAAAGACCATAAATATTATCAATTAAATGATAACTCATGGGCTAACGAAAACGGACCAACGAATTTACACGTCACAAAACTCCCAATCGAATTAATTTGGGCTGGCTCGTGGAAACCATTCACACTAAACGTTTCTGGGTCACCAGGTGTAAGCATGACTGATATTGCATTCAGTATCATGGCTGCACATCATCACTTTCAGAATTTGCAACGACTCGAACAACAAGTCACACATTCAGTCGATTATATTGCAACAAAATCCAACGATCCAAAAGCCGTGCAAGCATATATTGCTGGCATCGGCCAAGGGGTTGGTGCATATTTTGAAGGTGTAGGAAAAGAATTGGGTCACATTATTCATGGTAGTGTCACAGGTGGTGCGTCTGCATTAGACACGTTACTTACTGGGCCACTTCAAACAGCTGTAAACATCATACTCATTATTATCACAATTGCTTGTATTGGGTATATTTGTTATGTTTACATGCAGTGGCGGCTCGTAACCGGCAGGGGTATGCTGCCAGACATCAAGGGCTTTTTCCGAAGAAAGGGCAGAAGGGACAGAAGCCCAAACAACAGGGGCCCCCGTCCGTTCAGCAAGGAAAAATCGGTAAGCGACGGCGACGTAACCGCCAGAAGAAACCGAAAAGCGGCTTCAACAAACCCGCTTTGTCAAGTCAAACAGTCACACAATCGTCAAGTTCGTCACAGTTACATTCAAAGTTTGTCACACCCCTCAAGCGAGTTTCTCCATTCAAACAGCTTTCAGGACGCACGGTACAGCCTAGATCGGATCCCCCGGTCGGTTATAGTACCGAGCGCGCCGAAGAAATCGAAATGGAGACGGGTGCGCGCCGGGTCACAAAACCCGCACCCCCCTGCGAGTCACAAGCGCAGAGCTCGTCATCAAACGCCAGACTCACAGTCACCGAGCCTGTCACCACGGAGGTCACAATGGAAGACGCGTTCCCTGACCGCGAGCCCTTGCAAAAGCGACCCAAGAGATTTGCTGGAGTCGCAGGGCTCCCAGGTGAGCAGCAACCGTCACACCAGACATTTTCCTTTATACCCCAAACTTTTCACAAATTCAATAACATCAATAAAAAACTGGTCAAATCAAAAGTTAAACGATCTAAAAAGATCCGTGACCTTCCTCAGACAAACACCTTCACAGTCCGACATAGAACTCGGAGAGATGGAAGAAAATCACGTTCAAGATCTAGATCCCCCTCCGTACCATTTGACCAATTCAACTCAATCACTTCACAATGTACGACCTCATTCACAACCTCCCCTGTCCCCTTGCTACCAAGCCAACCGCTTGCAGCAACGGAACAATGGCAGCCCACCGAGCCGTTGAAGACGAGCGTCGACGAGACCGACACGCTACGACAAGCCCTCGAGCAGCTCGTCGAGGAATCTGAGAAGCTCCCCAACTGGCCGGGTCGACCAGCCGGAGCCCCAGAAGACCAGACGACCGGGCACGGGAAAGGCAGCCAGCCTGAGGAGGATGCCGTCGAACCCATGGACGAGCATCATGAGGAGGGCCGGGAAAATGCCGGCGTCGAAGACGCCGACGATCTACTACCACAGGAGTGATGAGAGTATCACAGGCGTTTGATTTTGATTTTTGTTTCACATCAATTTGCCGAGATTGGCTGAGATAAAATTAAATTAAATTTAATTTTTATTCTAGTTTCGGGAGTGTGTAACATTATCGTAAAATGTAAAACCTTTAATATTTAAGTTGACGTTCTCATGTTCGCTTTTATATTTAATTAATTCAATTTATTAAGATTCTATTTTAATTCACATTCCATTTTTAACATCTTCACATTCGTCATTTAATATCTCAAGCGACGTTGTTTACAACGTGCGCTTTACATCGCTCACATATTTAGATCTTAGTCATTGCTCACATTCCACCACATTTCTTTGACAAGCAGCACGCAAATACGCCGTCATGTTTATGTTAAGCGGCGGGCTCGCCCCAAGCGGGGGGCCGGGCCCGCGCGCCATTTCAAATGCTGTCTGGCTTGTCTCACATTTTCACTATCTTGTCAGTTTAGCTCGCTTTTCATCGGAGAAGCGAGCGGGCAAGGATTGAACTTTCACAATTGGAAATGTTGGGTAAAAATCGGAGATTAGAGCCGACCGATTGGCGCCAAACCAATCGCCATCAGTCTAGCCCTTAAAAGCCGATTTCACAGCTAGAATCGGCAGTGTTTGCAACCTCGTCAACTTCACACGAATCTCTTCCTAGGATCTAAATAAGCGCTGTTTGTCACTTTATTTAGTCGCTTGTTTTTGGGTGCTAAGTTTAACTCTTGGTGCTTTAAGTCACCTCAGTGCTTTATTCACACCTGCGCTGTTTGAGGTGCTTTGTTCACAACCGCGCCACTTAATTGTTGCTTTTTGTCGTAATTAAGTGCCTTCTTTAAATTGCCTTATTTCTACGGTAATTAGAGTTTATTTTACGTTTTATTTAAGTAATTAATTTAGTTGTAAATTAATTCCTTTGTTTACGTATATTTTTTTATATATATTTTATTTACACTTATTTCCTTGTATTTAATTGTCTAAATAAAAACGTTCGTGAAAACCTTTGGTAATCAATCTAAATTTGCTTCACACTAACTCACATCAATTCACTTCAACTCAACTAATCACATTTTGATAAAATAACAGAACGTCAATTAAGAGACGACGCTTCACGTCAACTTTCATACATTCACATTTGTCCTCTTCCTCGGTTAGGAATAGGAGCTAGTTCACAAGTCACTTCAACAAGTTCCGTATTATTTTACATCAGACATTTTCGAGGGGAGAACTATTCGAGGGGGGGAATTATTCAAGGGGGGGGGAATTATTATTTCATCAAAATTTTCAAGCATGTTTCCATCAAATCATTTCACAAAATATGCCTTATAAACACAATCAATCACATGCCATTTTTGTTAAAATTAGGTAAAACAAATTAATCAAATCTTTTAAGGGGGGATCATTCGAGGGGTGAATTATTATTTCCTCACTCGTCTTACAGAGGGGGATTCTTCGAGGGGGGAATTATTCAAGGAGGGTAACTATTCAAGCAAATACGGTATATTTACATACATATACAGCGTTCCATGGTGCTGGCGCCAACGCCAATGGCGCCATGGTGTGGCGCCTACTAATGGCGCCAGCGCCATGGCGCCATTCCGCCACTCTGAAGCTAAAATTTTAGGGGGGGGGGGCTGAGCCCCCTCCGTTCGCCGGCCGCCGTAAACAAGCAGCCCCCCCCCCCCGCTGAAAAATCCTGGATACGTCCCTGCCCCTAGTAAAAACGTATTTATCAGTCCGGTACATTTACATCTACCATATTACCTCGAAATACCCCCATGGGGGTTTATTATTTCACCAGCAAAATTTGAGGGGGGGTTAATTCGAGGGGGGGGGTTATTCGAGGGGGGGGGGTTTATTATTTCGCCAGAAATTTTCGTGAAAATCATAGTAAAGAATTCACCTTTTCTTACACAAAAACGGTAATAAATGTGAGAATATAGGTTATATTGGGGCTATAGATGTACATCTGTACACAAATGAGCGTATAAGAGTAGCTGCGATGCAAATAAGTAGTAATAAATACATCATGTACATTGCATACATGATGTACATCATTCCGGAGGAGGGGTATTTCGAGGGGGGGTTTATTATTTCCCCAGCCTATTTTGAGGGGGGATTTATTCGAGGGGGGGTAATTCAAGGGGGGGATAATTCGAGGTAATACGGTAAATATAACTACAGGCTGTAAAGGCCCCACACACACTAATTGACATAGACATCAAATGTCAACTGGTTCGGATGCCAAATCAATCAAAGCTTGCGTTAGTTGTTTCGTCCGCAAGCTTTGCATCGGGATCGTAACCAGTTGACATTTGGTGTCGCTGTCAACTAGTGTGTGTAGGTGTAGGGGTAAACCAGTATGCGCAAATGGCAAATTAAGACATGCCATAGGAATTGAATATTCATGCGGATGGATGGATAGCATAGCTCACCGTTTGGATAAAAAGTGGCTGGGAGTGTGGAATAATTATCTACAATCTATGAATATCAATTTTACATCTTGCAAGTCAGCATTTTCGATGTGTTTGAGGGAGTATTTAGAATGATAACAATTGCGGAAAATGCCTGAACTAATGCCGATCAGTTATAATGGTGCGATTACAGCTAGAACGTAAAATTCCAGCATAAAATTCCATCGCAAAATTGATTACATGAAAGCGGATGATCATACAGGGGACTGTTACGCAAGTGGAAAAGTTAAGAGTTGAAACATAAGGGTTGAGTAAAATTGCAAATGGCGAGTTAAGAGTAAAGTTAAAATTTAAGAGTTGAGTTTAAAGTTGAGTTAAATGATAAGAGTTGAGTTAAAGGTTAAATGTAGAGTTAAAAGTTAAAAGGTGAGTTAAAAGTTGAGTTAAGAGGTGTGAGTTAAGAGAGAAGTGGAAAATGATGGTAAAATGAAGAAGATAAAAAGTGAAATTGATATCGATATGGCTGTTTGCCAATGTTGAATGCACGACATTTGAAAATGACATCCAAAAAATTATCGCTAAAAAAAATTGCTCAACGGTGTTGCAAAATGGCCATGCGTGCACAAAATATGAAGGAACAGCAGCGTACCATCGGAAACAATGCAACAAGATCTGAATTCGTTTTTACCTTTATTTTTAATACATTTTCCCCCATTTGTCTTTTAACTTAACTCTTAACTCACCTTTTAAACTTTTACTTAACTTTTAACTCAACTTTTAACCTTTAATTCAACTATTAACATTTAACCCAACTTTTAACTCAACTCTTAAATTTTAACTTTTCTCATAAACTTAAACTTTACTTTTAACTCGCCATTTGTAATTTTACTCAACTCTTTTGTTTTAACCAGAGTTGTACAAATACTGGTATTTTTGGAAAACGTAAACGTAAACGTAAATACCTAGTCCAAATCAAAAGTATAAATACTAAAACGTAAGGTATTTTTAAAATACCAAGGAATACGTAAAAAAAAACGTAAATGTAAAAACATTTATACATGTAGTATTTGTCATTTTGCTTTGAAAAATACCATTATTTTCAGCTTTATATGAGTCAATTGCTGATTTCTATACACTTTTTTTATGTTTAGCACTACATGCTCACCAAAATAAACTGCATCGAGTCAGACAACTATAACAAATGATAATCTAACACAAACAATGATGTCGCTACACGTTTTATTTGTCGTTGTTGTCATTCAAGTCCCACCAGAGTTGCGAAAGCGTATTTACGCTTACCCGAAATACCCGGGTAAATGGGTATTTATATTTACGCTTACGCTTACGCTTTCGTAAAATACCCGTACGCTTTATTACGCTTTCCTGGCTGAAATACCCGGGTACTAAAAGCGTAAAAAGACTTTTCATACGGTCCAGTTGTACGCTTTTGAAAAAGCGTAAAACCACAAAAAAAAGTGAACGAGAAGAGAATGAGGTGTACCAAAAATAAATGAATGCATGTGTGCAGTAGCGTACTGTACATAGCGGCACATGTAAATACAAAGGTGTCGAAATACGAACGTCTGGCCTAAATTGTGTTGTCTAGCAAAGGTTTAGATTAAAAATTTTTTTGACCAACAATGGATTCTGACGACAATGTTATCGCCGTCGACATCGCTAACTCCGAGTTAGAAGATGGATTAAGTGTCACTGTCGATGAATTGCATCGACATCCAAGAGCAGACTACCAAGTGGGCATGGGAAAAATCTTGCTGAAAGCTTGTTTTGATGAGAAAAATTTGAAATTATGAATGGATATGATAAATAGATACATCTAAATGTAAAAGCACGCGTTTTTCCCATGCTCAACAAGCAAGAGCCCTTTCAAAAAAAAATTTACGCTTACGCTTTTTTTTACGCTTTCCTAGGTATTTTAAAAATACCTTACGCTTTTAGTATCCATACTCAAAATCTGGAAAGTGTATTTACGCTTACGCTTACGCTTTCCAAAAATACCGGTATTTTCACAACTCTGAGTCCCACTTATCGTATTTCTTCTAATTCTGCCATTACAGCTCAGCAGAGTTGTTAAAATACCGGTATTTTTGGAAAGTGTAAGTGTAAGTGTAAATACACTTTCCAAATTTTGAGTATGGATACCAAAAGTGTAAGGTATTTTAAAAATACCTAGGAAAGTGTAAAAAAAAGTGTAAGTGTAAAAAATTTTTTTTAGAAAGAGCTCTCACTCTTGAGCAATAGAATACACCACTTTTTTCACATTTAGATCAATATATTTGTCATTTTTATGCATCATTTCACATTTTACTGCCTTTTATGAAACATTTCAGACTGTAGCAAATACTGTAGTGGTATGAAGTTCACTAATAATGGCACTTTTTCAGTGTTGATATTTACTGATTAAGCAATGCGATAAACACTGCTTAAATGGAAGATTGGACATGCAGCAAATGTCAATGCAAAAGCCAGTTGACTTTGTGTCCAGCTGGTGAATTTCCATTGATATTGTCCTTTTAAAAAAGTATGATGAAACTGTAGAATACCATGAGTACTGATCAAAAAATACACTTTCTGTACCCGGGTATTTTGCTCAGGAAAGTGTAAAAAAAGTGTATGGGTATTTTATGAAAGTGTAAGTGTAAGTGTAAATATAAATACCCATTTACCCGGGTATTTTGGGTTAGTGTAAATACACTTTCGCAACTCTGCAGCTCAGTAGTGATGGAAAAGCGCCAGACTAAAGGGCGCCAGGCGCCAATGGCGCCATGGCGCCATTCAGAAACTGGGTGCCAAGCGCCAAGGGCCCCACAGAAAAAGGGCGCCATGGCGCCATTCGGAAAGTGGGCGCCAGGCGCCAAGGGCGCCAGGCGCCAAGGGCGCCACGGAAAGAGGGCGCTAAGCGCCAAAGGCGCCATGGCGCCAATTGAAAACAAGGGCGCCAGGCGCCAATGGCGCCAGAAAAAAAAGCGAGTAGAATACCCTGCGTGTGCTAAAAATGCTTCTCCAGCACTGTAGTGCACACATTCACTTCTTTATTCATGTTCTCCAGGATGTAATCAGCAAAAATGAGTCTAGCAACAAACTTTTGTGCAAAAACCGTACTCACATGTGATATTCAATTCAAACACTTTGAAAATTTTCATTCGACAAAACAATGAATGCACATCAAATAGATTTTCCAATATATGTTTTCTTGAAGCGGACGACAACGGAATTCCGATAATTTCAATCCGTTGATTTACGAGTTTGCAAGTTCACCGGTCTATCATGCTTAGCTTCTGATCCGTTACACGCATCTGATAAAAATTGGATGAAACATATACATCCACTCACACCACTTTGTCTATTTTCCAGTTAATTTTGATCATTCACAAACCCGTTTTTTCTTTTTTAAACATTCACGCAGCACTCACCTTGAAACCATGCTGGCGCCATTTTGGCGCCCTTTTAGGGCAGGGTGCCAGGTGCCAAGGGCGCCACGGAGAAAGGGCGCCAAGCGCCAAGGGCGCCATGGCGCCTTTCAGAAAGTGGGCGCTCGACGGATAATTACCAGAGTTGCGAAAGTGTATTTACACTTACTTGAAATACCCGGGTAAATGGGTATTTATATTTACACTTACACTTACACTTTCATAAAATACCCATACACTTTTTTTACACTTTCCTGGGCAAAATACCCGGGTACAGAAAGTGTATTTTTTTCTTTCAGATGGCCGTGTTTTATGCTTTTGAGAAAGCATAAAATAGGGTCATGTACAAAAAATGCATTGAATGTAGAAAATATGGCGAATGTACAAACTAGCCTTTGATCTACAACCTTTGATCAGTACTCATGGTATTCTACAGTTTCATCATACTTTTGTAAAAAGGACAAGATCAATGGAAATTCACCAGCTGGACACAAAGTCAACTTTTGCATTGACATTTGCTGCATGGCCATTCTTGCATTTAAACAGTGTGTATCGCATTGCTTAATCAGTATGATATCAACACTGAAAAAGTGCCATTATTAGGGAACTTCATACCACTACAGTATTTGTTACAGTCTGAAATGTTTCATAAAAGGCTGTAAAATGTGAAGTAATGCATGAAAATGATGAAAAAATTGATCTAAATGTGAGAACAGCGGTGTTTTCTGATGCTCAACAGTGATAGCTCTTTCCAAGAAAAATGTTACACTTACACTTTTTTACACTTTCCTAGGTATTTTTAAAATACCTTACACTTTTGGTATCCATACTCAAAATTTGGAAAGTGTATTTACACTTACACTTACACTTTCCAAAAATACCGGTATTTTAACAACTCTGATAATTACAACGCAACGGAGAATTATTTTTTCACAGCAAAATTTTTTTAGAGTCTTTGATGTTGTAAATGTCATTTAATCATACTTATTATTGATGTAGTAATTAATTTTGCGGTATATTTTTGTAATTTTCCGTTAGAATTTCCGTGATTTAAATTTTCCGTCACCACAAATTATGTTGTTGGAGAATTGATGACGGAAAATGATTTACAAAAGAATGGAGTTTTAGATACAGTATTGAAACTTCTAGGTAGAGTTAGGTAGTCTTATTAATTGTCATTATCTTTATTAGTTCTAAAGTATTTAATTAATTTTCTGGTTAATTATTGTTATTATTTGTTAAACATTTTCTGTTATAATTTTCTGTGACAGGCTTGAGCTGTAATCGACCCTTTATATCAAATTGCCGCTCTATTTTTTCATCAACTTTTTTACCTGCCATGTTATTGGAGCTGGAGGTGCCGCTCTATGGGAGGTATGCCGTTCTATTAAAATAATAACGGTAACTAGAAAAATAGAAAAAGCTCTGGTGACTTGAATGCCCTGGTTGCTTTTTATAGCAAAGCTTCTATTTCCGTGCTTGAAAGTGTGATGGATCATAGTGAATTGCCAGCACATTTCAGATGTAGTAAAGAAATTTTTTAGAAGGTTGAGGGGTGTGGTTTATTCACTAATTCATTGTCAGATTGAAGTTTGATCGGCAGTCTGACGGCCTAGCTTCACCGTCTATTGTATTTCCTCGAAATCCCCCTCTTGAATTAACTCCTCCCCTCTAAATACCCCCAGGTCTAAACGAGCTGAGGGTAATAACCCCTACCGCATTTCTCCGTTTATAGCACCCCCGTGCATAACACCCGGGGTGTTATATAGTTTTATAGCACCCTTGGGGTGCTATGCTAGGTTTTTAAAAAGGGCTCAAATTGAATGGTTTAAAAATTGTGTGTACCGCCTTGTAATTGTAATTCATTGTAATTCCGCGGCACAATACGCATGCACATTTTTTCCATTGAATTAGCGGCGCCTTGGGAAGAAAAAAATATGTAGGGACGTTTGTATTTGGAAAATGAAAGAACACGGGAATTTTTCAGAGTTGTTAAAAGTACTGAACTTTTTTTTAAGTAAACGTTTTTTATTTTACTCACCCCTGATACAGAAAACGTAAAGTGTTTTAAAAATACTTTTACACTGCGTAAAACGTGAGTAAAATACTTTTTTTCAGAGAAAACGTAAAAATTATATAAATTTTTCTGGAGAAAACGTAAAAAACGGGTATTTTTTCTTACAGAAAACGTAAAAGTTTTTTTTCAGAAAAGTCCGTATTTTCCAATTTTTACTCTGATATACAAAAAGATGTGTTTTTCTCTCCTGCTAAGTATTTCTTACGAAAATGTCTTATGTTTGTCACTTTCTTTTTGGTAAAAGTACACTTTCTGACCCCTAAAAATACGTTTTCTGTACTCGCGTACTTTCAAAAAGTACGCGAGTAAGTGTGTACCGGTATTTTTTTTCGCGAGGAAACGTAAACGTATTTACGCAGTACTCGAGTATCCATAATTATCGAGTCAACGTAAATACGTTTTAACAACTATGGAATTTTTATGCTCTCATTTTGCCGTTTTGTTTGGTTGAATGTTGATTGCACAATGAGTCGCCGTGCGTCCTACAAAACTTTATGTCATAGAAGTCATAAATACTAGGTATGTTGATTAATTTTTCCATGTGTAACACCTCCATTGACCTAACACCCGGGTGCTATACAAGTTATAAAAAAGTTGTCTGATAATTGATCCAATCTTGTATAACCCCCGGGTGTTATAAACAGATAAATACGGTAATCTACTACCACTTTTGGGTTTGTAAAAGCCCATTATTTAGTATGACTTTTACGCAAATTTCTGGCGAATTAATAACCCCCCCCCCCCCGAGTAAGCCCCTTCGAAATACCCCCTTAACATTTTCACTCTGAAAAAATAAACCCCCGGTAATAATAAATATCGGTGACGCGAATGGAAATCATGTATATTTCACTCTCGTTTGTATAATACTCTTGGACTTTTGCCAAGTTCATATATGGGACGCTGGTGCGAACATCCTGTATAACATTGTATTTCATAAAGTCTGCCAAGTTTTGAGGTTTGAAAAGTTTGAAAGGTAAGAAAGTTTACTCCACTTTCTCCTTTGCAGAAAATACATGCAGTGCAGTTGTACCGTCAATAAGTTTCTATAAAAGTTTTCCCAGTTCTAAAGTTACATTAGTTATTTAGCTATTAAACAGTGCTATTGACCAGTGGGCACCCATCTTCATACAACCTGAGCAATGGATGAAAATGTATTCTGCAACCTATCAGCATCAACCAGAGGGACCTTCAATCCAGTGCCAGTCCCAGACTCTGTAAAATCTCAAATGTCATGCAAAATGTAGAAAGTCATGTAAAATGCCCTTGGTAATGGAAAATATACATTTGCCATTTTCTAGTTCATTTTACATGACTTTTGACACTTTGCATGACATTTGACATTTTACAGGGTCTGGGAGTGCCCCCCGGACATCACATTCAATATTGTTTTCAGACTTTACTTGCCCTGCATCACAATGCTCAGCACATTTGGAAATGCACTTTGCCTCACTGAAGTGCTGAGCATTGCTAGAAAGGAGAGACCAGGTGCCACTCCCAGACCCTGTAAAAGACCCCGTAAAGTGTAAACGACCCTGTAAAACATCATGTGTCATGTAAAAACCCTGTAAAATGTCATGTGTCATGTAAAAAAATCCTGTAAAATGTCATGTGTATCCAAATCTTATGTTTTTGTATCCTAGTCTCATGTCAAAAAGTAAGATTTGGATTCAAAAACATAAGATTTGAATACACATGACACTTTGCAGGGTCTTTTACATGACATTTGATGCTTTACAGGGTTTCTTACATGACACATGACATTTTACAGAGTCTTTTACACTTTACGGGGTCTTTTACAGAGTCTGGGAGTGCTCCCAGGCTTCTGGTTTCAAACAGTTATATTCACGTTTGATGTGCTCATTTCAATCAATTTAGTTATATTAACGATTTTTTACAACATCGCGTCGTATCCATCGATGGATAAGGGGCCGGACTGGTTTTACAAAAGTTACATGTTAGCTTGGATACTCATTTATCTGGGATTAGTGGGCTACAACGTGCTTACAAGTAGTTATCTTGTCATTGTCTTGTTTTCAGTGATACACAAAATTATCGCCATGAAATCTGCAGTCCGTTTCAAGTTTCTAAATCACAGAAAAATAGCAATTGTAACGGCAATAACGTCATTCACCGTAGCCATATTTTCACAATACCCGGAAATTGCCACTTTCTATATACAAAAATGTGATGGAGAATACTACCATGCCAATATGGATTTTGTAAAGTACCATACATTTCTTCGCTATATATTTTTCCGCGAATTTGTACGCATTGTATTGGTGATTTGTGTTATAATTGCAGTCGCGGTCATGCTCGTGCTACACAGAAAAACTACTCGAGTTTCCAACAATGTGGGTATAAGTTCAGTTATGCTTACACAATTGATGCTAACACAAGCTTTAAGCCTCACAGCTGCTATGATCGTAAGCCTGGCATGGTCGATTTGTACGCATTTAATCGTAGTTGACTTTTTAGTTGACATAATTTCGTCAATCTACATTGAAGCGTTTTTGTACACATGCTATAGTATCAATTTTATTTTCTACTTGTCTATTAGTCGAGAATTACGTACAGCGGTTTATCGTCGCATTTTTGATTCTGATCGTGTGATCGTGATTTCTAAATGATTGAATATGGCTAATTGCACTGTCTTTTCAAATACTTTTCCGGTTTTTACCTCTCAGCGGTATAGCAGTACGGTGTACAATAAAAAAATCGTGCACAACAAATTGTAACAACGATACCAGACAGCAATGCCCTTAACGATACAATTGTTTCCACACCCCTTTGAACGGAAGAGACCCATATGGAACTTGGCAGCTGGTCAAAATTTCGAAATCCCTATAAATATAAAATTGACTTAGATAGCTAAAAAGAAATATAAACAAGTAGGTATATGAGCGAAAATAAGGATTATGAAACTGAAAATTGGCAAAATGAAGCAAAGTTTAGCTATGGTAAGCACCTTGAGTGCTTTCACTATCGGTCGTATAATACGAAATCACTCACTTGGACTTGAGCCAAGTTTACATACGGATAATTTTCCATCCCGATCCTTTTGAACCGGTTTTAGATTTTAAAAAAAGAAAAAAACCCGATCGATCGGAATTCGATGGCGATGCTGCGTTTGCTGTCGATTTTGTCGCTGTGCTACGGTGGGGCTGTGGGAGCGGGCGATTCCACAAAAGTACCACTGCAGCCGTGGCAAGATGCCAACGTGAGTAAGTGGGCGTGGCACCTTGGCGCTTGGTGTAATTTTGCTTCTGATTGGCTATTCAACCATGGCGTAACTCGATGACAGTTTTTTTCGCGTTGTGGATTCAGATTTTTGTGGATTTTGGCGGTTTTGGTGCTCAGGTAAATAGCAATTGCTCCTCGAGAGAGAAAGATATAGCTTTATCATAACCTGCTTCTAGGGGTGTTTGCAATTTTTTTTAATATTGTAGAGTTGTTCTGTGTTTAAGACAATAAGGTTGAACATTCGCAAACACTGTCTGGAGGACATTTACTTTTTGACTTCCGTCAGTGTTAGGCTTTGCGGGAAGTATGCCAATTTTTTTGCGGAAATTATACAATTGAGGCTAGTGTTGGAACAAAAACGTTTTTTCTTTCTACAACTCCATGTTTTTTATTTTAAAAACAACGTTTAAAAACATCGTTTTTTATTTAAAAAAACGTTTTTTAAAGCACTCAGATATGGAATTGTATCGACATATATAGGTATATGAGACAAGTGACAATACTCTGTGATGTTATACGACCATATAAGGGCTGTGGAGCCATGGGATGGCATAAGTGGTGATTTGTGTCAAAAATGTCCATTTTTTGTTGACATGTTCATATATCGCCTTAAAGTCGAATGTTCGTTACTTCAAGTGAAGTTTGGCACGGAATAGTGATAGGAATAGGAATAGCACAAGGTTATAAAAGGAGGTTGTTACTTTGGGAGTGATGTTACACACTGTGGGGGTACATGGAAGCACATTACCTGAATATTATATGCTACAGCAACATATGACAGCTTATTAACCCATGGTAGCACATAGAAATGGATGCTTTGATAATAAAAATGACACAAAACGAATGAAAACAACCACCAATGTCAATTTGTGTGTGAAATTGCGCGCTTGCGCGCAAAAATTTTGCAAAATACCTAGTGCTTAGTACTAAACATTTTGGCCGATGTTTTTAAAAAGGAAAAAACGTTTTGGACATTGTGTTTAAAAAAACAACATTTTTAAAAATAAGAACGTTTGAGAAAAAAAACATCGGCCAACCCTAATTGAGGCGTCTAATTCTAAAAGTCGACAAGTCCACAAAATTCGATTTTGAGTACCGTATTTCCTCGAATTACCCCCTGGGGGTTTATTTTTTCAGAGTGAAAATTTTGAGAGAAAAAAGTGAAAAATGCAACAATAACCACCATTTATAAGTTTTTACAGCCTTGTATAAGGATGTAGATGGTATAAACAATGTTCTAACGTAACACAGTAAGTGTTTTGAACATCTGTTATGCATTTCCCAGACCACAAATTCATAGTGCCCATTTTGAGGGGGGGGGGGGGGTATTTCGAGGAAATACGGTAAATTGCCTTTTTTGCCAAGTTTCAGTTGTAAATAGCCAAGTTTCAGACCAAATTCCAGGTCCGTGGTGCGTGTCCAATTTGGCTCTCTCATGCTTTCCATTAAGTTCCATATGTTGACAATAAAGTGTCAAATTTTCAGCCCCTGCTCTCAACGTTTATGTGAAAAATAGTGTGTCCATAAAATTCCATTTGGTCAGAGCAAAACTGTTTTGTGGAGGGAAATGGACTTGTCGACTTCTTGCACGCGAGAACATTTTTGTTCCCTGCGACGATGACGCTGCCTTTTGGGAAAATTATGGACTTGTCGACTTTTAGAAATCGGTGTCCACAGTGGACTTATCACATTTCTTGCATTTTTTCCCATAAAAAATGATGCGTAGGATGGATTTGTCGGCTTTTAGCCCAAAACTAAGTGGACTTGTCGACTTCTTGCCAAATTTTTTTTGCATTTTTCCACAAAAAATGTTAAATTTGGCACTATGTTAAATTTGGCACTATGCCATATGGGCATGTGTGGTCAAAAAATTGATGGAAGATTATGAAAAATGTGCGGGAGTAGCCCCAGATGACGTTTCCGGGCCTAATTCGAAATTTTCATGTTTTGGACTTGTCGACTTTTAGAATTGGACGCCTCAATTGGATACGCGTGTCGATGTTGAATATTTTACAGAAAAAAAAGATGGAAGCCTATTCAAATCATCGGCGCACTGCGCGCAGCACGGCCCGGCGTATTAGTGCCGCTGAGCGGATTTTTATCGTGGAGCGGCTGAGCCGTGCAACGCGGCGGATTAAGTTGGGGTGTGCGTAGGGTTCAAACGGGATTGTCTTTTCGTGATGGGGATCGGGATTGGCATTTTGAGATTTCGGGATCGGGATTGGGGTCACGGGATCGGGATCGAAATTGTTTGTTTTTTTGAAATTTCGGGATAGGGATTGGCTTTTCAAACGTTTCGGGATCGGGATCGGGACTGCCAAATCCCGAAATTTCTCGGTATTCGGGTCGGGACCCCGTTTGATTGAACCATAGGTGTGCGACTTGGGGCTGTACATGCGTACACACGGTAGTGATCACACTACTCGGGGCTGTATATGGCTTCCTGCAGGCAATTAAACGCTGCAATTTAAATTGTGCAATTGGGCTCTTGGACAGATGCCAGAGAAACCGAACCCCGACGGGTGGGAAGCCGACCCCCCACATGTGGCTATTGCCTTTATTCCCGCAGGAGTGGCCGGTGGTGCGGTGCGAGCGGGCGCAGGCGGACAAGATTCTGCTGGACGCGCTGGTCACCTGCTCGCCCTTCATGTACTGGTGCAGCGCCGACGACGCCCGCGATGGCAGCCCCGCGCTCTTTCTCTGTTCGTTTTTGGGTTTAATTTTACTAGTGGATTTTGCCTAATTCCCATTCTGAGTTGGAAAATTGTTGTACTTTTTCCGTGGTGAAGAAAATTGCGCACTCCAGAAAAATTAAAAAGTAGTTCTGGATTTTTTGTCTGCTCTCATCTAAACCCGCTACTCATCTAAACCCGCTACTCATCTAAACCCGCTACTCATCTAAACCCGCTACTTATCTAGACCCGGCACCCATCTAGCTACCCGCTACACATCTGTATCTGCTATCGGGTAGATCTAGATGAGCCCAAAGTCTAAATGAGTAGCGAGTTTAGATGCGCAGGGTGCCTAAATAGCTCTGATTACCCGCTCGCAAGTGCGCATTTTCACATAATCCGAGTTCTCGTCACTTTATTGGCGATCCCAGTTGCATTCTATGTCACAATTTTGCAGCTTGTGGCCTGAACAAAGTGTTCTCATCTGCGACAGGCATGTGTGAACCTCGTTGCATGGCACAATTCTGAAAGTGCACAAGTGAGAGGAAAAGTGATAAGTGATACCGTATTTCTTCCAAATACCCCCCCTCGTTTGACCCCCCCCCCCCCCCCCCTCTCGAGACCAATATGAAACAATCACCCCCCCCCCCTTGAAATACCCCCCCCCCCCCAGATTAAGTGTAAAGAGAACGTACATGACAAATACTGCAGTTTGTGTTCTGCGTAGTGCGGAATAGGGTTGGGAATTCCAAAATTTTCGGTTCCGGTTCTCGGTTCTCGGTTCCAAAAGATTTCGGTTCGGGTATCGGTTCTCGGTTCCCGAAAATTTTCGGTTCCGGTTCTCGGTTCGGTTCTTAAACTCGGTTCCGGTTCGGTTCTTTCAGTTCTAAAATGATCAAAATTTCGGTTCCGGGTAATAAAATAACCGGGTATCGGGTAATAATCGGCTGAACAACATAAAAACAATATACCCAAGTTTACATGTGTAAGTACATTGGTTGGATATTTCATACTACAGGAGCATATCACAGCTTATTATTTCATGGTAGAATGAGGAAATGTTGTTATAATAATACTGGTATTTAAAAAAGTGAAAAAGCAAACATATACGTTTTCTGTACTCGCGTACTTTCAAAAAGTACACGAGTAAATGAGTACTGGTATTTTTTCTGGAGGAAACGTAAATGTATTTATGTAGTACGCGAGTGAGTACGCGTATTATTTTGAGTACAAACATAAATAATTTTTGCCAACTACAGTTAAAACTGCCACAAAACCAATGAAAACTACTACCAGTGATAATGTGTATACTGCAGCGACATTACACCTTACAATGAAATCTACCATATCCCATCTGAATAAACAAACATACATAAAAATTTCATCATATTTATCAAAGCAATTTGATAAATATGATGAAATTTTTTTATGTTTGTTCTTTTATTCAGGTGGGATATGGTAGATTTCATTGTAAGGTGTAATGTCGCTGGAGAATATGTGAAATTACATACTCCCGCGCAATCATTTTGCAAACAGATGAATTTTGCAAGTCTGAACACGCACCAAAATGTTCAGCTGCTGTTTAAAGGCTTAGATGTAGGTGTTGAAAAAACGATGTTTAAAAACTTTAAGATTCCTAGAAAATTTCGGTTCTTTCGGGTATTTACTTCGGTTCCGGGTATAAGTGCCGGTTCTCGGTTCCGGTTCGGTTCTCAAGCTCGGTTCCGGTTCTCGGTTCTCGGTTCCAAAATAGTGGTCGGTTCTCGGTTCGGTTCGGGTCGGTTCGGTTCCCCAACCCTAGTGCAGAACACACGTTAAAACAATGTCGTAATCACGTTAGTACAGTGTTTATACCGTCTACGTACTACTATTAGTCCACAGGAGTCAATACATGTCAGTTTTTGATGCATTTTTCTACCCCAGTGCAGGGGTCTCCTAGGGGGGGGGGCTGGGGGGGGGCTGCCCCCCCCCCCAAATCGGCCAGCTATCTATCTATCCCGGAGGCCGCTCAGCTATCTATCTATCCCGAGGCAAAATTTTTGGCTACTACCCCCAAAGACCCCCCCCCAAATCGCTCAGCTATCTATCTATCTGGAGTCGTTTTTGAGAAATTTTGCCCCAATTTTCGCTCAAAATCACGCATTTTCGCACCTTTTTATAGTTTTTCACCTTCAAAATCGTGCTTTCCGGCAATATACATTGTTATATACCTATTTTTAGCCGTTTTATACCTACTTTTGGCTACTTTTAACTGATTATAAGCGATTTTTTTCCCCTTTCTGCCTTTTTAACCTTTAAAAAGCCTATATATTGTGCCCCCGCCAGCCCCCCCCCCAAGCCCCCCCCCCCCAGCCCCCCCCCCCCCCAGAAAATTTTTTCAGCTATCTATCCCTCCGGAGGAGCGATTTGCTATCTATCAAGCCCCCGCGAGGGCCAAAATCCTGGAGACCCCTGCCCCAGTGTATACATCACAAACGACGATTTTGTACTAGGATTTGAAAAAAATTCTGGCGAAATAATAACCCCCCTCGAAATACCCCCCCCTCGTTTAACCCCCCCCCTCTCGGGACCACTATGAAACAATCACCCCCCGGGGGGTATTTCGAGGAAATACGGTATTTAGGGATGGCTGGTGCTTTTAACGGTTTTTAAAAATGAAAATATGTTTTTGTTAAAAAACAGGCATCAAAACCGTTCAGAAACTTAAGCCAAAAATGTTGTACTTTATGCAGAAGGTATTTTGCAATTTTTTACCCGCAAGTGCACTAATTCACATACACATTAATTTTTTTAGGGGTGGGGGTAGGGTTGGAAAAAAAACGTTTTTTTCAGCTCCATGTTTTTAAAAAACAACAACGTTTTTTATTTTATTATAAAAAAAACGTTTTTTTTAAAAGCTCTCAGATATGGCTCTGGGTCAACATAAATTTATATTGGTATATCAGACAAGTGACAATACTCTGTGATGTTATATATGACCATATAATGGCTGTGGAGCCATGGGATCGCATTATAAGTGGTGATTTGTGTCCAAAATGTCCATTTTTTGTTGACATGTTTGTAAATTGTCTTATAGTCAAATGTTTGTGACTTCAAGTGAAGTTTCGCATGGAATAGTGATCAAACAAGGTTATAAAAGGAGGTTGTTACTTTGGGAGTGATGTTACACACTGTGGGGGTACATGGAAGCAAATTACCTGAATATTATATACTACAGCAACATATGACAGCTTATTTACCCATGGTAGCACATAGAAATGGTTGCTTTGATACTAAAAATGCCACAAAACCAATGAAAACAACCACCAATGTCAAATTGTGTGTGAAATTGCGCGCTTGCACGCAAAAATTTTGCAAAATACCTAGTGCTTAGTACTAAAAATTTCGGTCGATGTTTTTTTTAAAAAAAAAACATTTCGGACGTCATGTTTTGAAAAAAAACAACGTTTTTTTTATTTAAAAAAAACGTTTAAAAAAACATCGGCCAACCCTAGCCAACCCTAGGTGGGGGTGTTATATTTGGGAGGTGTAAATTGTAAAAAAAGAAAGTTTGAAAAAACAACGTTTTTTTACTTTTACTAATTTGTTAAAAACATTTTAGTCAATCCCTGGTGATATGAAATGTTGCATGTGATGAGCCAAGTGACAGGTACAATTGGGGCAAAAAAATTCTATGCAAAAATTCAAAGATTACTTAGCATTTGACTCATGTACAACATTACTTATCAGTATCACTTAGAACTTTGTCACTTGTCCACTTGTGGAATTGTCCCCAGGTGTCGCCCTGTGTTGATTTTGGCAGCTGCCCCATGTTTCTGCTGAAATCTGCAACGCACAGTGACCAAGACTGCCGAAATTTTCTCAAGGTTGGCTCAGCGACAGTTTGAAGTCATGCTTTCATTTCATATTTAATCGACGTTCACCATATTTTCGCAGAGTGAACTCGCAAAAGAAGGAAATGAAAGTTTGTCGCTGCCCAGTTTTGTTATTCCTGCTACAAAAATAATCACTGAAGAAGATTATGTGTACTTGGATATTTTCTGTTGGTTTTGGGCGGGGCGGGGGTTTCCATTATTTTGACCCTTCGGGGGGTTGCATAGATGGGCAAATCACCCCTCCGGGATAACATACCAAAATATTTAGGGGGACCTGAACCCCAACCCCCCATTGCGGACAACCCTGGGGCGGGGATCCTTTCCGATTTCACACGTTTTTTGCGCTCTTTGATATGGAGTTATGTGCAGGGGCAGGGGTTTAGTAGGGGGCGGTTACCCCTAGGGTTCAAACGGGACCGCGGTCCCGGTACATGGTTCGGCAAAAAGCCGGGACTGGAGCGGTCCCGGTCCCGACACCCCAGTCCCGGTCCCGGTCCCGGCAATTAAAAAAAGCCAGTACCGATCCCGGTCCGACCACCCAGTCCCGGTCCCGGTCCCGACAAGGCATGAAAAAAACGTATTTTTCTATGACCTGGGTTTAAAGAATTATGTTTTTTTGTAATAAGATGTTTTTTTTCAAAGGCACCCAACTATAGTTACAATGTGGTCAACATATACACGTAAATATGTCAGACAAATAGCAATATCTTATGATGTCATATATTTATATAGCAATATTATGGCTGTGGGGCCATGCTGTAGTATTATAAGTGGTGATTTCAGCCAAAAAACTATTCTAGGTGTTGTTACAAGTGTCTTGTCGATCTTGTTAGATAAATACATTGCTTTTCATCAAATATTCACGACTTAGAGTGAAGATGGGAATGGAATAGTGCTTGATATAATGTTATGAGAAAAGGCTCATACGTTTAGAGTGGAGGTGTGTGGAACAGCATTGGCCTGGATATTACGTACCAATAGGGTTCAAACGAAACCGCGGTCCCGGTACATGGTTCGGCAAATCCCAGTCCCGGTCCCGACCCTCCAGTCCCGGTCCCGGTCACGACAATTGAAAAAGCCAGTCCCGGTCCGACACCCCAGTCCCGGTCCCGGTCCCGACATTAGAAAATTGTTGGTCCCGGTCCGAAAAACTGGTCCCGTTTGAACCCTAGTACCCCCCCCAAATCCGCCAGCTATCTATCTATCCCGGAGGCCAAATTTTGGGCTACTATCCCCTAACCCCCGCCCCCCAAATCGGCCTGCTAACTATCTATCTGGAGCGATTTTGACAGAAATTTTCGCTCAAAATCGCTAATTTTCGTACCTTTTGATAGTTTTTCACCTTCAAAATTCTAATTCATGTTCCGTATCACCTATTTTCGGCTATTTTTATACTATATGTACTATATGTACTTATATATATGTACTTATACCTGTTTTTAGCTGTTTTTTCCTACTTTTAGCGATTTTTTTCACTTTTTCTTCCTTCTATACCTCGGAAAAGCTTATATATTGAACCACCGCGAACCCCCCCACCCAAAACAAAAATTTCAGCTATCTATCCCTCCTCAGGAGCGATTTACTATCTATATGAACGCCCGCGGGGGTCTAAATCTACAAAACCCCTGCACAGATTTTTTTTGGGGGGAGGGAGGTCGCGGGGGTTCGATATATAGGCTTTCCAAGGTATAGAAGGAAAAAACGAGAAAAACATTTTAAGTAGGGTTGGCCGATGTTTTTTTTAAACGTTTTTTTTTTAAACATGACGTCCGAAATGTTTTTTTTTTTAAACATAGACCGAAATTTTCAGTACTAAGCACTAGGTATTTTGCAAAATTTTTGGGCGCAAACGCGCAATTTCACACACAAATTGACATTGGTGGTTGTTTTCATTCGTTTTGTGGCATTTTTTGTATCAAAGTATCCATTTCTATGTGCTACCATGGGTTAATAAGCCGCCATATGCTGCTCTACTATATAATATTGAGGTAATATGCTTCCATGTACCTCCACAGTGTGTCACTTCACTCCCAAAGTAACAAGCTCCTTTTATAACCTTGTTTGATCACTATTCCGTGCCAAACTTTACCTGAAGTCACAAACATGCAACTATAAGGTGATATACGAACGATATGTCGACAAAAAATGGATATTTTTGACACAAATCACCACTTATAATGCTCTCCCATGGCTCCACAGCCATTAAAGTGTCATATATAACATCACAGAGTATTGCCACTGTCTGATATACCTATATATGTTGACACAAGGTCATATCAGGGAGCTTTAAAAAAAACGTTTTTTATTTTTTTTAAAAACAAAAAAACGTTCGAGTTAAAAAAACGTTTTTTTTCCAACCCTAGTTTCAAGTATGTGAAAAATAAGTATATAAGCATATATAGTACACAAAAAGCTTAAAATTATGTTTTGATTCGCAGGGCGGCACTACAAGCGGAATTTTTATCCAACGAATGGAAATCGTTTGGCCCGCAGCAGCGGAACACAGAGTATGAACATTGGCAGATTTATATCCAGGTGGTGCAAAACTTCGTGCGACCGGTGCCAAGAACCCTGGATTGTTAAGTGTATCTGCTCGTGCAAGTGCCCTGTCAGAGATTGTGGTACGGTTTTAAATATGATCTGATCTGAGTAACTGCATACAGCAGTTATGACATTTATATGGTATTAACGTGAAAAATGTCATAGTGACGTGGTGCAATTTTTGTTGTTTTCGTGTTTTTGTGGTGAATCAGGTTTTTAAAGAAATTGTCAGAGTTTTTAAAAGTGTTTTTTAAAAGTGTTTTTTAAACGTGTTTATCTGTACCTTATTAAAAAAGCTCGCTAAAAACTCACTGCCAACACAACTTTACCTTTATAAATTTTATCAAGATGGCGTGTAAGCTCCGGTGCCAGTTCCGCAAAATGAGAACTGAGAAGTGAAATGGCAAAGGCGAAGTAAAAGCGCAAATGCGAAGTGAAATGGCAAGTGAATTGGCACAAGTGAAGTAAAACAAAAAAAATCAAAAGTAATTTCCCTTTGCTTTCGCTAATTTTCTTCTCAATTCACTTGCCGTTTCACTTCGCCTTTGCGCTTTTACTTCGCCTTTGCCATTTCACTTCTCACTTCTCATTTTGCGGAGCTGGCCCCAGATCATCAACTTGTGGTTTTTTTGTTCGTGAGACGCAAAAATGTTGCATTTAGGCACTGAATTATGTACACCACTTCACTCTGCATTAGGTGACAATTGTTGTCGTTTATGTTGATCTGTTCAATAAAACGTGGTTTATTAAAAGGTTATGTTCGATTTTTACATGTTTTCAACGGGTTCCCCTGAACGTTATAATTGAAAGCAAAATGCACAAACCCTGAAAAGATTTAACAATTAACATGTTTAACATGTTTTTTACTTTGTTTCACCATTTTAACTATGTTTTTATTTCATGTCTCACCGTGATCGCAAAACGGACAAAGACATATTTCCACCTGAAATTTGACTTTCAATGGCTGTCAATCAAGCAGCAACGCACCCAGAAAGCTAAAAATCGACATGTATGTGGCATAAAGGCACCTTAATCTACAAGAATCCATCCGTATATCCCAACTAGTGATGGAATGGCGCCATGGCGCTGGCGCCATTTGAGGGCGCCAAAGGGCGCCGCGCCATGGCGCCATTGGCGCTTGGCGCCCTTTTTCTGTGGCGCCCTTGGCGCCCTTTTTCCGTGGCGCCCTTGGCGCCTGGCGCCCTGCTTTAGAAGGGCGCCAAAAAGGCGCCAGCAGGGTTTCACGGTGAGTGCTGTGTAAACGAAAAAAAAATGAAAAACGCATCCGTGGATGATCTAAATTCGCCAGAAAAATGGACGGAGTGGTGTGAGTGGGTGGAAAATCTTTCGTCCAACGGTTCATCAGATCTGTCTGACGGATCAGAAGACAAGAATGATGGACCGTCTAACTTGCAAAATCAGAAATAAACGGATTTAAATCGTTGCAATTAGGAAACATTGTTTGGAAAGGTCTATTTGTAATGAATGGATTGTTGTCAAATGACAATTTTCATTGCGTTTGAATTTGTCATGTGGATTTTATTCAAAAAAATTTTGTTGCTTGCCTTGTTTTTGTTCATTACATCCTGGAGAGCGCGAATTAAGAAGTGAATGCGCGTACAATGGTGCTGTAGAAACATTTTTAGCACACGCATTGTATTGTAGGCACTTTCTTATCCTGGCGCCCTTGGCGCCTGGCGCCCTATTTTCCAAATGGCGCCATGGCGCCCTTGGCGCTTGGCGCCCTCTTTCCGTGCCGCCCCTGGCGCCTGGCGCCCACTTTCTGAATTGCGCCTTGGCGCCTGGCGCCCTTTTTCTGTGGCGCCCTTGGCGCTTGGCGCCCACTTTCCGCATGGCGCCATGGCGCCCTTGGCGCCTGGCGCCATTTTTTCTGGCGCTTTTCCATCACTAATCCCAACACAGGCCGAGCGTTAGCAGTGGAGACATGATTTTTTTGTTCCTGATCAGGACGACAAAGAAATTTTTCCAGTGATGTATGTAGGCAGGTGTCTCGAATGGGGGGTAACCCTTTCGAATTATCTCCCTCAAAACTCGAAGACTCAAATCTGGCATTGTGGGCACTCTTGGGCTACCCAGTGCTACCTACGGCAACCCCGCGTCTTGACATCATCCAACGATGCGTTTATTTCTGGACAAAATGTCGACACCGTCTGAACTTTGCGCGAGTTTATGAATGACAACCGCCATTGCGAAAAAATTTTTTCTCGAGATGCTCTGTCAGAATTTACTTCGAATGCGCCGTGTTGGGTTGGCACCGTTCGTTCCCCTGCAAAGTCTACGAGAATGTCGAAAAAGGCGGAGTTTGTTACTTTCCCCGATAAAAAAGAAATTCCTATTGCGAAATCTACTGACAGCAGAAAACAATGTCGTCCGCGACGCGCAGCGGTGCAAAAGTGCTCACTTTTGTCACTGGAAACACAAAGAAACTAGAAGAAGTAGAGGCTATCTTGTCCTCGCACTGCAAGGTAGTTTTAAAGGTGTAGAATTGTCTAAAGACACTTTTGGCTTTCTGCCAAAACTTTGTTGAATGGTTTGTATTTGAAGTTCTTTGAATTGTGGTTAGCTAATTGGGCGTCATGTTGACTACACGTCACATAATGCAATGTAACGTTGTAACGACCTATTCGAACGATATCTTGAAGCTATTTATGTTTCTGTGGCGGGGTTTTCTGCTCCAGCACGTTTTTCGTGTAGCTGAATTTTTTTGAATGTGTAACATGACGCCGCTGAATTCATCTTTGTGGGCCTGATTGTTCATCCAAATCAGAATTTTTTGAAAGATTGTATAATGCTTCCGTGGCCGAAAAACTTTCCTCTAAATCGCAAACTTACTCGCGCCCACCCGCAAAGCCTTGTTCCCTGTCACGAAATCGATTTTAGTCTGCAAAACTCAGGGGTCTCGAATGGGGGGGGTTGGGGGGGGGTTACCCCCCCCCAAACCGCCCAGCTATCTATCTATCCCGGAGGCCGCTCAGCTATCTATCTATCCCGGAGGCAAAATTTTGGGCTACTACCCCCTAAACCCCCCCCCAAATCGCTCAGCTATCTACCTATCTGGAGCGATTTTTCAGAAACTATACCCCAATTTTCGCTCAAAATCGCTATTTTTCATACCTATATATAGATTTTCACCTCCAAAATCACTGGTTCATGCGTCTAACTGCCTATTTTCAGCTATTTTAAGTACTATATGCTCTTGTATACCCATTTTGAGCTATTTTACACCTACTTTTAGCGATTTTTCTCCCTTTTCTTCCTTCTATGCCCTGAAAAAGCCTATATATCGAACCACCACAACCCCCCCCCCAAACCCCCCCCCAACCCCCCCCCAGAAAATTTTTCAGCTATCTATCCCTCCGGAGGAGCGATTTGCTATCTATCCAACCACTCCGAGGGTCAAAATTCAAGATACCCCTGGCAAAACTCAACCAACACACTAGTTTACCGTTACGAAAGGCTCGACCATTTTCGTGAACTGTTTGCACAAAACAGTACAAAACACTGTACACCTCTGTACAGTGTTTCGTACTGTTTTGTGCAAACAGTTTACCAAAATGGTCGAACATTTCATAATAGTTAACTAGTATGTGTCAACCACTCATCAAAAACTCGCCCTCAAATTTCACCCAGGTTGTTTCCATGGACGTGGACCTGCCAGAGTACCAAGGCGAACCTTCTGAAGTTGCCGCGGCCAAGTGCAGAACTGCGGCGGAACATTGCAAGGCGCCCGTGCTCATCGAAGACACGTGTCTGTGCTTCAACGCGCTCGGGGGTCTGCCCGGGCCGTGAGTTGTGTCGGATAGTTTTGGCGATTTGGGATGCGAGCTTTTGTTGAATGGAATATCATGTGTTCTGGGGTCTACGATGAACGCGGATTGGGTTGTGGTTACCCCACCCACCCCCCACAAAAAAAAAACAACGAAAAATCTGACAGTTATTTTTTCATCTCCATCTAGAGGCAAATTTTTTTGGTTACTCTGCCCTGAACTGGTTACTCTGCCCCCTCCCCAAATCACGCAACTACGTACGTATCTAGAGCAACTTTATTTGCTCACATTTCTAACTTTTTTGACTACATTTACCCATTTTTGTCTATTTTCCCCATTTTCTCCCTTCAACACCTCGAAAAAGCCTATATATTTACCAAGGACGTAGCCAGGGGGGGGGGGGCGGGGGGGGGCGGCCGCCCCCCCCCCTTCCCGGGCCGGACCAAAAAATGTGCCAGAAATGGCACTTTCAGTAGACGATTTTGTCGACAGTTTGAAAAAATTTTTGCGCGCAAGCGCGCATTTTCCCTTCACGACGTATATTTTCGGTTGACGAGTCTCAGCGCCCTCAAAGGCAGTTAAAATGGATTCAATTTCTGTCCACATCGCAGTATATGCCTGTAAAATCCGGCTGTATACTGCTGTTTTGGCGCCAATGCCAATGCCAGTGGCGCCATGGCGTGGTGCCAACGAATGGCGTCAGCGCCATGGCGCCATTCCCCTACTACAGAGGTAAAATTTTAGGGGGGGGGGGGCGCCGCCCCCCCCCCCCGTTCGCCGGGCTCCGTATACAATCCGCCCCCCCCCGCTCAAAAAACCTGGCTACGTCCCTGATATTTACCACCCCCCGATGACCCACCCAACACCCCGCAATGGGCCCACACACGCTGGTTGACATCGCAAATTTGTGTCAATTAAATAACACAAAAAATTCATTTTAAAGCATCACACTTCGCAGAAACAATGATAATTATGTGTCCTTATTAAAAAAATTAACTATGCCCTATCGGATAGGAAAGTTGAAATCACATAATTCACTAAAATCAAGTTGACACTAATTCAGTTGACATCCAGCGTGTGTGGCGCCAATATATTACCGGCCATATTTCATTCGCAGCTACATAAAATGGTTTTTAAAGAAAATTGGCCCGACCGGACTGCACCGAATGCTGATCGGTTTCGATGACAAAACTGCAGATGCCATGTGCACTTTTGCATATTCGCGTGGCCCCGGAGCCCAGGTACAATTGTTTCAAGGTGAGCTTTTAAAAAGGTTATCTACTTTGTACTGTAATGTGCCGTATTTCGAGATTGAAAATAATTTTTTTGAAGGCCCGGTTAAAAAAAAGACTTTTTAACAAATAGTTTTTTAAAGGCTCAAAAATGGTTGTGAGTCAACATATATACATATTTATGTATGATGCTTGTTATTACATCGTAGCATGCAAAGGTGGTAACAGCACCGAAAATGCCACAAAACCAGTGAAAAAACCGTTTATGTGAATTTGCGTATGAAATTGCGCGCGAAATCTTGTAAATGTAATAATTTTGCTGTGGTTTAAAAATATCAGTTTCTATGCTTGCGTTCAAACCAATGTTGTTTAAAAACCGTTGAAAAAATCACGTTGGTTGTTTTAAACGGGTCTGTGCCGGTGCGCATGTAAACCCGGTGCGCATGTAGGCCAAATTTCCTGCATTTTTCCATCACATTTTTATTTTTTAAGTAAATCGGTCCTCGCACTGTCAATTCTGTACAAAATACACAGAATGGCGTGCCCATCACTCTATATGTACATGGTCGGGCTGAAAAGTCCACGGGCAGTGCTCGCCATTCGCGCTAGGGGTAAGCTACGGTTATAAAATTTTTAACACGTTAATATATCAGGTGTTTTGAGTTTTCACCCAAAATTTCGCCCCTCTAGCTCCACCCACTGCGGAACTGTGGGGGTTACAATTTCGGTCATTTTGTACTGATGTACAAATGGTGCTCTAGCTCAACGCTGCTTTAAGTTGTGATCATGAAACTTTGACTAGTGTAAGCTACCAGTGTTGGCAATGTGCCAGCACTAACCAACATTAGCTATGATATCATAAGCCTAGTCCATATTGCCATTACTGTCACTACTCTCACTACAAAATTCATCATTCTGCCTGTACGGTTGGTCAATACAGGCAGGGGCCTCCTAGGGGGGGGGGGGGCTGGGGGGGGGGGCTGCCCCCCCCCAAATCCGCCAGCTATCT
>OZ038451.1:20257960-20330960 GCA_964036195.1 Sphaerolaimus hirsutus | reverse complement strand
CCACCAAAAAAAAGAGCGACCTGACGGAAAATCCGTATTTTAGAGGGACGGCCCTCGCGGGCAAAAACACAAAAGTGGGCGGAGCCTACTCAGAACGGCGATGCGCATCAAAATATGTGCGCGCACTGTAGAATTTGCCTTAATTTGTCATTTTTTCATATTTGTAAAATATGAGAAAAACATGAAGTTGAAGTGGAACTCATACGAGGAAAAGATTGCTTCGTGTAATTGAGCTGAGTGATCGATGGATGAGTTTTTTACCTTCCATTCACTTGAACCCAATGAAACCATAATTTTTGAAACAAAACGTTTTCTACCTATTTAAAACAGAAAAAAAAAACGTTATCAAGTCATATTTTCATAAATATTTATTTATGATTACGACCTTAGCACCACAATACATGTAAACGAAATTAGCGCTACCGCACGTTCATAAGTTAGACTGATTATTTTTTAGCTTGTAGTGTAATGCCGTTTTTTATGTAGATATTTACCTAACTAGATTTTGTACACGTAAGGAAATTTTACCACGCTGCAAAATGTTGACAAAAATAACAGAGTCGGCGCGCTTTTGGCGGTTGGCGCCAGGTGCCGTTCGATTGGAGATGTTAATGGCCATACATACCGTATTTCCTCGAAATACCCCCCCCCCTCGAAAAACCACCCCCACCCCCCTCAAAATGGACACTATGAAAATAATTACCCACCCCCTCGAAATACCCCCCCCCCAAATTGAGTGTACAGAGAACGTACATGACAAAAAACTGCGGTTTGTGATTCGGGCAATGCAAAAACACTCGTTAAAAACAATGAATGGTTACGTTAGAACAGTGTTTACACACTTAGGTATATAAGTCAATAGACCTCATAAATAGCGGTTTATTGTTGCATTTTTTCTACGTCTGCGTACGTAACAGACGCCAATTTAGTGCTGGAATTTCAAAAAATTTCTGGCGAAATAATACGCCCCCCCCCCTCGTTTAAACCCCCCCCCCCTCAAAATTCTCACTCTGAAACAAAAACCCTCGGGAAGTATTTTCGAGGAAATACGGTACCTAAATATTTACGCTGGTTTTCTGATGATAAACTGATGGATCGGCTTTGAACGCGCTTTAGTTTACCACAATGAGGTTTTTTTATATCTGTCAAGCTAATTAGATGCGATAAGAGTTTCCGCTAGGTAGTTCTTTTTTATGAAGTTAAATTTTGCATTGATGCCAAAAGGCGCCACAGTTGAACCATAAGCGCTACTCGCTGGGTAAAACTCTTTCAAAATGGAAAATTTAACTTAGATGGACATTGGTTCTAATTTGCGGTAAAATTTTGTCTCCAGTTTGCAAATCTGGTTTGCGCGTATGCTCACACAACGGCTGCATAATATGAAAACGGTAAAGCAAACATTTGCCAAGTGTGTCGACCAAACGTTTGGTGTTATGTATTTTGATCAGCTCCTTATCACATAGCCAGCAGGGAGTGGCCACAAAAGTAAACATAACCTGTTTTTTTTACGATGCTCGAAGTGGTAAAGTTGATAATAACTATTATTTAGATCATAATCAGAAAATTTTCTTTGTACTAGGTGCTTATTAATTCGACTCTTTTCCTTTGATTGTCCTACCCGCAAGCGATTCCTGTCAATTGACGTAAAAAATATTTTACATTTATGTCAAGGATCAAGAAAACAACGAGCAAACGGGCACCAATAACATCAAGTTCTTATCTCACCGAAAATAAACACGCTTTCTGTATTCGTCACTTCACACTCGATTTGTCCCACAACCTCCCCACTCATTGGCGGTCTGCACACTAGTTGACACACGTGTGTCAATGGTCTGTGTCAACTCAGATTTCGGCTACACGTGTCGCAGAGCGAGCGAGCAAACGCACAACAGCAAAATTGAAAAATAAATATTTCGACAAGCGCATTGGAAATTAGAATATGCTTAGCCGTGCGAAATCTGACGTGAAATCTGAGTTGACAGGGACCAGTTGACACGTGTGTCAACTAGCGTGTGGGCCGCCATTTCGTCAGTCAAAGAGGTTGGTCGATTCAGAACCGGCCCCTGGCGAGTATGGGAGCTCTCGGCCAACTGGGTCTGCTGATATGGAAGAACATCCTGGTGCAGCGGCGGTCGCTGGTTTGGACGGCCGCCGAGATCCTGCTGCCCCACGTTGCTCAGCGGCATCATGCTGTGGCTCAGGCAAAATGTTGGTGCCTTTTTTACCGAGACCATAGTTCTGGTGCTGGGGTGGGCGCCATTGGGCGCCCTACGCCATTTTTCAAAAGTAAAGTTTGGCGCGTTCGGGTCCTGGCGCGACGTCCCTCTGTGGTAACGCCAATTGTGGCCGAAACCCGAAGCCATTTTTCTGTGGCGTCCAAAGCCGTTTCATTCTATTCAGCTTAAATAAAATGTCCTTCGCTATATGTCGAACTTATCAAAATAAAAACGCCAGCATATGTCGAATTCGAATATTTCTGTGGATCGGGGGGAAAGCGCCATGGCCGCAAACTCCTGGCCAATTTTACATCAATAGGCCGGGGTCATTTTTGAATGCAATACACCATACCAAACAACCACACCAACTTCAAAGTAAAAAATGCCGCCCAAACCCCCTTTCAGGTGGACAGCACGAACGCGCCTAGCACCAACTACACCACGTTCGGCGTGGCCGGCGCCTACAGAGACTTCCTGGACCCCTCAAATGGCACCTTGGCGCCGAGCAACATATGGCGCCTTTGTTTCGTGCCTCATATCGTGTACTACGCGCCAAATACCACGTTGATAAACGACTTGGTGCAGTGCAAGTTGAAAATTTGGGTCGACCTGTTTCGATACGCTTCCCAATTTGGGACGCTCAGATGGAAGCTAGTTATATTATTAGGCACGAGTTGGAGAATGTCACGTTGCCGGGGAATATGGACGCTGCCCACGTTTAAATTTATCGGTTTGTTATTGATTTTTGGCTGAAAATGTCAATTGCTGATGATTTTGTTTATTTTTGAAATTGTAAAATGCGCATTATATTGCAATTCAGGTGTTCCGGATGAAGAAACATTGGTGGAAAAGTTGATGCAGAGATTCACGGAACATGCGCAATGCAACAACGAATATCTTGGTAAGGCTGAATGCAGTTTTTGGCATGCTCAAAAACACTAATGAAATGCGATTTACAGATGTAACTTTCGTTTTGTGTGGGCTCCGCAGACCCTGTGCATGTCCCCTGTAGTCCATGTAAATCAGCTGGTCATGTAGACCTGCCAGTTATGCATGGAGGCGCACATGACCAGCGGGTGGGGATTAACGGCTGATGTACATGACCAGTCGGGGGATTAGCAGCAGGTGTATGGGGGGGGGGGGGGGGGGGCAGGCCTGATACGCACATGTGCCCGTTACGCACATATTGCCCCGTTTTTTTTTCACTTGACACTTTTCCAGTGATTTTCAGATATGAGTAAAGTGAAAAAAAAGTTGCGCAATGACATTAGTGAACTTTTTTCACTTCACTCATATCTGAAAATCACTTGAAAATGTGTTAAGGGTCGTCTTACACGGTTTCGTGTGCCAACAAAAAAGTTAAGCGAGAAAGTTCCATAATTCCGGAATAAAGTTCCGTATCTGCGGGAAAAGCCAGTGAAGTATACTCACTAGTTAAGTTTACACACATGCCAATTTGCATATAATTTGAGCCTGTCGTTCAAAAGTTATTTGCATTTGAAAATGAATTTCAGTTGTCTGTTCGGTTTTCAAAACGATAAACCAAACCGACAACTAAAATTCATTTACAATTGCCTATAATTTCGTGAACGACATGCTCAAATTATCTGCAAATTGGCATGTGTGTACACATAACTAGTGAGCACAATTCAACCGTTTTTTTCTTGCATATATGAAACTTAATTCCAGAATTATGGAACTTTTCCACCAAACTTTTTTGTCGGCACACGAAAGCGTGTGAAACGCTGCTTTAAGTGAAAAAAACAGTGAAAAAATAGCCCATTTTACATTGTTTTTCACTTGACACATTTCAAGTGATTTTCAGATGTGAGGGGGGTGAAGTGAAAAAATGTTCACTAATGTCATTGCGCAGCGTTTTTCACTTCACTCATATCTGAAAATCACTTAAAAAAGTGTCAAGTGAAAAAAAAACGGGCATATGTGCGTAACGGGCCACGTGTGCGTATCAGTGCACCCCCTACCGGGGGGGGGGGAGTAGTGCCAGTGGCAAACAATCATGACACATAGCAATAGAAAGGAAATGTAACAATACAAATCTCTTTGTTTACCCATTGCATGTAAAATGCCCATTGAAAATATCATGCAGAAAGCGATAATCCATTTGTGTTTGGCCGCTGGCACTAACCCTCCCCCCACCCACTAGTCATCAGAGTTGTTAGAATTACTGAACTTTTTTAAAAGTATATGTAAACGTAAAGTATTTTTATTTTACTCACCACAAAGTATAGAAAACGTAAAATACTTTTTTTTTTTTACTTGTACTCACTCGTAAATGTGGGTACTTTCCTTGTGAGTGTAGAAACAACTACATTTCTTCATAGATTATGAAAAAGGGCTCTTTTTTCATACGTGTACAGCACAACGTATGTTTTTCTATAAGCAAATGAGGGATAAAATAGTTTTCAAGGTCTCTTTATTCTGGGTGATAAAAATCGTCGCCCTCCCGACTCGTTTCCACTTCTATTGTCCCCCACAACCATTTCGATTTGATTGCGATTTTTCTTAATTTTTAAAGGCACAACCCTCGCGTATCTTAAATATTCAACAGAACCACTTATGTAAATACATAGCAGTGTAATACTTCAGAAAATTCAATCTGGGACATATTATAAAATACATTTTCCGTACGCGTACATTGAAAATGTACGCGTACAAGTGCATACAGTAATTTTTGAAAAAGTATATGTAAATGTATTTACCGCGTACTCGCGTACGCGTATTTTTTGAGTAAACGTACGTACCTTTTAACAACTTTGCTAGTCATGTACGTCCGCTGGCTATGTATGCCTGCTGCTCATCACCCACAAACTGCTCGTGTAAGCCAACTATACATGACTACTGCGTCTACATGAGCAGAAGGTGTACATGACTAGAAAGCCCTGTGTCGCTCCGCACACTTGTCTATCACCATAATTTTTCCTCACTGAAATAAGCTCTCACAGTGCATTAAGCGGGAATTAGAGCTCAGCGTCGATTCGACGTGAAATGATGACGTGAAATGTTTTCGTGAAATTAATTACACGAGTGTGGATCATGCTACGGGTCTACAATTTTCTAAGGATAATATATGAATCAATACCTTAATCGTGTCCAATACTGAGTGTTATCAGCCACAACTAGAGCGAATTGAAAAATTCAATTTCGCTCTAGTTGTGGCTGATAACACTCAGTATTGGACACGATTAAGGTATTGATTCATATATTATCCTTAGAAAATTGTAGACCCGTAGCATGATCCACACACGTGTAATTAATTTCACGACAACATTTCACGTCATCATCTCACGTCGAATCGACGCTGAGCTCTAATTCCGGCCTTAGACATTACAAAATCCCTTACAGGTGGGAATAGTATTCACTGGTGAAATGACCCACAGCAGAAAGTCTGTCCGAAGTATCAGAGGTGTCCTACAAAAATCCGTCTGGGCAAACGTGCGCAGAAATGACGCGAGAAACACTGGGAAGGGTGCCAACTTTTTGCGATTCGACCCAGAGCAAAGGGTGGGACACTGAGAGGAAATATCCGCTGGCAATGAAATTGGGTCCCAGACAGAAAGGTGACAATGATGGCGGAGTTCCAGGCGAGTTTTTATTTGATCATCACTCAGGATTCAATGAGTTTTTTGGGGCTTCCCGGAATTGAGGATGCCGCCAGCGCCACCCGGTTTATTTGTTTGGTGTGGCTCTAGTGGCTCAGAAAGTGTGCCTCTAGTTTACACGCCAGTTTACAATGAAAATTAAGAAAACCCAAATCAACTTTGAACATATTTTGGGTTACTAGAATGAGTCACTGTCAACTGTCAACTGACATTCTGTCAACTGTTGTCGACTCGGCAGACAGCTTATTCCGGTTAATTGCAGTGCTTTCAAAGCTCATTTATGATTTTTCGGTGTAAACTAGAGTGTGTTTAACGCTGCGGTGTGCGGTCCTTCACTCCATTTGTCACTTGGAAATTGCAGGCTACTGGCGCGAGGGTTTCCTGTCGCTGCAGCACGCCGTCAACCTGGTGCCACTTGCACAAGTGAAAAGTGACAAGAAAAGTGCTAAGTGGTACATACATGAGTCATACGAAGAGAAAACTGATAGGTGACCAGGTTGCAGTCCCTGTAAAGACCCTGTAATAACTAAGTGTCATGTCAGTTGTCAAATGTAATACAAAGTGTTAATCCGAAAAGAAAAATATTTTATTGCTGACATTTCCATTTTGCATGAAATTTGACAAATTTGAATGTCATTTTACATGTCATTTAAGACTTTACACTCAGGGTTTGGTTGGGTTTGTTACTTATTTCACCAGTCAATCAACTAACCACTTACAACTTCACTTGCCACTTAGCACTTTTCTCTGTCACTTACCCACTTCTGGAATTGTCGCCTGGTGCTCATGACACGGGCCACGTGGAACGGCTCTGCTTCTTGGGTGGGCCGCGCCGGCGACTATATACCCAAAATCAACGTGACCATGCGTCGATTCAGCTACCCCGCCTACGTGGACAACCAGTTTATCACCTCCTTTCAGTCGTTTTTCCCCTTCATCTTGATGGTGAGCTTGGTGGTCAGCGTGCTGTACATCACCAGGAACATCGTGCACGAGAAGGAGAAAAAGTTAAAGGTTTGGTGGAAATTTTTGCGATGTTTTAGAGAGCTTTTTAACTGGCAGATGTAAGAAATGGGAAAATCTATGTGAAGTTTTTTTAGATGTTTCTTTTTGGAATGTGCCAGATGGAATCAGGCAGCGCATTGACCCAGGGGCCAGTCCAAAATCCAGTAAAATGTCATGTAAAATAAGATGTAAAACGTCATGTAAATGTAAATGATCCGGTTAAAAAGAAATGTAAATATTATGAAAATCTGATATTCTCCATGACATGTTACACTTTTTCTGATATTTGACATGGCCTTTTTAACGGCCAGATACCTGGAAAAATACGCCACGCCAACGTTTCACCTCTGATTTACACAAACACACACACGAACCCAAGCCCCCCCCCCCCAGGAGTACATGAGAGTGATGGGTCTGCGCGGCTGGCTGCACTGGCTGGCGCACTTCGCCACCAACTACGCCAAGCTCACCGTGACCATGGTGCTGGTTACCGCCCTGCTGTGCACCCCCATCCAGGGCAAGGCGGCCGTCGAGCAGTCCGACTTCACGCTCATCTTCGCATTTCTCATGCTCTATGCAGTGTGCACGGTGTGGTTCGCCTTTGCGGTGTCCACGTTCTTTCGTAGTGGTGAGGGGGGTTTGGGGAAATTGGGGTGATTTGGGGGGTTTGTTAATCATATTTATGGGGTTAACCCTGGGGAGCTATTTTTCCATTGGAATTTTGTTGTTGGGGGATTGTTCGAGGAGGAGGCGTTACTGGAGAAATTGTTATGTTTTTTCGTCAGATGTGTTGAACACTGGTGTTAAAGGGGTAAAAACGTGTTGAACACACCGTATCTATTTAGGTATAGTCTTCCTACCGTCGAAGTAGATATAATTGACTGTTCTTATACTTTTTCAGTGCATTCTGTTGTTATGTTGTGACATTGTTCCCGTATACTTCATTCATGAGACACTTAGGCACTTTGACATGGGGGTTATCCAAACTGGGACATGATTTTTCAGTGGTTACAGTGAGAAGTTATTCGCGGCGGGGGACTTATTCAACTATACCGTATTACGACGAAAAACCCCATGGGGGTTTATTATTTCGGCAGCAAAATTTGAGGGGGGTTAATTCGAGGGGAGGGGGGTTATTATATCGTCAGAAATTTTCATAAGGATCGTAGTAAATAGTAGGCATTTGCGTACCCAAAACAAGGAATAAATGTGTCCAAACAGGGTATTTTTGCATAAAAACATAGATAGCTACACAAACTAGTCTATGTGTAGCTGCAATGCCAATTTGCGGTAACAAAATACATCATGCACATTGCATACATGATGTACCGTATTACCTCGAAATACCCCCATGGGGGTTTATTATTTCGCCAGCAAAATTTGAGGGGGGGTTAATTCGAGGGGGGGTTTATTCGAGGGGGGGTTTTATTATTTCGTCAGAAATTTTCGTAAGGATCATAGTAAATAGAAGGCATTTGCGTACCCAAAATAGGTAATAAATGTGTCCAAACAGGATATATTTGGACATAAAAACGTAGATAGCTACAAAACTACTCTATGTGTAGCTGCAATGCAAATTAACAGTAATATACATCATGTACATTGCGTACATGACGTATTTATTATGTACATGACGTACATCATTCCGAAGGGGGGGGGGTATTTCGAGGGGGGGGTTTATTATTTCCCCAGCCCATTTTGAGGGGGGGTTAATTCGAGGGGGGGTTAATTCAAGGGGGGGGATAATTCGAGGTAATACGGTACATCATTCCGGGGGTGTGGGGGTATTTCGAGGGGGTTTATTATTTCTCCAGCCCATTTTGAGGGGGGGGGTCAATTAAAGAGGGGGGGGGGGGTGATTCGAGGTAAAACGATATATGGTAATCCTATTAACATTCAACTCAACACTTGCCCGGCCAGGCAACGCGGCTGCAGCATGTGCTGGCATCGCGTGGTTCGTCACGTTCGTGCCCTACCTGTACCTGCAGCCGCACTACACCGAGCTGAGCTTCGGCGCCAAGATGGGCAGCGCCGTGCTGCTCAACACCGCCATGGCTTGGGGCGCCCAGATCATCGGCATCTTTGAGGGCGAGGGTAGGTTTTTGAGGTTGTTGGAGGTTGATTGAAATGAAATAGACAATTTGAGGTGGAGTTTTTTGTGGAAAAGTGCATTTTAAGTGCGATACATTGCATTGCAAAATGCCCTGTAAAATGTCAAATTTCATGCAAAATGTCAAAGGTTATTTAAAATGTCAGGAAAATTGTCACATGTCACATGTCGCAGGATAATTTTTCATTTTACAGGATATTTTACATGTCTTTCACACTTTGCATGACTCTGTCAGATCCATCATTACTTAGCCCATTATATAATACTTGACAATATCCTAAACTGCCCAGTCCCCCACTCAACCCCCGTCCACTCAGGCCGCGGCATGCGCTGGTCCCTGCTGGGCGAGCCGGTGGGCGTGGACGACAACCTGTGCATGCTGCACGTGTTCGCCATGCTCTTGGTCGACCTGCTGCTGCTCGTGCTGCTCACGTGCTACCTGGACGCAGTCCTGCCCGGCGACCAGGGCGTCCCCCAGAAGTGGTACTTCCCTGTTTTGGTGAGTGGGTAGGCTTGGCGTGACAGAAAATCTGACGGATATTTACCTATATTTCAAAATGTCAGAAAATATGTAAAAAATAGGGTTTTTATATTTATATTTTTTCAAGACTTTCAAAGAGATTTGATCATTTTTCTTTATCGATGAGGGAAAAGTTGGAAATCTCTCTTAATGTCCCCTTCTCGATGAGACCAATCAAAATTTTGACTGAAATATGCTTGAAAAAATCATTTTGATTGTTTTCTTTCAAGAAAATCAACTATGAAACATAGAATGGCATTTCATCGGTTTGTAAATAAATTTCATCTCAGGAATAGGGAAACGGGCAAATCTTAAACTTCAATGTTACCGATAATTTTATTTTACACAAACCAGGCATTTTTAAAATTTTGGATGCAAGTCCAGCCGAAAGGCCAAATGTCAACACTTAAACCTGATGCAGCGTGAGGGGAATTTCCCAGCGCAAAAGTTAAAATCTTTATTCACTCCAAATCGCTCCTTCCCTCAAACGGCGCCCCCTCAAACAACCCCCCCCCCCCCAGCCGAGCTACTGGTGCGGGGCGCGCGTCCGCCCCGTGGCCCTGTCCAGCAAGCGCGCGGTGCACATCATCAACACGCTGTCGTCCGGCAACGTGGACAGCGGGCAGTGCGAGCCCCACCCCATGGGCTTGCAGCCGAGCATCACTATCGAGAACCTGACTAAGACCTACACTTTGTCCTCTGGGAAGAGCCAGGTGCCCGATTTTGAGAGTGGATAAGTGATGGGTAAGTGGTGGGTGGTAAGTAAAGCGTAAAGTGAAATTAAATGTGGCAGGTGAATTTTTTTGATGAAGATGCTTGTCACCAGGTGGACTTGTTACTTGACCTACCACTTAAAATTTACTTATCACTTATCACTTTCTTGTCACTTGTTCACTCGCGGAATCGGCTCCAGGTGCACGCAGTCGTGGGGCTCAATTTGAGCATGTTCCCGGGGCAGATTACCGCTCTGCTGGGACACAACGGCGCTGGCAAGAGCACCACCATGGCTATGTTGACTGGTGAGGGGGGTGGTGCATCATAATTTTAACTTTAGTCCTCTGCACAGGGGTTCAATATACCTATGGGGTTTTTCAAGCTTTACAAGGAAAAAAAGGAGAAAAATCGCTAGATAAAAGATAGCTGGAGCGTTAGGGGGTAACCCTCCAACCCCTGCAGTGCCCATGAAGACCCAGTGCTCAAGTATGGGGGCCGTACATCAGCACCGGGTCTACATGGCATAGGACATTGTTACTTGTGCACCGGATTTACTTGTGCACTGGTCCTGCGCCATTACAATGGTCTCTCACATCTGAATAAAAAACCCAAAAGCAGTTTCTCATCACATTACGTTTATCGATGAATTTGGTGTGCATTTCCGTGTGACTACCGTATTTCCTCGAAATTTGCACTATGAAAAAATAAACCTCCGGGGCGGGGGTATTTCGAGGAAACACGGTATATTGATCACAATCCGTTCACAACGGCACCTCATGTCCCCCAGGCACGGTGGAGCCGAGCAGCGGGACGGCGTTCATCAACGGCTACGACATCCGCACGTCGGTGGCCGCCGTGCGCAGGAAGCTCGGCCTGTGCGCACAGTACAACGCGCTCTTCGACCAGCTCACCGTGCTCGAGCACTTGGAGCTGTTCTGCAAGGTCGCATTAAAATTGAATGTTGTTTAGTGATTACTCAGCTGAGCGAATGGTTTTCATAACCTACACGCTCATTTATGTTTCATGTTGGCAGCGTGCTAATGATGATTTACAAGTGCGGCACTTGTAAAGTAACGGAAAAAAATTTGTTGTTGTTTTAATGTGAACGTAAAATGCAAATGTACTCTTCTGACTTTCAGCGACAGGCGCCAAAAATGTTATGGCTCTTTTGCACCACAATACATGGTGTATTTTGTTTCATCACAAAACTACTCGACTCACTTTTTTGCAGCTGAAAGAAAGGCCTTACGATGAGAAAGAGGTGGCGTATCTGTTGTTCCACTTGAATCTGACCAAGAAAAAGCACTCGCTTGCCAGCACGCTGTCCGGGGGCATGAAACGCAAGTTGTCAGTCGCCATTGCGCTCGTTGGCAAGTCTGAGGTAGTCATGTTGGACGAACCCACTTCAGGTTGGATTATTGCACTTGGAAATGGATATTAAGGTCACTGGTGATTGGCTGTGCTATACTGTTGAAAAAGCCAATTCCGAAGGGCCGGAGCTCGCTTTACACGTAAACTCACTATGCAAGTAGCTGTGCCCCACAAGTAATTGTGACCACTCTGCAACTCTGCACCACGGCTAGTGCTGCATGTGCAGGCATGGATGATATTGAGTGTGCATGCAGACCGCGACCACACCATGCCCGAAACATGCAGCATTAACTATGGGATGCATACTTGCATACTGAGTGTAGAGCGATCACAATTTGTTTGCTAGCCGCTACTACTTGCAGATCTAGTTTACTTGCAGGCAGATACCGGGTTCTTGGCTTTACACTTTACAAGTTACGTGACTGTCCCCTAGGGTTGAGGATTTCAAAAATTATCGGTCCTGAATAATTTCCCTTCGGGTATCAGTTCTCGATTCTTCAAAATTTTCCGTTCCAGTCCCAAAAATGATTGGAACCGCGGTTCGATTCGGGTCGGTTCCGGTTCCCAACCCTACTGCCCCCCTCAGGCATGGACCCGTCGGCCCGTCACGAGGCCTGGTCGCTGCTGCAGGCGGAGAAGCAGCGCGGCCGCACCCTGCTGCTCACCACGCACCACATGGAGGAGGCGGACGCGTTGGGCGACCGCATCGCCATCCTCGCCCACGGCACCCTCCAGTGCGCCGGCAGCGCCATGTACCTCAAGGGGCTCTATGGTGCTGGCTACCATGTCACGCTGGTGTTTGATAAGACTGCCAAGGGTGGGAGTAAGGAGGCCCAGGGCAGACCGAGGACTGTTATTGTGCGTTGTTGTTTTTTTGGTTGGGGGGGGGGGTTGTGGGTTTTTTGTTGGTTTTGGTGCCGGGAATTCCGCTGTGGATGACCTTTTTAGACTTTTCGAATGTGGTATATTTATATTCAAAGCACTCTGACGAGTATATCAAAACGGCACTGCATCTACATTTTGTTTCCTAACTGTGCATATCTTCACGATTTTTGATGTTTTTTTTGCAACAAATTTGGCCAGTACACTTCAATTTGGAGGGTCATTCAAATTGCCTACACAGGGGTATAATTAAAGGGGTTGGTTCCAGAGACGGGCGATTCATTCAAGCATGTAGTTATTTACAGTACTTTTTAGTCTTGACCGTATCAACTAGTGTAAACTGTTAAAACCTTTTGCCAATTCCTCGAGTGGAAAAGTAAAAAACGAATTATGAAGTGATCAAGTTAGAAGTAAAAAAGTGAACTTTTTTCCTTTTCATTTCATTTTTCACTTTTAATTTACTGAAAATTTCTGCTTTTAACTTTCACTTCTCACTCCAAAATTGGTTTTTTAACTTCTCCACTCCCACGCCCCCCATATCCCCCTGACCCCCCCCCCCCCAACCCACAGGAGGGCGCCAACGCGGTGCTGGACCTGATGCGGAGCTACTCGTCGGGGGTGCGCCTGGCCTCGACGGTGGGCTTGGAGGCGACCTACCTGCTGCCCGCCGCGGACAGGCCCGTGTTCGAGCGGCTTTTCGCGCACTTGGAGCGCACCCAGACGGAACTGGGCGTCAGCTCGTTTGGAGTGTCCCTGGCTACTATGGAGGAGGTGTTTTTGACGTTCGTTTGGATATGGGGCCAATTTCAGAGCCTTAATGTGTAAAGCCTGTAAAGTTAAGGGTAATATGTCATACAAATTTGTCAATTGTCATGCAAAGTGTCAAAATTTCCATAATAAAATCTTTTCTTTTCATGGTGTTTGACATTTAGCATGACTTTTGACACATTTTACAGGGTGCGGGCGGGGCTGCTCCGACCCGAGGGGCCACTGCCATACGCTGTAAAATGTCAAATTACATGCAAAGTGTCAAAAGTCATGTAAAAATGGTCTGTAAAATGGGAAACGAGTGCCGCTGCGGTGAGTGCAAGTGACAAAAAATATTAAATGAATATGAAAGTGATAAGTTATCTTTGAAGTGGAATGATAAGTAGGTAAACTTTTAAGTGGCAAAAACGAATTCTAAATAGAAATACTTGTCACTTGACTTACCACAGCTAAAATACACCCCCTCAAATGCCCCGCAAAACCATCACCCACACAAATCAACATCCGCCCAATCCCTCACTAACCCCCCCGCCCCCCCCCCCAGAGTGTGCCGCATAGCGGACACTCGCGCAGCGGCGGCAGAGGCCCGGTCGCGACTGCAGCAGCCCAGCGGCACGGTGGACTTGGCGGCGTCGTCGACGCGCGACTTGGGGTTGCACGAGGACAGCGACCACGACCACCTGAAAGGCATCGACGGTGTGCACGTTGACAAGGAGAATGCTGAGGAGAAGGCACTGAGGTTGAGATTGGCTGGTTGGTGGGGTTGTGGAGGTGGTGTTTCAATCGAGATTTTTCAACTTTGAAAAATATTCCAACTTCTCTGATTCTCCACTAAAAAAGGGCTTTCAATTTGCCCATCAATTTGCCCCTTTATTTGCATTCCCCGTGTCACTCGCAGCGATGCGGGGCGGCCGCCGCAGCACGGGCTGGGCGCTGTGGTTCAAGCAGCTGCACGCGATGTTGGTTAAGCGCGGCCTGCACGCAGTGCGCAACTACAAAATACTTTTGGCTCAGGTATACTTAAAAATACACATTCAGAAATCTACGAGTGTACAGTTTACGTGACAAGTAACAAGTGATAGGTTTTGTAGTGAGACAAGTAACAATTGAGCAAGTTACAAGTAACTTCATCGAGACATTCACTTGTCATTCACTTGACATCATTTTCACTTTATACTTAACTGGTTACAAAAATTTTCACTTGACACTGAGATCGCTATAACCACACCCTCTAGAATGCTCTGTAATATGTCAAATATCGTGGGAAGTGGCAAGTGCGTGTCAAGATCATCAAAAAATCTCAAACAAATCCAGAATTCAAAAGAAAACATGACATTTCACATGAAATTTTCCATGACTTTTGACACTTTACAGGGCATTTTGCATTGTCTTGGAATGGTGCACATCACGCGCAAATCGCAGATCGTCTCACCTGTTGTGTTCATTCTGCTCGCGATGGGCAACAACGAATTGCTGCCGTCGGCGCACGACTCCGCCCCCTTGCAGTTGGACCTGAGCCAATGGCCGGCGATGCGCGTCGGCCTGCGAATGGACGACGTGAGCGACCTTTGCGAGCGCGTGTATGCAAATGCGACCTGGTGTATCCAGTTCATGTCCAGGGCCGATCAGGTGCTCGCCAGGTGAGAGTGGGTTCTGTGTGTTTTTTCGGGGACCAATTGCATTGTTACCGTATTTCTTCCAATAGAACGGCAGGTTTTGCCACTTTTTACACAAACGAAAATAATAGAACGGAAGCCTCCAATAGAACGACACTTCCAATAAAACGACAGGTAAAAAGTTGACGATAAAATCGAACGGTGCCTTTGCTATTAGAAGAAATACAGTAAATGGTAAGTGACAAATATCTTCACTCTCACACGAGTTAATGTTTCTACACTTTTACAAGAAAAATTATACTTTTTAAATTAGGTTCTATTATTGCCCGCATGGATGCGTTTGATTTGACTAAATAACGCATTTTTCATAAAATGCGCATAATGCGCATAAATATAACCCCGCCCATTTCAAACGCGCAGCTACGAAAACTTCCTCGAAACCGGCCCAGTGGGTTTAGACGACCACCACCCAATCCCGGAACGCATCAATTCGAGTGAAACTTACGACGATTTCGTGTTGAACGGACACAAATCTTTGGGGAGCATAAGTTTCCTGAAACGCTACATGGTGGGGGCTGACGTGCGGTGGGATACAGTTGAGTATCGCAACAAGACCAAACATACTTCGCTGTACGATATAGAGGTGTGTGAGGGGTGCCCTTAGTTGGGGTGGTTGGGTAGAGGGGGGGCGACCCACCCTCACTGGGGTTCCCCCTTTACATGAGTAAACAAATTCGTGATGAGAAAACCACTGCTGTTGCACTGCCTCTGGGTAAAAACTCAGTTTATCAGTAAAAACTTGCATTTTATGAAAGAAACTCGAGTTTTGATTTGAAAAAACACGGAAATAAAATCATAGTTATCTACTCAGTTTTTTTTTGCCAAAAATACTAAAAATAGGTATTCGTTATTGACAAACATTATAAAACAAACAAAGTGATTTTTAATAGAAAATTACCCACCGTTGTGCGCGATTGTCTCCATGGGGGTCTAATGTGTGTTTACCCGGATAACATTACTAAAAATACAGTAAACACGCATCGTCAGCTTTCACAGTGACAGGTTTTTAGCATCCCAGAGAGAGCCACTCTATTTTTTGCAAGTGTCAATCTTTCTCAGTGGACTTCCAATGCCCAACAAACCTCTCTATTTGGTATTTCGCAATCTGGGGCCAGTTCCGCAAATTGAGAAGTGAGAAGTAAAATGGCAAATGCGAAGTGAAATGAGAAGTGAATTGAGAAGGAAATTGGAAAAGCGAAGGGAAATTACTTTTTATTTTTATTTTTTTTACATAGCTTTTGCGAATTTACTCGCCATTTCACTTCGCTTTTGCCAATTTTCTTCAAAATTCACTTCGCATTTACCATTTTACTTCTAACTTCTCATTTTACGGAACTGGCCCCAGATGACCTTTCTTCACCCCCCCCTCCTTCAAAAATCCTTGCACATTGCCCCGCAGGCGCTGTTCAACAACCAGCCGTACCACATGCCGGGCGTGGCCCTAAGCTTCGCGGACAACGCCCTGGCAGCGTTCTTCAGTCGACTCGCGAACAGAACCAGTCCGTTGAGGATAACTACTGTGAACCACCCGCTGCCGCCCAGCGCTACTGATAGGTACGGTAGACTGACTATACGGTACTCTACCGTTCACTACCGTGCCGTACCGTATCGTTCCAACTGTGCCGTACCGTACGGTATCGTTCCAACTGTGCCGTACCGTACCGTGGGTACTGTTCTTCACCATACCGTAGCCTTCCGTACCTACCGCACTGTACCTTAAATACGCCACAAAAGTGAATATGTTTAGTACCATTCTGTACCGACCGCATTTCACCGCACCGATAAAGGCAAAATATTACGGTACCATACCGTGCCCACCGTATTTTACCATACCACAAACGTGAAAATGTCTGTTACCGTACCGCAAACTGGGATATTGACCGCACCGTACCGTACCATGAGCCACCGAACTGGCAGGCTGACGGACTGGTTCGCGTCTGGCTTCAAGGAGTACAACATCGCCTTCAACATGGTGTTCGGCATGGCCTTCACCGCCGCTTCCATGGTCGTGTTCCTTGTCAAAGAAAGAGAGACCAAGTCGAAGCATTTGCAGGTAGAAATTATTTGACTTAGGGTTGGTATATGGAGTTTAGTCGGTTTGATTAATTGTAACTGAGCTTTGATGATGTCCGATCATGTGTATTGTTTCGTCGGCTTGCTGCACTGATGCCACAAATAACTGAGATTTAATCGGACCGTCAAAATACATTATCATGCTCCCGCAAGTCGTGACATAACAACGCTTTGTAGAACAGTATTTTTCATGTCATTTAACAGATTACGGTATATCCTCGAATAAGACCCCCCTCGAATAACTCCCCCCCCCTTGAATACCCCCCTCAAAACCTCTGATGAAATAATAACTCCCCTTTGAATAACTCCCACCCTCTTGAATAACTCCCCCCTCTTGAATAACCTCCCCCTCTGCGTGAAAAATATGGTACAAAATTGACAAAGATGATCGACGAAAATACAAAAGAATGTTAATGTATATCAGCGACAGCAGGTACATAATGTGTTTGCGGTGAAATCACACCTTTTAGTTCTGTAGAACTGTTAATTACGTGGATTACATGAGTTGACAGAATGCATTAATACAATGAATCAAGTCCAAGTTTTCCGAGGAAAAATAACTCCCCCCTTGAATAACTCCTCCCCTTTGAATAACTCCTCCCCCTTGAAAAACTCCTCCCCTTTGAATAACTCCTCCCCCTTGCATAACTCCCCCCTCAAAAACGCTGACAAAAAAAACTCCCCTGGGGACCTATTCGAGGATATACCGTAAACTACCTAATTTATTTACAAAATTAGTCGTGGGTCATTCTCAACAACCTGAACACTGAATATAATGTTCGTTTCCCCATGCCCACCCAATGCGTAGTTTCTGGCCGGCGTACACCCATTCAGCTATTGGCTGGCCACTGCTATAGCTGACATGCTGGCTTACTCTGTCACTGTGGTTCTCATTTTGGGTGTGCTCAAAGGATTCGGACAAGTCAGTTTTTTTGGTGTCTATTCCTGTATTGTTGTTTAAGTAGGTGTTTGTTCCTGGCATTTAAAAATTTATTAAAACTTATGTATTTATGCTTCAAAGGGTGTAATTGAAACTTTTGTAACAAGCATGTTTGTATTCTACAATTTAAGGCACAAATTACCGTATATGTTTTTGTAACACCACACCATACATCACAAAAAAATACTTTCTGAAAATGCAGTTCATTATATTGTTGGCAGTGATGGAGTGCTTCCATGGCGCTGCGCCATGTGCTTAGTGCCGTTTTCCTGCACCTGGCAAAATATTTGGAGATGAATGATCATATCAGAAGCAAAACTTGACGAAGAATTACGAACGCACAAAGTGCCTAAAATAGTATCCCTTTTTGTGATGGCGCTAACAAAAGCAGCGCCAAGCACCAAACGCCTTTGCCACTGGCGGCAGCGCCACACGCCAGTAATCACTGCCATTTAGCCATTACCATACCACCCACCCCCCAGCACGAGGTGATGGACGATGGCCGGTGGCTGGTCACGCTCATGCTGCTCTACCTGTACGCCTGGGCCATCCTGCCCATGTCCTACGCCGCCAGCTTTGTATTCTCCACCCCGGCGGAGGGATTTGTAAAAATGGCCATTTTGATGTTGATCACTGGTTTGTGGGGTAGATTGATGCATGTGAAAAAAATGGTGATTTCACCTACATCGTGGTGAGTCCTTACCCGGCCCGAAAATACCCGACCTGGCAAATTTTTCGATCTGGCGACCTCTAACTGTTTTCCTTATATTCCTTCAAAAAGTTGATATGAAAGACGATCGGAAATACGTTTTTCGTACTCGAGTACTTTCAAAAAGTATTCGTAAATGCGAGTACTGGAAACTTTTGCAGAGGAAACGTAAACGTATTTACTCTATACTCGAGAATACATATTCATCCAGTAAAAGTACCGGGTGGCCCACGTCAGGCGCACGGTTTTGATTGGCCTCCAACACGTCAATTTTGAATGAAAACCGCTCCAATTTGGTATGGGGGTAAATAAATGTACCCCATTTGCTGTGTTAAGTGCACGGTATCATATCGCAAGATTTCGTGTCAGAACGTGAAAGAGTTTCATATTTACGTTTTTGAATGTGTCCCATTGTGGATGGTCCTGTTGATGACGTTGTTGTGCATACGATGTGATAAATGTGAAATTTTAGTGATATTTATGTGTGTAGTAACACGTATTTAACTTTGCTTCACGTTCCGACATGAATTTTTGTGATGTGGAACCGTGCACTTCACACAACAAATGGGGTACATTTATCTACCCCCATACCAAATTTGAGCAGTTTTCATTCAAAATTGACGTGTTGGGAGCCAATTGAAACCGTGCGCCTGACGTGGGCCACCCTATAAATACGTTTCAATAACTTTTTATACCGCAGGCCTGACCACGCTCACCCTGAACAGCATCCTGTTCATGTTAGATTTGGACTTTCTCCGCCGCGTGCTCGAGTGGTCCTGGATCGCCATCATTCCCAGCTACACCCTTGGCCAGGCATCGAATTTTATTTCCCCGACACGGTTTTTTGTTGGGCAGCCCGATTTATTTATTTGATGGAAATCGATTTTATGTGCAAGTGAATCTGCAAATTGATTTGAAAATCGCTGAAATGTCGCATCACCATTTAGGTAAATGTAGTAAATCGTGTGATATGCCAGTTTTTTATACCTACACCGGGGTGTCAGTTATATTTACCGATTATCAGGGGGCAGTGCAGTCCCGCACCCTGTAAAGTTCAAATTCAAGTGTCAAACGTCGTGCAAAATGTCAAAATAAGTTCAGTTATAAAATATTCTCTTCTTTATCGTGATTGACATTGACAATGACATTTGACAATGACATTGACAAATTGACAATCTCAATCACAAATTAATCGGGCTGCCCAACAAAACCGATATAGGGCTACTTAAATTCGTGCCAGGGCTTCAACGTGTTCTACATCAACGAGTTTATGCGCAGCCAGTGCGCGCCCATCATGCCGCACTGCGCAGAGTACTACAACCTGACGCACGAGTCGCAGATCATCACACATGACGCACCCATCCCTTGTTGCGCTGATGAGCGTTGGTTTTTTGGGGGGTTATTTTGGTGATTGTAAATACTCCGCTGACCGCACGCTATGCAGTTTTGTGAAGGAAACACTCCATCGTGACGTCACCGCTAACGAAATCGAAATTTTTAACAAAAAAAACATGAGAGAAACGTTTAGGAAAATATTTGTCTGTTGTACGTGACTCCGCCTTCTTTAAAACAATTTTTTTTGTGAGAGTGCTCGCATAAGTATCCTGCTCGTGCGTTATCGACTAAGATGTAAGTTATTTCGGACGCATATTTTGCAGTCTGCAACGTATAACGAGAAAGGTTGTTCGGTGTGCGAACTAGGTAAATGAAATTTTGCCCATAAAATACCATTCCATGTATAACATACATACACACCTACTCAAAATGCACAATCGCAAAACTCCAAAAATCCTTTTCAGCGCCCTACACCAACAACACGATGGAATGGTATGACCCTGGCATTGGCCGGCTGCCAACATTTTTCATCCTACAGGGCTTATTTTACTGGGCCCTCATATGCCTGGTTGAAATGGATACGCTGAGACCCGCTAGGTATCAAATTGGCAGCACTTTGGGCAGCGTGTGGAAGGATGTTCGCAGGGCTGTGAGCAGATTCAGGAAATTGATCGAGTGCAAGGGGAGTGACGATCAGCTGGAGGAGGGCGGCGAAGGGCAGCAGGTTGGGCGGAAAATGTAACTTTTTTTTGTTGGTACTTGATTGATAGGATCGTACTTTGGTAAAATTTTTCTTATTTTTGATCATTTTCTGATCACGGTCATATCCAGCTGTGTAACCAATAAGAAAAACCAAAATTATTAACAGTGTAAACAGCCTAAAATTTGTCACAAAATGGCTGAAAATGTGTATTGATGAATTTGCATCATGCGTTTATGTGCAATTGACATACTCAGGGATCTCAGGAAGTTATCACATGGTGGTCAACTTTTTCATTTGGTAAATTGGAACACGTAACACGTTCAACGAGTTTGTCTAAAATAGAAAAAGTTAAATACAAGTAAAATTAATTTATTATTTTTTCAATGATACATTAGAATTTTTATTGATAAGCATTCGAAATTTGTTTCTATCATGTATGTAGTAAATATTATTGTCTGTCTCAAACTGAACCCGGTGCCAGGCAGAATGGCACCAATGCAAGCCAACCCCTCAAACACCCCCCCCCAGCCGTCGTGCAGCAACCAAAGCAGCGAGCAGCTCGAGTCCGTCGTGGAGGACATGGACGTGATCAACGAGCGGCAGAGGATCGCGGGCACGCCCAGCAAGTGGCACGAGGAGGTGCTGCTGGTCAAGAACCTCACCAAGTACTATGGAAACTTTCTGGTTGGTTTGGATCGACGGAAGGTTGTGTTGAATGTCGATATCGATGTGTAATGTCATTGTGGTGGCTTTATATTTGGATGCCTAATTGTGTGGGTGGGGTTTATTTACACGGTGGACACAGGGGAAATATCGCGCATTCATGTTAATATCTTAGCACAAGCAAGGAGAAATCAGTGTGCAAGGTTTGCAGTGTAACCAGTTTGCACAAAGTAAGAAAAACCTCAATAATCAAAAAACAACAACCATCACACGGTAATTTTCAACACGTTTAGGCTGAAAAACCTCCACCCTCCTTCCACCAATGTGTTTCACACGCCGGCAACGGTCTTGATCCAGTTCCTGTAGGTGGGCACGTGTGTGTAGATGCCGGGTCTGTCCTCGACGCCGCACTGGACGGACCTCAAGCCGCCGCACGACACGATTCCCGCCAGCGTGAAGTGCCCATTTTCACGAACCACTAGAGGGCCCCCGCTGTCGCCCTGCGCGATTTTACGCGCACTCGTTTACTATCGAAACTTAAAAACATTAGTAGTCGACTCATAGATCAGCTTTGAACACACTGGGCAGCAAACACAAAGACATACATAGTGCCAGCTGCCAGGCTGTGCCTGTGTTTTCTTTCCGCTGCGTAATCTCCGCTAATCCCTGCATTCATCTAAACCTGCTGTCACTAATACCCTCATACTGCACTTCTGCAGCACATGACCTACAACCCCCACTACTCATCTATACATAGATACGTACCAAATACGTAGTTGTGTAGTAGGTGTAGATGAGTAGTGGGTACAATTCGATGAGTGGGGGTCTAGACAAGTAGCGGGTTTACGTGAGTACTGACACAGGGTCATACAGCACCCTGTAATGTGTCATGTACACTGTCCCACAAATCTGGCAAATATCATGCAAAATGTCATCAGTTCAGTAATAATTTTTAATATTATTTTCATTGACACTTTACACGATATTTGACACTTGACACGACAATTGACAGAGGGCGAAACTGGCACCCGCAGTTTCACCACTAGTGCGAAAGTAGACGAACGGGGCAGGAGTCCTGCCCGCTGGCGCCGGCGCACATCTCCCTGTTCGAGTGGAACTGCGAGCTGCCGTAGCTGCTCTCGCAGGTGCCGTGCGCCGTGGGCACGACCACGTGCTTGAGCGCCGTCGACGGCCTGTAGTTGGACTCGCCCGCTGCCGTTTGCGTGTCGCCCCAGCCTGCGGGCAAATGGAGATTCGGTTCTCGGGATAGGGGCTGCTAAAGATACCGACATCTTGTCGGAACATGTCTTGTATTTTGTGTATAATGATTCCCGGGCACCATACAAAATTTGAGGGCTTTTTCAACCACTTTCCAAGTGCTGTGCATAGTGGCCAGGCACTATGCAGTTCACCCAATCCGCTTTGTTTGCCAAATATTATTTGTGCAGTGCATGGAACTTTTTGCAATGTATAATGCCCCGGACAAATATTGTAGTAATTCAATCAAATACTACACTACCTACAGTCGTGGGGGGGGGGTAATTCTAATCGGAGACGGTAGGTGTATTTTTGCTTGTTGATTGTCAGAGTTCATCACACCTCAGTTTGTTCTGGCTGAGCATGCGTGTGACATTCTACCAATTTCCTGTGACGCACCTGTGACGAGCACCTTGCCCTGGTTGTGGAAGTCGGCGCTGCTGCTCGGCAGGCACACCGGCTGCACCTTGGAACTGCAATGGGTAGCACCGTGGACAGCGAGAAGTGTCAATTTTGACTTGTCACTTTCGCACTACGCACGCTGAGCGATGTCAGCATGGTTTAACTGTCAGATTAGTTGACAAAAATATCAAATTTATGACTTTTTGTGGAATGCACAGTTTGCATTTTAGCAGTTATGCATTGCAAATGAATACTGGCGCATTCAGTTGACATTGAATTTGAAAAAAAAATCGTAATGTCAAAAGTGTAATTGGCAAAAAGATAAGCTTGCTACAACTTTTTCTGCCACTGCTCTTATAACAGAATGACACCCAAAGTTCCTCAACTCAAACAACTTTACTTGAACGTGATTGGCTGGCTGAGTTTGATCAGCGCAATGTCTCCCCCATCGCCGAAACAAGGTGCTCCATCGTAGTCCGAGTGCCACTTTATGTCACTGATCGGAATGTTCTGGGGGCGGTCCCAAGCCCTGTAAAGTGTCAAATGTTTAGTCAAATGTCAATTGTCATGCAAAGTGTCAAATGAAAAGTAAAGTGTCAATTGTGTATCCAAATCTTATTTTGTTATATACAAATCCTGTATTTTGTATCCAAATTGTATTTTGTATGTCTAAAATAAGATTTGCATACAAAAAATAAGTTTCGGATACATAATTGACACTTTACTTCACATTTGACATTTTGCATGGCAATTTACATTTGAGTTTGCATTTGACTTTTCATTTGACATTTTACAGGGCTTGGGATTGCCACCTGGTCGCCGTCGCCGACGCTGTGCGCGCCCACTGACACTGTCGCGCCGTTTGTTCTCGTGGCCGCGCGGCTGCGATTTTATTGTTGTTTTTTTTTAGGTTGTTGGAGTATTTTCCAATGTCAATTTGCTGTAAAAATCGCCTGGAATAAGTCTAATTTTATAACTCGCCAGTGCAAACAGCTTGGCGAAAACCACTGCTTGAATAATTTTATTACCTGGCAGGACTTTTGCCTGGACTATTTACATCAAATGCTTGAATAACAAAACTTCCCATCAAATCTTCCCATCCCCTTCCCACATCAAAAAATCTACCGAAAGTAAATCGCCGGGGGTCTTATTCGAGCAGTAACGTTCAGTGTCTATTTACAAGAGAACCCCTCCACGTATACTCGGCGGACCGTCAAGTATGCGCAGAATCCTACCATAATTACTTGAATAAAATCTTGTGATCTTTTTTGAAAATTAATTTTTCCATAGTAAAAAATGAAATATTACGATGAAAAAACCTTATAACTTTTGGTTCATTGTTCAGATGGCTTATGGTAGGTTTCCATACTAAGTGTGATGTCCGCCGAGTATACTCACATGGTCGGATAGCCCCCAGTGACGCAATGCGCAGCTGTGATCACCCAGTATTTGTCGATGATGGCCGCGCCGCAAAACGGTTCCCCATTGCTGAGCATCAGAGCGGCCATCCAGGGGGCAACTCACAAACCCTGTAAGATGCCCTGTGAAATGTAAAATGCCATGCAGAGTGTTTCAAGTCATGTAAAATGCCCTGGAAAATGACAAACGCGTTATTTCCAAGGCATTTTACATGACTTTTGACACTGAGTGTACATGACATTAGACTTTTACCATGGTATTTTCCAGGGTCTGTGAGTGGCACCAGGGGTACGAGTGCGGCGCCGCCTCCTTGCCACCAACTATGCCAGCTGACAGGCCATATATTTGGTTGGTGTCCAGCCGCAGCGCTGGGGGGTACCTGGCATCTGGAACGCCGCACGCCGCCGCGGCTGGGTGCGCCTGCGTTTGGTTCGAAGGGGTTGTTATTAGGGTGTCAAATTTCCGTTTCCGTTTTCCGTTTCCGCCTTTCCGCAGGAAACATTTTTACCTTTCCGTTTTCCGTTTTCCGGCAGCCGAAAATTTTTTACCTTTTCGTTTTCCATTTTCCGGCAGCCGTAAAATTTTTACCTTTCCGTTTTCCGTTTTCCGGCAGCTGAAAATTTTTTACCTTTCCGTTTCCGTTTTTCCGGCCCATTTTTCCGTTTTCCGGCTGAAAAATTTTTACCTTTCCATTTCCGTTTTACCAGGCCATTTTTCCATTTTCTGGCTCGATTTTCAGTTTTCTGGCATTTTTTCATTTTTTTTCCAATCTGTATTTATCTTCAATTGGCTCATCCCATTGTGTTGTTTTTGTCTCTTGGAGCAGCATTGACAACTGGGATTTCAGGGTCAGTGAAACAGGTGCTGTGAACCCAATTGGGTCATATGCTGACACGAATAATTTATTCAAGTTTCATCTGGTTGGTGTTGTGATGCTGTCAATTTGCAATTTTGGTGTTGATATTGCCAGCATGTCCGTTTGGTGATTTTATTTCATGCCCATTACTGCGACAATTTTATTCACCTTTGGACTCCTGTTGTTTTCTGCTATTTCATTCATGACTGATCTGGAGTTTGACAGCCATTCCCTCATGTTCATAGAACATTGGTCAAATAAAGCTTTGACTTTGTAATATAGTTCTAAAGCTTCAACTTCATTTGTGACACTCATGATGAAGTTATCGATGTAAATGTTGTTTATTATCATCGCCAACTGGTTGTGTTCCCCTTCATTTTCTTCATATTCATTCATGTTGTTTATTGTCACATTTAAATGGTATTTTATGACTGCTCCCAAAATTGCTGGGCTGCAGACAAGTCCAAACAGTACGCATTTAAAACGAAGTACTATTAAGTTATTTTCAGTTACTGGTTTTGAGGCATCTTTCAACCAGAAAAATTGTGTGTAGTCTCTAGCTTGGTCATGCAATCCTATTTGCAAAAATGCCTTTTCAATATCGGCAATTAATGCTAGATTGCCTGCCCTGAACCTCAGGAGTAGGCCCAGTGCTAATGGTGTTGTAATTGGTCCTCTAAAAAGGCAGTCGTTGAAACTGGGCTTACCTGCCGACCCATCGTACACGATTCTGCATGATGTCAATTTGCCCAGCGTGATTACTGGCTGGTGTGGCAGGTAATGAATCCCCTTGTTGTCTGTTTTGTCGTCACAGATCTCAATTATTCCCTTTTCTAGTTGGTCATCCAAAACTTTCCGGTATTGTTTGAATAAGTTTGGATCTTTGTTGAATCTTCTTATCAGTGATTTAAACCACACCAAGGCTTCTGCTTTCCCCCTGGGGAAGGTTACTGATACTCTCTTTATACGACCAGTCAATATAGTATTGTTTGTTGTTGTCGTTGAATTTTATGCTATTTATTATCATCTCCTCTGCAATGTTGTCATCAATTGCATAGGGGTCATCAGTGATTCCCACTGCTTCTAGACTGTGAAATTGTCATAGTGTTTCCTTTCCTATGGCCACTATGGCTACTTTTTGATGATTTTTTGTTGGTTCAGTTAAGCTTGAACTACAAGTGAAGTTACAGGCATGATCCATAGTTGCAGAATGTACAGCTACCACAATCAAAGCCAAACAGGCAAACCTGCATGCAGGTTTTCCTTCTGCAAATTTGTCTATTACCGTGCTAATTTCACTTTATTTTTTTTCGTTTCCGTGAAAATTTTGCTTTCCGTTTTCCGTTTTCCGTCATTTCATTTTTCCGTTTTCCGTTTTCCGGCCGACAATTTTTTTTTACCTTTCCGTTTTCTGTTTTCCGCTGAGTGAAATTTTTTTACCTTTCCGTTTTCCGTTTTCCGGCAGAAATTTTTTTTTTACCTTTCCGTTTTCCGTTATAAATTTTTTTTGACACCCTAGTTGTTATATAGTTCACCGACTGCACAGTGTGCATCCGCACGTACTTATGTCTTACGCGCCAACGTACCGACGCGATACTTATGCACGCACTTTCACAAAAATATACCTAGGTAGATAAAAATGCAAACAGCGCAGTCGAGTAAAATATGTGCTTCATGTTGAAATCTTTTTCTCGGGAAAAATTTTTAATTTATAATTGATCGGTGTAGTGATGTGAAAGCGCCATGGCGCTAGCGCCAAAACAAAAAGCGCCATGGCGCTAAAATGCTGTGGCGCCATTGGCGCTTGGCGCCACGTTTCCGAAAAGCGCCATGGCGCTTTTGGCGCTTGGTGCTACTTTCCAGTGGCGCTATTGGCGCTTGGTGCTACTTTCCAGTGGCGCTATTGGCGCTTGGTGCTACGTTCCAGTGGCGCTATTGGCGCTTGGCGCTACCATTTTTTCAAGCGCCAAAAAAGCGCCAGAGAGTGATAAGGACAGTGTTCAACGCAGTTGATAGAAAATGATGTTTCTTGAACACTGTCCGATTTACAGTAATTTGCTAAAAATACATCAGGAAGCAATGAACTTTTGATGATTAAGACATATTCATGGAAGCTGTCTGAATTGAGGACCAGTCCAAGTACAATGTGTTTATTATGTAGAGTGTTTAGTAAGGAGGTATGTGATGTTTAAAATAATTTTGTCCTACCTGCTTTATTTCCTTGTGTAATAGTTGATTTAACTTACTACAAAATCAACTACTACTACCTTGAATAAGAGACTACAGATGCTACAGGCATTTTTATATATTAAAATGTAATCCTAAGCCTAAGCCTGAACCACCCCCCCCCCCCCAATAGGCCTGCTGTCTAATTGGAAGATATTTTGAGGAAATTTGCCCCAATTTTCACTCAAAATTATTTTTTTTCATACCTTTTTGCCATTTTCACTTTCAAAATAGCTAATTTATGTCCCATAATGCCATTTTTCAGCAATTTAGGCCATTTATGTATTAATTTTACATAGGTATTTCACTCAGATATAATATGTGTTGGAACTATTTGTATCCTGTTATCGGGAGTTTTTCTCTTTTTGCACTTTAGATCTTGAAATAGCCCATAGATTGAGCCTCTGCAGCCCCCAACCCCCAGACAATCTTCTATCACTTCATAGGAGGAGATTTGCCATCTATTTGAACCTGCCTTATTGCCCCTTGTTTGCTGATGTTGTGGTGTCATGAGGGGTATTATATCACTATCTGAATCAACACTGGGGCCTCTGGATACATAAAAAGTTGTGGTTTCTACCATTTTTGTTTATTCATTGCATATTTACACCACCCTTCATTGAACACAAAATTTCAAAATTGATTCAAAATATAGATTAAATGATTCAATAAAAATTGATTCGAGATTTTAAAACCATACTGATTTCAAAATCACAAGTGAAAATCGGTTAAAACCCACCTCATTCCTAATGTTGAGAGTTCAGCGCAAGAAAACTTATTGATTTCCATTTGACCGTTTTTGTGTTTTGAGAGGCCGGCAACATAAGTTATCGAAATTGAAAAATATTACTCTGTGTGCTTCACTTGTACCATAAAAAGCTAAAAAAATTTGGCGCTGGCGCCATTGGCGCTTGGCGCCATGGTCTCCTGGCGCCTTTGGCGCTTGGCGCTAAGGTTCGGGAAAGCGCCATGGCGCTTTTGGCGCTTGGCGCCAATTTGCTGTGGCGCCTTTGGCGCTTGGCGCTAAGGTTCGAAAAGCGCCATGGCGCTTTTGGCGCTTGGCGCCAAAAGTCTGGCGCTTTTCACATCACTAGATGGGTGTATATTTTTATGTTAAATTGGAGTGTTTCATCCAAAAAATATATAGCATGAGGTCCAGGAATATATGCATATGCAAATGTGTAGATATGTGAAAAACATCACATAAGTATAAAATTGAGACTTCCTGCCAATTCAGAAATTTCTTGCACGCGTATTTGAGTAAAAGACGCGGCAGCGGCAAGCACTATACATTCGATAACTGACCTGCCTCATACACAGATATGATATTGCAAAAATTACTACGAGATTCATGTTAGAGTGTAGTGGAAGTATTGTATACTTTTAGAAATTAAAAGATTTTTAATTGGAAGCTGCTTGACTTTGTCAGATGCTTTTATATGTGCGCTGATGTCATTTTATTTGTTCAGGTTTTGTCAATGCAAAAGCCGTGCATTAGAACTGGTGCAAAAATGGTTACATTAGAAAAAAGGTTATGCACCAGCTACATAAATAAACTTTAAATATTGACGCAGCGCTGAAACCTGTACTGATTCTTCATTTTTTTACAGTGCGATTTATTATGTAATGAAATCTTGCTATTGCTATTTGATAGGCACATCGCACGACAGCTTCAAAATTTAGATAGAGAAATAGGTATTTAAATTAATCGCACTTGAATCAACTCGACATGTTCCTTGCCCTTTCTAGTATGCTGCGATTACAGCTCGGGCGTAAAATTGACCGGGCGTAAAATTGATTTTGGGCGTAAAATTAATTACAGATGAATGGATAAAGATACGACATTGTTATTTCAGTCAAAGAAAGCTTATATGCAGACGTTTCTTGTGTCCAAAGCTCATGAGTTTATTTTAATCGTACCGGGAGTTATGAATTTTAGCACAATTTTTCCAATTATGCGCTGTAACTGGCGTGAAATTAGGGCGTAAAATTAACAAATTTTGCGACAAAATTCATAACTTCTGGTACAATAAAAATAATCTGATGAGTATTGGACACAAGCAACATCTGCATGTGCGCTTTCTTTGACTGAAATTACAACGCCATATCTTTATCCATTCATCTGTAATTAATTTTACGCCCAAAAAGCAATTTTACGCCCGTCAATTTTACGCCCGAGCTGTAATCGCAGCAAGCGCCAAAGTCAACCCACGTGAAAAGCTATGCGAAAACGCCAAACTGTTGGCGCCAGCGCCATCACACAGTTTGACTCCGTTCTCTGGCGCCAGCGCCATGACTCCATTTCCCCAGAGCAGTAGAGAGCAACACGTGTTTGCAGGCAGTTGATCGGGTGTGTTTCCGTGTTTGCAAGCAGTTGACCGGGTGTGTTTCCGTGTTCGTAGGCAGTTGACAGTGTGCATTTCCGTGTTGGTAGGCAGTTCACAGTGTGTATTTCCCTGTTCACAAGCAGTTTACAGTGTATATTACCGTGTTCGCACGCAGTTGACCGGGTGTGTCTCTGTGTTCACAAGCAGTCTACCGGGTGTGTTTCCGTGTTCACAAGCAGTTGACCGGGGGTGTTTCCGTGTTCACAAGCAGTCGACCGGGTGTGTCCGTGTTCGCACGCAGTTGACCGCGCATGTTTCCGTGTTCGCAGGCAGTCGACCGGGTGTGTTTCCGGGTGCGCGCGCGCGAGTGCTTCGGCCTGCTGGGCGCCAACGGGGCGGGTAAGACGACCACCTTCTGCATGCTCACGGGCGAGAAGCTGCCCAGCACGGGCGAGGCCCTCGTGCAGAATGTCGACGTCACCAACCAGTGGAGACAGGTCAATGGGCTGGTGGGGCGGTTTTCTTTGGGCAATCTTTGAGCGAGACATGTATGTGACACGTGTGACCTGACATTGGCGTGAATTGGCGCAGCGCCAAATCAAAAGCGCCAGGGCACTTGTGGGATTTCAGAATTTCAGAAAAAACGGCAAACTCACAAAGCGGCTTTTGATCACATTTGAGTTTACTGACAAAAAAGTTTCCGTCAACTAGTATACTCGTATACTAGTAAAATTTAATTAATTATTCTATAGTAAAACGAAATATTATGATAAAAACTGTAAAATTTGTGGTTCCTTATTCAGGTGGCTTATGGTAGGTTTCAATACTAAGTGTAATGTCCGCCGAGTAACTAGTGTTGATGGAGAAAAAAACAATCAATTCGGTAACCTTAAACGCGTTCCAAGCTGAACGCGGAGTTGTTAAGAACCGTGAGTACCGAACTTTTTTCAAAGTATAAGTAAACGTAAAGTATTTATTTTTTACTCACCCCTTGCGTACAGAAAACGTAAAGTAAATTTTTTTACTTTTACTCGCGAGTAAACGTGAGTAAACGTACTTTTCCCCACAGAAAACGTAAACGTGAATACTTTTGAAAAATGTCGCCAAAATTTTCAAGAAATGTCGCTCAAAATCACTCATTTTCATCACTTTTTGCCTATTTTACGCAATTTTTGACTATATATTTGGTTATATACCCATTTTCGACTAATTTCCTATATTTTTAGCACATTTTTTACCTTTTTTTCCCTTCTATGCCTTCAAAAACCTATATAAAACATACGTTTCCTGTACTTGAGTACTTTCAAAAAGTATACGTAAAAGTGAGTACCAGAACTTTTTTCGGAGGAAAGGTAAACGTATTTACTCTGTACTCGAGTATACGTATTTATCGAGTAAAAGTAAATACGTTTTAACAACTATGGCTGAACGAAGAGGTTTCCAATTTTTTAATTTCAGTGTAGAAAACTAGTCGTCGTCTGACACAATAACTAACAAGTAATTTTGTTAACGAAAACACTTTCACTTGTAAGTCCACTCTCTATTACCTCTCTATTCCCAACACCCCCCCCCCCCCTTCAGGCGGGCGTGCACGTGGGCTACTGCCCGCAGTTCGACGCGCTCATCGAGGAGATGACGGGCATGGAGACGGTGGTCATGTTCGCCCGGCTGCGCGGCATCGCCGAGGCCCAGGTGCGACTGGTCGCCCAGGCCGTGCTCGCCGCAGTGGGCATAGAGAAGCACGCTAATCAGCAGGTTTTCACTTATAGGTAAGGGATTTGTGTGGGTTGGATTGGTTATGGAATGAGTGCAAAATTGCACTTGCCTCAGGCGGGAATCGAACCCGCACGCGCACCTATTGCAGACGAGCGCCCTAACGGATAAACCATAGAGGCGGGGCTCTTATCACTATAAGGGGCTGACATTACGTCGGCAACGCCCTTGACATTATGGAAAGTCGGCGATATGCGTGCAGTCCCACACCCTGTAAAGTGTAAAGTGAAGTGTCAAATGTCATGTAAAATGTCAATCAAAACGAAAAAGAAGAGTTTATGTTACTGAAATTTCAACACTTTGTATGACAGTTGAGTAATTTGTATGACACTTTGCATGACAATTGACAAGATTGTATGATATTTTGGATGACATTTGACACTTGACTTCACACTTTACAGGGTTCGAGACTGGCAAATGTATGAGTTCAATTTTTCAATTTTTACTTCAAAAACCTCAACATCAACTCTCCCACACCAATCATCCATCAACTACCCCCCATCCCACCCCCCCCCCCACCCTCAGCGGTGGTACGAAGCGGCGTCTGTCCTTGGGGGTGGCGCTGACGGGGCTGCCCCCGCTGCTGCTGCTGGACGAGCCGACGAGCGGCGTGGACCCGGCCGCCAGACGCGCCATCTGGAAGGTGCTCGCTCAGGTGCGCACCACAGGCACGGCCATCGTGCTCACCAGTCACAGGTGGGTTGGGGGGGGGGGGTGTGAGGGGATGATTTTATCATATATCCTGGAATAAGAGCCAAGGGGAGCTATTTTTTGACGTTTTTGAGTTTTTGACGGGGGGGGGGGGGGGAGTTGTTCAAGGCGGAAGGGGGTGTTTTTCCTCAGAGTTACATTATGCATCTGCTGTCGCTGCAAGATATGATGATGCGAATTCCGCAAAGATTATGATGCAAAGATATGATGCAAATTCCGCTGTTAGGTGATGAACGATAATAAAACTTGTAAGAGATTCGTCAAGTTAAGGCACTAAGATAAATGTAAATATATTCCAAAAAAAATTGTAATTGTTTCTTCAGAATAAGTCACAAGTGGACATTTCACCTCTTAAAAATTGGCCATCGCCTGAATGACAAGGAGCAGAAACTAAACCAAATCCCCAACACGACATACCACTCAGATAAACAACAAAATCACTAAGCCTCAAACCTCCCCAACCTACAACCTACTCAGCCTCAAACCTCCCCCCTCAGCATGGAGGAGTGCGAGGCTCTGTGCTCGCGGCTGAGCATCATGGCGGGCGGGCGGCTGCGCTGCATCGGCTCCCCCCAGCACATAAAGTCCACCTACGGCAGGGGGTACACCCTGCAGGTCAAGGTCGACCCCCAGGGGGGTGACCAGCTGGTCGAAAAGGCCAAGGAAGTCATTGCGACCGAGTTTGGTGGAGCTGTGTTGAAGGTTTGTGTGGGGGTAGGTGTGCAGATTGTTAAGTGACAATATTCTATAGACGGCACACTTTACAATATCCATACCCATCTGAATAAACGAACAGACATAGCAGAAAAAATTCTGGGGGGGGGTTGGGGACTTGAGGGCAAAATATAGATGGTAGAGATGGAAAAAATCGCTAAGAATACGTAAAAAGTAGCCAAAATATGTGAAAAATAGGTATATAACATGTATATAGCTGAAAACAGCGATTTTGAAGGTGAAAACTTAAAAAGTATGAAAATTAGCAACTTTCTGCAGTTCAGCGAAAGTTGAGGCAATATTTCTAAAAAAATCGCTTCAGATAGGCGATTTGGGGGGAGTGGGCGGGGCTCAGGGGATAGTAGGGAAAAAATTGCCTCGGGATAACTAAATAAATAGATGAGCAGCATCTGTGATAGATACCGTATTACCTCGAAATACCCCCACGCGGTTTATTATTTCGCCAGCAAAATTTGACGGGGGGATAATTCGATTGGTTTTTTTTCGAGGGGGGGTCTATTATTTCGCCAGAAATTTTTGGAAATTCCCCAAACTCAGACATAGAAAAATCAAACGATTACATAGATGTATCTGTGTTTATAGGCATTTATATACACATAAACCCTTCCCTAACGTCACTCAATCATCGGTTTTAACGTGTGTTCTGCATTGTACCGATCACAAACTGCGGTATATGTCATGTACGTTCTCTTTACACTCAATTTTAGGGGGGGGGGTATTTCAAGGGGGGGGGGGGTTAGGGGGGTATTTCGAGGGTGGGGGTTAATTCAAGGGGGGGGGGGTTAATTCGAGGTAATACGGTAGATAGCTGACGGATTTAGAGAGAGTGGGCTGCCCGTCTGCTGCTACTCATCTATACCCCTCCAATTTGGTGGGGGTATAGATGAGTAGTGGGTGCGTTTGTGGCATAAGCACTAGACGAGTGGCAGGTCAAGATGCGTACTGCATTTAGACGAGTACCAGCACCAGGCACTGCTGCAACTCTGTGCCTTTCCATCACTAATTATACTATAAATCATCATTCACCACCCAACAGGAAGAGCACAGCGGTCAACTTCACTACGACTTGACGCCCGATGCGAGCAACGCGGCTGGATCAAGTTACACTTGGTCGGCACTTTTCGGCCGTCTGAGCACTTTGGTGGAGCCTCTGAGATTGGTCGATTATTCACTGGCGCAGACCGGCTTGGAACAAGTCTTTCTGCAGTTCTCTAGAAGGAAGTGACGTGTGAAGACTTTTTTGTGGTGGTATAGATGAATAGATTGTGACACGATGTAAGTGGACGAGTGACGAGAATGTGCTGGGCGATGTCATAAATTGGAAATCAAATATTAAGTTGATATATGTAGGTGAAAGTAAAAGCTATTGTCTTATAAACTCGCTTGTCACTAAATTGTTTTGCCACTTTACTAAAAAATATCAATTGTTGCTACTTTTACAGTTTTACCATAAATATAACCGCTAATATAAATATAATAAAAACATTTCTGCACGCTGATTGTGTCGTCATTTTCGTAAATTATGAGTGGCGGTTGGTAATCAACTCGGGTCTACTTTTCTCCACGGTCAAATTTTTACATCACTAGCGCAGAGATCAGTGCAAAAATCTATTCGATTGTTTGTTACGCAGCCTTCACGATCGTTGTTGCGTGTATTTACGTAAATACCGTATTACCTCGAAATACCCCCATGGGGGTTTATTATTTCGCCAGCAAAATTTGAGGGGGGTTTATTCGAGGGGGGTTTTATTATTTCGTCAGAAATTTTCGTAAGGATCGTAGTAAATAGTAGGCATTTGCGTACCCAAAATAGGTAATAAATGTGTCCAAACAGGATATATTTGGACATAAAAACGTAGATAGCTACACAAACTACTCTATGTGTAGCTGCAATGCAAATTAACAGTAATATACATCATGTACATTGCGTACATGACGTATTTATTATGTACATGACGTACATCATTCCGAAGGGGGGGGGGTATTTCGAGGAGGGGGTTATTATTTCCCCAGCCCATTTTGAGGGGGGGGGGGAGTTAATTCGAGGGGGGGGGGGTAATTCAAGGGGGGGGATAATTCGAGGTAATACGGTAGATGTTTCATTCAGACGTAGCAACGCGCAATACAATATATCAGAGATCGTGCAAAATGGCGAAATAATATGAGTTTAATTCGACATGAAAAAGACACATATCACAACATGGCAAAAAATGCAACTGCTACAAGTGGACCACCCTGCATCGACCTTCCAGCACGGCTCAATGTTGATTACGCGCGCATGGTGGCCTCAGATTGGTCCTACCAATTTCTAGCATCTTTGCACTCATTTGAAAGCTTCGAATTGGATCGGGTTCAATACAGGGTGTTTGAATTACAAACTTCTGCCAAAATCAACCGTGACTTTCAAATTGACCACGTTTTGTGAGCATACCGACAAAAACAACGATAATTGAGGCGTCCAATTCTAAAAGTCGACAAGTCCACAAAATGCGATTTTGAGTAAATCGCATTTAAGTTTCAAACCCAATTCCAGGCCCGTGGTGCGTGTCCAATTTGGCTCTCTCATGATTTCCATTAAGTTCCATATGTTGACAATAAAGTGTCAAATTTTCAGCCCCCTAATCTCAACATATATGTGAAAAATGGGGTGTCCATAAAATTCCATTCGGTCAGAGAAAAACTGTTTTTGGGAGGGAAATGGACTTGTCGCCTTCTTGCACGAGAGAACATTTATGGAAAATGATGAAAAATCTGCGGAAGTAGCCCCAGATGACGTTTCCGGGGCTAACTCAAATTTTCATATTTTGGACTTGTCGACTTTTAGAATTGGACGCCTCAATTATCATCTACTGCAAAATTTGTGCAATTCACATAATTACGAACATAAATAGAATTGTACATCGCAGCATTCACAGCTAGTGATGGAAAAGCGCCATGGCGCTGGCGCCTGGCGCTAGCGCCAAACCAAAAAGCGCCATGGCGCTTCTGGCGCTTGGCGCCTTTTTGCCGTGGCGCCATTGGCGCTTGGCGCAGTGCTCTCCAAAAGCGCCATGGCGCTTTTGGCGCTTGGCGCTATGATGCCGTGGCGCCATTGGCGCTTGGCGCTCGCACTTTAAAAAGCGCCAAAAAAGCGCCATACGATCTGTGTAACTTTCCGGCGGATTAACCTATCAAATACGTCATAAATATGAGAGATAATTGTTTTGGCACATCTCCAGCAATTTCACCCTTCTATTAGAGGCCCCGTTCTATTTATTTCGTGGCCCAAACAAAGTCCAAAAAGTGTACCTTCTATTGGAGAATGTCCTTCTGTTTGTTTCGTGACAAAAATTAAGTTGAAAATGTGTACCTTCTATTGGAGACGCCAATCTATTAGACGCCTATGCCCATCTATTAAAAGAAATACGGTATTATCTTTCACTATGGGTGAATAGGATGCAGAACATTTCACGTTATACTGTTTAAAAAAATTATTTTTCAGACATAAGAAACTCGTTTTTCCAGTTCTAAAATAGCTCAGTATTTATGTAGTAACCGGTAAAATAATCAATTGTGTATACGGCTGTGTATATACCTATGTAGAAACATGTTCGACTTTTTTTGGCGCTGGCGCTATTGGCGCTTGGCGCTATTGTCCTCTGGCGCCATTGGCGCTTGGCGCTACGGTTCGGAAAAGCGCCATGGCGCTTTTGGCGCTTGGCGCTAAATTCGTGTGGCGCCATTGGCGCTTGGCGCCGCACATCGGAAAAGCGCCATGGCGCTTTTGGCGCTTGGCGCCAAAAGTCTGGCGCTTTTTCCATCACTATTCACAGCTCAACCTAGGGATGGCCACAGTTTGTTAAAAAAACGCCGCTCTTTAAAAAAGTGCAAGGGTCCCAGCGCTTTTTTAAATAAAAAAGAAAGCTATAAAATTTGCCTGTGGGTGTTGAGGGATACATACACAGCGATTCACCAACGTGCTCACATGTAGGGACCATATCTCCACTAACACTGACACTTGCTTACACGAAGGGACCATATTAAGGGTGTGCTTCTAAAAGTACTGATCTACACAAAATAGATTTTGAGATAATCACAATTCAATGTTTGGAGTATGCAATTCCCACACATGAGTATTGGGTATGGGTATTTTGAGTATGGGTATTTTGAGTATGGGTACTTGGGGTATATTCTTGGTTATTGTTATGCATGGTATAGTCTTTGGGTGACACTTGTGTAACTAGGGTTGGAAAAAAATCAATTTTTTTAAATGCCTTGATGAAAAAAATCTATTAAAAAAAAATTGATTTTTTAAAATTAAAATCAGATTTTTTTAAAATCGCCCAAAATGGGGGTAAAAAGAAAAAATATATGTATGTTAAGTGTCAGGCAATGTATTATGTCTAATTGTGGTCATATTATGACTGTGGAGCAGAGATGGAAAAACGTATTTACGTTTATCCAAAATACCCGGTTATACAGGTATTTATAACTACGTTTACGTTTTCCAAAAATACCATTACGTTTTGTTACGTTTTCCTGACCGAAATACCTGGGTACTTGGGAAAACGTAAAAATTCCTATATTAAGTAGTTTCTTAGTGGCCGTGCCCTCGGACGGAACTGCATATTTCCATGAATTCTCTACCGATTATGATGCTTGAGCACTTAAAATGATCAGAATGATGTGGCGATCGCTTTAGTGCATCGATTAGAATGATTACAAACATCTCCACAAACAGAGTCCAATACATAGCGACTATTGTTTACTGACTGGAGTCAATGTTACACATAAAAATGTAACTGTATTTTGTCATAACTGACAACAAATAATGAACAAAATAGTGAAAGAAATGTAATATTTATGATGAAAAATTCAACACGATTTTAGGTTCTGTCTTCATATAGGTATGGCAGATGTATTTATGTTTTATGGGACATTTTTCCAAAATAGGCTAAACAAACAGTTTTAAAAGTTGCAATGCACTGAAACGGTGCTGTAGAGTGTCCATTTAGCCATGATGGGCTTTTGAAAATAGGTAAAAGGATCCATATGGAAACATTTGAGCAAGTTATTTATCAGATTGAATGATAAAAAGGTGTAACTTTTGCTCATTTTTGATGTTTATATCACCATTGTTTGTGTCAGATTATGATTTGTTATAGTTGTCTGACTCGATGTAGTTCATTATGGTGAGCATGTAGTGCTAAAAACATAAAAATATTGTATGGAAATCAGCAATTGACCAATAAAAAGCTGAAAATAATGGTATTTTCCAAAGCAAAATGAAAAGTACTACATGTATAAAATTTTATATGTTTACGTTTTTTTTACGTATTCCTTGGTATTTTGAAAATACCTTACGTTTTAGTATTTATACTTTTGATTTCAAAAAGGTATTTACGTTTACGTTTACATTTTCCAAAAATACCAGTATTTCTACAACTCTGCTGTGGAGTCATGGAATAGCATTATAAGTAGCGATTTCTTTCATAAATATCCATTTTACGTCAACTTATTACGTATATCGCCTTTTGTCGAATGTTCATGCCTTCAAGTGAAGTTCAGCATGGAACAGTGCTTAAATAAGGTTGTAAGAGAAGGCTAATACATTGACAGTGATGTTACACACTGTAGAAGTATGTGGGAGCACATTGGTTTGATATTATATACTACACTAGCATATCATGGCTTATTATTGCATGGTAACATGAATAAATTGAAGATTTTACACTAAAAATCCCCCAAAACCCATGAAAACACCACAAATGGTAATATGTATGAGAAATTGCGCGCTTGCGCGCAAATAAATGCAAAATACCTAGTGCAAGTCTACCAGAAATTTTGCTTTTTGATTTTTTTGAATTAAAATCAGTTTCCACCCTTTGATTTTTTAATCAGTTTTAAAAAATCAAGTGCCAACCCTATGTGTAACTAGCTATATAAAATTTTGTGAATTGCCTCCATTGTAGATCAGTACTTCTAATGGTACAATTTGTGAAGCGCATGAAGATCGGTACCTTTAAAAGCACAAAATCAGATAGATGTAGATCGGTACTTTTACCCATAATAAAAAAGCACAAAATGAGTTTTTGCACTGAAAAGTGCACATCTGACATCAGTACTTTTATAAGAAAAAATAATGTGCAGATCGGTACTTTTAAAGATACAAAAGCTGAAAAAGCTTGTAGATCGGCAGTTTTTAAATTACATTAACTGTATTTTGCTATTTTTGGCATTCTTCGACCCCCCATATCTCAATTTTTTGAAGCACGTTTCTATGGGAACGCCAAAAATGGTCCTACCTCAAATTTGAAAAATTTGTAGATCAGTACTTTTAGAAGCACACCCTTCATATCTCCACTAACGTGAAAACAGTGTGTGGACAAAAATGCAGCGTGGGAAAAACATCGTCCCACAGAATGTTAAATGCATGCTATGCTGCAATTATGACTCAGCATCGAGACAACATATGACACATCGAAACAACGTGAAAACAATGTCGAATCAAGGTCTTGCCATCACGTTGTTTTTATGGGTCAACACGTTGGTGAATCGCTGTGATATGGGTTTTTTCAAGGTATAGAAGCAGAAAAGGGGGAAAATATCTCAAAATGCTATGAAAAATTCAAAAAGTAGGCATGTAAGCACCTACATAGATAATCCAAAATAGTGATTTTGATGATTACAATGGGCAAAAAGGTCACAATGTTAACCGGGCTGCACTTGTGCAGTGTGTTTGAGTTGAAATAGACAAATTTGGACATCCATGTATATTTCTTTAAAAAAAGCAAAAAAGCGTTCATTTTTTAAAAGCGGGGCCGTTGAAAAAAGCGCTTTTTCCATCCCTAGCTCAACCCATATTTAAACCAAAACCACAGTCTCTAACACTGCAATTGCACGAACAGACACACTTCAAAAACCAGGGTTCTTGGCACCGGTCGCACGAAGTTTTGCACCACCTGGATATAAATCTGCCAATGGCCATACTCGGTGTTTCGCTGCTGCGGGCCAAACGATTTCCTCTCGTTGGATAAAAATTCCGCTTGTAGTGCCGCCCTGCGAATGAACATACTAAGGGAGTGTTGTTATCTGTATGAATTTTCGGACACAAATGAAACACTGCTTCCCATCGTCAACACCATCGGAATACATTGTTTCATTTGTGCAAGATATCTGGTCATTCCGCCGCGCGGCCACACGCATGCAATGCTTGCACTGGCGCGTGGGCTTACGGGCCTGCACTTTCCGCATGTAAACCCATCCCGCATGTTGACCCGGAACACATTTAATTAGACGTGGTAATAAAGGTTATAAAACACATGACCTAGTTATTTTGAAGGTGAAAATCTATATAAAGTATGAAAATTAGCGATTTTGGGTGAAAAATAGGGTAAAAATGCTCAAAAGCGATTCAGCTAGATAGCAACTCAATTTGCAGGGGGGGGGGGGGGGTGTTCAGGGGAATGGAGCAAAAAAATTGCGCCAGGAAAAAAATTACCCACCCCCTTTCTTACCCCGTGCGGGTATAATGTGTCTATAATGGGTCTACATGGCGGCTTACTGGCACTGAGACGTTACTTACACTGGGAGACAGTGGCGTAGCCAGGGGGGGGGGCGGGGGGGGCGGCCGCCCCCCCCCTTCCGGGGTGAGACATAGAAATGTACGGAAATGTGTTTTCGTGCAACGATATTGGGGTCAATTTTCAAATATTTTGCGCGCAAGCGCGCATTTGTGCTTCACATTACAGGCATTTTTATATCACAGGTCGCGGTCGGCTCAAGCTGGGTGAAAATGCACTCAATTCTGTCCATGTCGCTGTATACGTATGTGTAAAATACATACATTTACAGCGGTCTGTGGCGCTAATGGCGCCATGGCGCGACGCCTACGAATGGCGCCAACACCATGGCGTGGCGCTTACGAATGGCGCCAGCGCCATGGCGCAAGTTCCCTATTACAGGGGTCAAATTTTAGGGGGGGGGGGCGCCGCCCCCCCCGTTCGCCGGGCTCCGTAAACAATCCGCCCCCCCCCCCGCTCAAAAATCCTGGCTACGCCACTGCTGGGAGTTCCCCCCCCCCTTTTGAATAATCAGTCTTGAATAGGGTGTCAACAAAAACTTTCTACGGAAAACGGAAAAAATATTCCACTTGCAAACGAAACAGGAAAACAATGCACTTGCCAGAAAACGGAAAATGAAATGGCGGAGAACGGAAAGCAAAATTTCACGTAAATGGAAAATGATTGCAAAATTTTTACCGGAAACGGAAAAAAATTTGCAGAAATTATGGTGGAAATGGGAACAAATTGCAGAAATTTTGCAAACAATGGAAAAAATTTGCAGAATTTTGCCAGAAATAGAAAAAGTTGCAGAGAGTTTGCTGGAAACTGACAAAAATTGCATAATTGAAAAACTGCATACAGGTTCACCAGTTTTGTTGAAACGTAAAACAGAAAGTTGAGTCGAAATATGGAAAATGAGGCGGAAAACAATAAATTTTCTGTAAAAACGGAAATTTGACACACTAGTCTTCAACCACTATATGAATATAAAACGTGTTGTCTAGTAGGGAAATCCGCAGTTGATGGGCCAAAAATTTTCAGAACGTCTTCAAAATCGGCATTCACCTCGCATATTTTAGGTCAGAGAAGGATAAATCAACATCCTACTCGGAGGAGATAACACTTAGTATGGAAACCTACCATAACACATCTGAATAATGAACCAAAAAATATATTTTTTCATCAAAATATATTCGTTTTTACCTTCGTCTTTGCCGTCCGCAGAGCATAGAAAAAGAAAATGTAAAAGCACGTACGATCCCCAAAACCAACAGAAAATGTCCAAGTACACATAATCATCTTGAGTGATTAATTTTGCAGCAGGGATCCGATCACTGAGTGTTGATAAAGTTTCATTCCCTCGTGCGATTTCACTCTGCAAAAATTGTGAACATTGACAGAATATGAAATCAGGACTTCAAGCTGTCGCTGTGCCAACCTTAACAAAATTGCCGCAGTCTTGCTCAATGTGCGCTGCAGACTTCAGTAAAAACATGGGGCAGCTGCCAAACTCAACACACGGCGCCACCTGGGGACAATTCCACAAGTGGACAAGTGACTAGAAAAGTGCTAAGTGAAGTTGTAAATGGTATTTTTGACAGCTTTTCAGAGGCGACCAATTGTGCATTGAAAATGTTTCATGATTTTATCTGTCACTTGGCTTATAACATGCATCAGGCTATAGGCTTTTTCCAATAGGCAACAATATATAGGCTTTTTCAAGGTTAATAAGGAAGAAACGGGAAAAAATCGCTAATAATCAGTTAAAAGTAGCCAAAAGTAGGTATAAAATGGCTAAAAATAGGTATATAACCATGTATATAGCCGGAAAGCACGATTTTGAAGGTGAAAAACTATAAAAAGGTGCGAAAATTAGTGAATTTGAGCGAAAATTGGGGCAAAATTTCTCAGAAACCACTCCAGATAGATAGATAGCTGAGCAATTTGGGGGGGGTCTTTGGGGGTAGTAGCCAAAAATGGGGCAGCCCCCCCCCCCCTAGGAGACCCCTGACATGCATCTTTTGTCATCACTTATCACTTTTCCTTTCACTTGTGCACTTTCAGAATTGTGCCAGGCAACGAGGTTCGCACATGCCCGTCGCAGCTGAGAACACTTTGTTCAGGCCACAAGCTGCAAAATTGTGACATAAAATGCAACGGCAACGAAAACCGGGGCTAAGTTTGGGAACCGACCCGACAATCTGATAAAGTTCTCACATTTTTGGGGACCAACACCCGACCCGAACTTTTGTGCACAGGATACCCGAGCCCGGAAAATGTTGAAATTCCAACTCTATTAGGGACCTACACAATTATCATTGGCCCACCGCACACTGATTTTGCGCGTTCAGCGTTCGAACTTTTTGAAATCCGCTGACGCTGAACTCCATCCGCGGTTCGGACGGCTTAATTTGGGCTTTTTATGGCTTTGACATTCAGCGTCCGAACGAATTCGGATGGATTTGGGCGAAATTTTGACCAGTTTTTGTCATTCGCTGAACTCTACATTTCAGCGTCGATAAAATTGGAAGTGTCCGAACACTTCATTTCAGCGTCGAGGTTCAGCGTCGGAGCTGAGTTCAGCGTCCGTGCTACTGTTGCTTTAAGATGTCATTCTCATTCACAATGTGAGATAAAATCATGAAAATTGGAGTCTTATATAATTGGCATTAGAGCTTCAAAAAAGAAGAGAGGAAAGTTTTTCCAAAAATCATTTATTTTTTGAGTTTTTGCGTTTTTTAGTTTTTTTGAGTTTTGGCATTTCCGCGTGTGATATGTATCTATGAGCAACTCGAACAGTAAGAACATGTAAAAACGTCCGGATGGTTTGGTTCAGCAAGCGGTAGGGTTTAATTTGCAGAAGGGTTTGGTCGATTTTAATGCTGTTCAAGTTTGGTGTCTGGGATAGGATGAAATGTTTTTTTTGCTTGAATACTCCCCAATCCCAAGAGAAGGGGGTCTATAAAAAGGTGGTATTTTTGCATGGCCGATCTGCACATTGGATTTGAAGCTTAATAACTAGGCCATTTCTGTGCCGATTTGGATCGTTCAACATTTAAAATGATGAGGACAACCTGCAGATTCAATTTTTGGGGTCGGATTAGTGATGTCTAAATTCCTGCGTATGGCGATTTGATCCGGTTTTTGAAGTTGTAACAATAATTCCAATATCTATTTCCAGTCGTAAGTTACATCACTTTAAAGTTCCGCCTCCAAACCATGAAGAACATTGCATGCAAATTCAAAACTGCATATTTCAGCCATTTCTAAGCTGATTTTCACAAATGAACTCTTGAAATGATTAGAATCACCTGGAGATTTCATTTTCATGTTCTTATTGTCTTTATGGTGCCACATACGCTAGTTGACATTGACACCAAATGTCAGCTGGTGGCAATCCCAAGCCCTGTAAGTGTAAAGTAAAGTGTCAAATGTAAAGAAATGCAAAGTCAAATGTGAAATGTTAAGTCAAATGTGAAATGTTAAGTCAAATGTCAAATGTTAAGTAAAGTATCAAATGTTGAGTCAAATGTGAAGAAGTGTCAATCGTGTATCCAAATCTTGTTTTTGTATCCAAATCTTTTGTCAAAAAATAAGATTTGGATACAAAAACATAAGATTTGGATATGAAAAATATGATTTGGATACACAATTGACACTTTCCTTACACTTGACACTTTTCTTTACATTTGACATTTGACTTTGCAATTGACTTTACATTTGACACCTTACTTTACACTTTACTTTACATTTGACATTTGACTTTGCATTTGACTTTACATTTGACACTTTATTTTACATTTGACATTTGACTTTGCAATTGACTTTACATTTGACACTTTACTTTACACTTTACAGGGCTTGGGACTGCCCCCTGGTTCCTATCCCAATTCAAAGTTTGCTGACGAGCCGACGAATGACGTTCAAATGCAAAAGCTTTGAATTGGGATGGGAACCAGTTGTCATTAAGTGTGGATGTCAACTACCATGCGTGGGGTCAATGCACTGTTCTGCATGTTGTTATGTTAAGGATGGGAGGCGAAAGTTTCAAGTGTTATAACTTTTGATTGATGAGAGATAGTGTAAAATTTTTTCGGCAGGATGATTTATTTTGGTCTAAGGCGTATCTTCACATGCTCAAAAAAATTTTTTCGTGTTGAAACACTGAATTTAGACATTACTACTCCGACCTCAAAAATTGAATCTGCAGGTTGTCACGATCATTTTAAGTGCTGAACAGTCTGAATTGACCCAGAAATGGGTGAGTTGTTCACTTTCAAATTCAATGTGCAGATCGCCCATGCAAAATTGACTACCTTTTTATAGATCCCCTTATCTCGATTACTCGAGCAAACAAAAACATTTAGTCAGAGCCCTGACCCTAAACCACAAAACCAATCAAAACAACCACCAATGGTAACTTGCATGTGAATGTGAGTTTGCAAAATTTGCAAAATACCTAGCGCATAAGTAGGTATTTACTAAAATTTTTCGACTAGTTAAAAAACAGTTTTGACACATGCATTAGAAAACACATTTAAAAGTGACAGAATATTCGTAACGCACTATAGTCTTTGCAGATCAGCGTTCAAAATCATTTCAGCATGCCAAATCGTCCGAATTTTTCACTCGCTGAATTGACAAACCACCCAATTTTCAATCGTCCGGACGATCTGGAGTTCAGCGCTTTTGGCGGTTCCGCGTTTTTAGTTCAGCGGATGGCAAAAAACGTTCGAACGCTGAACGTGCAAAGCCAGTGTGCGGTGCGCCAATACGTGTTAATATGGTTTGCTTACGAAATCGTATTTGGTTGGTAAAAAATTTCACGCACTAGGAAAATAACCCATTTTCAAATAAGGGGGATTATTCAAGCAAATACGGTATATAGCCAAAAATAAGCTCGGGATAGATCGATAGCTGAGTGGACAGTGTAGCATTCCGCAAAAAAGCCCATTCCGCATTTTTGCCCATCCCGCAAATTATGTGACCCATCCCGCAAATGTGCACATTGCGGGATGGGTCACATAATTTGCGGGATGGGCAAAAATGCGGAATGGGCTTTTTTGCGGAATGGGCCCTTGCCGCTGAGTGGCCTGGGGGTTAGATAGATAGCTGGAGTGTTGAGAGTCGATTACTTGCGCTGAGAATTTTCGCTGCAAAATTGACAACGAAATACGTAGCAAAAATGCGCAGTAATAACCAACAAAGAAAGAGCGCGGGGCTGCCATCGCGGGCGTCGTCGGCGCTGCACCAGTACATGAAGGGCGAGCAGGTGACCAGCGCGTCCAGCAGAATCTTGTCCGCCTGCGCCCGCTCGCACCGCACCACCGGCCACTCCTGCGGGAATGAATGGACAGATGTAGTGGTGGAAAAGCGCCATGGCGCTTTTGGCGCTTCTTCCATCACTAGTCAGGTGACAAAAAAATTGAGGCGTCTATTTGTAAACGGTCGGTAAGTCCAAAAATTTGAGTTTCCAAGAATTGCGTTTAAGTTATCCTTCAAATTTCTTGTCATCGATGCAAAATTGGACCTTTTGAAGTGGGTTTTCGAAAATTTGTGAAAGCAGGGCCGTATCCAGGGGGGGGCTGCAGCCCCCCCCCTCCCGGGGCGAGACCAGAAAGTGACCGGAAAATGCGACTTTTTTTATGTCAGCGTAAAAATTTTTGCGCGCAAGCGCGCATTCTTCACCGGACATAAAGTATTATCATCAGATTTGCTCCATGTGGCCGCAAATCGTTATAGATACACCCAATGTTGTGCTTTTCGCTGTTTTGTATGTATATTTATATACATATACAGCGTTCCATGGAGCTGACGCCAACGCCAACGGCGCCATGGCGCCATTCTGCCACTATGTAGATAAAATTTTAGGGGGGAAGGGGGTGCTGAGCCCCCCCCCCCTCGCTGGCCTCCGTAAACAAGCAGCCCCCCCCCCCCCCCGCTCAAAAATCCTGGATACGTCCCTGCGTGAAAGGTAGTGAAAATGAATGGGAGAAAGCCAAGATGGCATTGAATTTTTTTCATGATGTCAGGACATCATGAAACCCAAATACTACACAACAAAAAGAAATCGTCGCCAGGGAAAAGGGAAATTAATTTGAATAAACCTAGTCGGGGGCGGCGTCGAGAAAAGTTGAGCCAATTTGTGGAAAAATGGCACAATGCGCCTAGGCGCCATGCGAATTGACTCACGTTGGCATCTTGCCAGGGCTGCAGGGGTTCTTTTGAGGAATCGCCCCCTCCCACAGCCACGCCGCAGCACAGGCACAAAATCGACAGCAAACGCAGCGCCGCCATCGAATTCAAACAATTACCTATTTCTGTTTTAATCTGAAACCAGTTCAAGGGTGTGGAAACATTTGTATCAAAAGGGAACATGGGGACTTTCATTCCAAAAGTTAACATATCCAGGTTTTTTGATTTTTCAAAATCGTATTTTAAAGTTTGGCGCTGGCCCGGCAGCGCCATGTTTGGGCGACAAAGCTTGCCCTGCACTTTTCAGATATCTCGGACATTTGTCTACAATTTTTGTGTCCCTAAGTTTTGTCGGCTGGTAAATATTTTGGGAGTTATGTCATATTTTGTAAACCACCCAAAAAAGGAGTAAATTTGAAAATTTGAACTTGAAATGTAAATAACTTCCTAACGGTGCATCGCAGGGCAAAACCAATTACACCACTGAGAAGCCCTTTTCGAGAAGTACACAAACCTAAATTTTCAGATCTATATTTATACCCGTACTTGATTTATAGTGCAAAATAAATTTGGAAATTCACGTATGCACATTTGGAAATGAAACTTTATTTTGTATGGGAAATCCGGCCAGCTGTTCGCGAGCGATCCGGAGCACACGTGCACTTTTGGAAATGAAACTATTTTTTGGATATGTGCACTTATGAAATGAAACTCCGGTGGTCCGACATGGATATGTGCACTTACGAAATGAAAGTCCTGTTTTTCATAGGGTATCTGAGATGGATATGTGCACTTTCGATATGAAAATTGTGATTTTTCTGAAAAACGGTACCACTGTATCTCGGGAACGAAATGGACTATAACACTGATTTTTTTACCAAAATAAGCAGAGTTATACGTGGATGTCGATTCCACAGCTGACTCGATTTTTCTGGATTTGGCGCTTGTGAACTTTTGGAACGGAAGTCCCCACATGTTTTAATACAAGAATGCGGCGTCTGAAAACGCGTCCGTAAAATGTAAAGATACAGAAGTGATTAGGCAAACAGTGACCCCTATCCAATGTGCAGATCAAGTGTTAACATATACTCGAGTGGCTTATTACTACACAATTTTGGACCAGTTACATATATATGCAAATTCGGATCTTCCTATGTAATCTTGGCAAAATGCCAAAACGGCCGTTTGGATACATCTGTTTGTACATAAACATGTGTCAAATAGTGTGTGGGCTGCCATTCACGACCATTTCCGGTTGCTTAATCGAATTCCGCGGCCATTGGCGGTGACACGAATGCAGATCCTGTGTCTTTTACTCTCGTATGTACAATATCCAATTGTATCCAACCGTATCCAATACCAAACTTGCACTTGAGCCAAGATTACATACATGACCCGATCCCAAATTCGTAAGGAGCCAACAGAAACTTGTGTATTTCTTTTGAAGCCGTCATGTCCCCCGGACGAGACTATTCTTTGCTCTCAGCAATTTGATTTCGCAATATGCTTTTTTCTTTTTTCGTCGGGAAGTATCATAGACGCCGCCTTTTTCATAACATTTTGTAGAAAGTTGGCTGATTATAATCAACTTTTGTTTCCTTTGTTAACCGCTGATGAAATATTGGCAAAGTGCCAGCGTGAGTGCGGAGCGCTCGAATACAATTAGCCTGAAACAGTCCTAAAGTTTACGCAACCGCTGTTAAAGTAGCTGTCCAACAAGAATTCCACGTTTTCACGCTGCCCCAGGTGAGTACATTGTGACTAAGTCAACTGCAATGTGTATTTATCAAAAATTAGATTTTTTGGCATGATGCCAAATGTTTCAGGTTTTAGATTGGCGATTGAAGCTGAAAAATTGTCGAAGCGACCGTCGGGAATGGCAAAATTGATCCGTTTGATATAACTATGAGTCATACCATTGATTTGGTTTGTTCAATTTTGGGAATTGTTTTCTTTACCTTCGGAAATTTCTATTAATAGCGAACATCCTGCAGTTTTTTTGCTAGCCGTTTTGAACAAATTTCGATGTGTAATCCATAGTTATTAATACATAATCGTTATGCATCAATAGTTTACATTTTTGGGATATTTTCTGTAGCAATTTATATGCCGCGTAACTAGGGTTCAAACGGGATTGACTTTTCGGGATCGGGATCGGGATCGGGATTCACTTTTTGAGATTTCGGGATCGGGATCGGGATCGGGATTGGGGTTTCGGGATCGGGATCGGGATCGGGATTGGTTTTTTGAGATTTCGGGATCGGGATCGGGATCGGGATTGGCCGGGATTGGGGTCACGGGATCGGGATCGGGATTGGGATAGGCATTTTTCCGGGATCGGGATTGGGTTCTAGGGATATAGATTTTGGCCATTTTTCTGGCATTCACAGTTGTTCATAAAGGTGTCAAAACACTGTTGGATGCCAGAAAAGTGGCATAAAATTGACGCTGGGGGTTTGCATCCACTTTTTTGCATGCAAAAACGTCATTATTTCACTTTTTATAATTTCCACTTATTTTTCCGGGATCGGGATCCCGGACTTGGGAGTTTCTCGGGATCGGGATCGGGATTTGAAAACTTTCGGGATCGGGATCGGGATCGGGATTGGTATTTTTGAGATTTCGGGATCGGGATCGGGATCGGGATTGGGGTTTCGGGATCGGGATCGGGATCGGGACTGGTAAATCCCGGAATTTCACGGGATCCGGGATCGGGATCGGGATCCCGTTTGAACCCTACGCGTAACTAGGGTTCAAACGGGATTGACTTTTCGGGATCGGGATCGGGATTCACTTTTTGAGATTTCGGGATCGGGATCGGGATTGGGGTTTCGGGATCGGGATCGGGATTGGTTTTTTGAGATTTCGGGATCGGGATTGGCCGGGATTGGGGTCACGGGATCGGGATTGGGATAGGCATTTTTCCGGGATCGGGATTGGGTTCTAGGGATATAGATTTTGGCCATTTTTCTGGCATTCACAGTTGTTCATAAAGGTCTCAAAACAATGTTGGATGCCAGAAAAGTGGCAAAAAATTGACGCTGGGGGTTTGCATCCACTTTTTTGCATGCAAAAACGTCATTATTTCACTTTTTATAATTTCCACTAATTTTTCCGGGATCGGGATCCCGGACTTGGGAGTTTCTCGGGATCGGGATCGGGATTTGAAAACTTTCGGGATCGGGATTGGTATTTTTGAGATTTCGGGATCGGGATTGGGGTTTCGGGATCGGGATCGGGACTGGTAAATCCCGGAATTTCACGGGATCCGGGATCGGGATCGGGATCCCGTTTGAATTGAACCCTACGCGTAACCGTTAAATATTAAAAGAAGACGAAAACAGTATATATTATCGAAATATTCTATAAATCTCTCATTAAAAAACACGAACATCATGCAATACTCAAAATCAATTAAAAAACTAATCCCAACCCTACCTACAGATGTCTAACAAATCTCACACTATCGAAGAGCCCTTACCAAAGGTGGCAAAAGTGTCACAAAACGATGGAATCGATCATGAGCCACCCTGTACTAGCTCAATCAACATAGAACCCGTACTAGAACGTCGATACAGGGTGACCCATTTTGAATGGGTCGATTTCATTGCCGCCCACGTGCCGCTGCCGAAAAATGTGTCCGGCTTGATGAAATGGTTGAAGAGTAAAGGCAATGTATTATGTTCGGGTGTGTGGTTGTTTTTAGTTTTTGGGATCGTAATAGGAGTGTTCGGTATTTTGTCACCGTTTTTAAAAAACGCTAGCGTCGAGACCGTTTCTTAAAACAACGGCAGCCGAAATTTTTACTGCTTATTCGCGCGCTATTTCGATTTTTTTGTGCAAAAGCTAGAAATTTCGCAAACAAATTGACATTGGTGGCATTTTTAGTTTTGATTTTGATTGATTTTTGGCTCAATTTTGATTGAACACAGGTCTGGATCACTCGCATTTGGTTCACGTGCGCGATTGTCATACACACAAAAACTGTAAACTAGTTTTGATGTTTCCCGCAGCCAGCGTAAATAACCATGACGAGATTTTGTCGCAAAATCATGATTTGAAAGAACAGGTAACATTTGGGTGGAACTTTTAGATATTGTTGGCTTTACTGTCAATGCTTATATTTGAGGGTGGAAGGAACATTGTTTTTTTAAACGATCGCGTTTTTACAGAAAAATACAACAGTTATTTTCAAAGCTCCCAGTAACTGTATGCAGGGACGTATCCAGGATTTTTGAGCGGGGGGGGGGGGGGCTGCTTGTTTACGGAGGCCGGCGAGGGGGGGGGCTCAGCCCCCCCCCTAAAATTTTAGCTACATAGTGGCGGAATGGCGCCATTTGTAGGCGCCACGCCATGGCGCCATTGGCGTTGGCGCCAGCGCCATGGAACGCTGTATATGTATGTAAATATACATACAAAACATCAAAAAGAACAACATTGAGTGTATTTATAGCGATTTGCGACCACATGAAGCAAATCTGATGATAATACCCTATGTGTGGTGAAGAATGCGCGCTTGCGCGCAAAATTTTTTACGCTGACGTTGAAAAAGTCGCATTTTCCGGTCACTTTCTGGTCTCGCCCCGGGAGGGGGGGGCTGCAGCCCCCCCGCCCCCCCCTGGATACGGCCCTGACTGTATGGTTATGGTTATGCATTTAGCATTTGAACTTGAGCATATGCAGGGACGTATCCAGGATTTTTGAGCGGGGGGGCTGCTTGTTTACGGGGGTCAGCGAACGGGGGGGGGGGGCTCAGCCCCCCCCCCCTAAAATTTTTCCCTATATAGGGACGGAAAAGCGTTTTTGCGCTAGCGCCATACAAAGGTGCCACGCCGTGGCGCTATTGGCGTTGGCGCCAGCGCTAGGAACCGCTTTATATGTATGTAAATATGCATAAATATAGAGCGAAATTCGCAAAAATGTGTTCATTTCCAAGAATTTTGGTTTACACAGGTCGACCCGCTGAAAAAACACTGCATGGGGAAGAAATTGCGCGCTTGCGCGCAAAATTTGTTAGAAACATCGAAAAATATATAGGAAAATTTGCATTTTCCGGTACTTTTTAGGTCTGACCCCGGGAAGGGGGGGGGGCTGCAGCCCCCCCCCCCCCGCCCTCCCCCTGGATACGTCCTTGAGCATATGTATATTCGAATAGATCACACGAATAGAAATGTAAACATTTAAATGTACATGAATATTTCCGCAGATCTCCAATTTCGAAACTGTCACCGTAGCGGCAACTCAGCCACTCACACGGCAACAATTCGAGATAGCCAAAGCACGTTGGCCCGTCAAATTTCGCCCAAATAAATACATCGAATCGGTTATCGACGGATCGATTTTCGATTCGAATGCGCGCTCGAAGATCGTCGATATTATCAACAGACTGAAAAATGTCGCCAGAGAGAATCGATGCGACAACAGCGCAGCCGTGGTTAATTCGAAATTTGAAGTTTTGGCAGTGTCTACTGGGATGCGGGCGCACCCACTCAGACACGCAGTCATGTGTGTGTTGGATGAAATCGCTAGGTGAGCTTGCAGTGCTGATTGGGGGTCTCTCGAATGATGTAGGCTCGCTTGGCATGTAGACACGTTGCGAGGGGTCTCATGGGGAGGGCTACTCAGCTATCTATTTTTCTCGGGGCTACTATCCCCTGGGCTCCCACAACCGCTCAATTATCTAGTTAGGTATCTATGTAGAGCAAACTGGGCCATTTTCCCCACTTCTTACTCAAAATCGCTAAATTTTGCTCTGTTTTGTCACTTTTGCCATATTTATCATACCGTATTTCCTCGAAATACCCCCGGGGGGTTTATTGTTTCAGAGTGAGAATTTTGAGGGGGGGTTAAACGAGGGGGGGGGGTATTTCGAGGGGGGGGGTTTATTATTTCGCCAGAAATTTTTTGAAATACCAGTACTAAAATGTCGTCTGAAACGTACGCAGACGTCGAAAAATGCAACAAAAATCGCCATTTATAAGACTCTAAAGACATTTATAAGTGTGTAGACGTACAAACACTGTTCTCACATAACAGAGTCATCGTTTTTAACGTGTGTTCTGCATTGTCGGGATGACAAATCGCAGCCTTTGTCATTTACGTTCTCTATACACTAAATTTGGGGGGGGGGTATTTCGAGGGGGGGTTTATAAGTTCATAGTGTCCATTTTGAGGGGGGGTATTTCGAGGGGGGGGGGTATTTCGAGGAAATACGGTATATATTTTCTCCCCAGCGAGCCCTTCCCCCAGAATAATTTTCAGCTATCTATCCCTCGGAAGAAGGATTTTCTATCTATAAAGCCCCCGCGAGGGTGAAAACCTTGGAAACCCCTGATCCCGTGTCTACATGCCAAGCGGGTTTACATGCCTACAGGCACAGGTTCCTCTCAAATGGGGGGGGGGGGCGGACAGCCGTGCGAAAGGTGTAGTTAATGCGTCATCTATATCTGGCCCCTGCAGCTGTGACATATAAGGGTTCAAAGGGGATCACGGTCCCGATCCCAAATCCCAAATTGTTTTGGGATTTTACAGTCCCGATCCCGAAGCCCCAATCACGATCCCGAAAACTAAAAGCAAACAAACCGTTTCCGGTAACGGTGTGCATTTTATGCCACTTCTGGTGCATTAATTGGTTGTTTTTACACCTTATTTATGGAAAATTATCGAAAAAGCAAGAATACTATACCAAAATCTCGGTCCCGAGTAGGGTTGGGGAACCGAACCGAACCGAACCGAACCGAACCGAGAACCGAGCACTATTTTGGAACCGAGAACCGAGAACCGGAACCGAAAAAAATACCCGAACCGGAACCGAGAACCGACACTTAGACCCGGAACCGAACAAACGAACCGAAAGAACCGAAAATTTTTTCAATAATCCTATCAAAATGCAACATTTGCGTTTTGGACATTTTCCTCCCACAGATGTAGGGGCAAGAACGTATCCAGGGGGGGGCTGCAGTCCTCCCCCCCCCCTTCCCGGGCGAGACCTAAAAAAGTTGCTGAAAATGCAACTTTTAGTACAACTTTTAAAGGTGTAGTGAAAAAAATTTTGCGCGCAAGCGCGCATTTCTCCATCATACAGGGGTATTTTGAAAGAATTTGCCCTGTACTCTTTTAAATAGATGAAATGGCCGGGTTGTCGCTATATGAATATGTATGTATATTTACATAGATATAAGTGATTTTTGGCGCCAGCGCCCATGCCAATGGCGCCATGGCGTGGCGTCTTCGAATGGCGTCAGCGCCATGACGCCATTCCGCCACCACATAGTAAAAATTTTAGGGGGGCCCCCCCCCGTTCGCTGGGCTCCGTAAACAAGCAGCCCCCGCTCCAAAATCCTGGATACGTCCCTGTGTACGGGTGATTGCATGTTACAAAAAATAAAAAAAACTTGTTCAAATTCAAATTTTATGGGTTGCCTTGTCGCGGGTTAGCTGCGGCAGAATATCCAGGGCACTTTGAAATGAGATTGAAACAGCTGCTTTGTTTGGATTTGCACATGGTTTCATGTATGATGTTTGCTACACTACAACTGTATGTTGTTTTTCCTTTATTCAGCTTATTATTGCCCAATACCCGATTTTTTCATTACCCGATACCCGATTTTTTCATTACCCGGAACCGAAATTTTTTAAAATTTGGAACCGAAAGAACCGAACCGGAACCGAACTTAAGAACCGAACCGAGAACCGGAACCGAAAATTTTTTGGAACCGAGAACCGAACCGAAAATTTTTAGAACCGAGAACCGGAACCGAAAATTTTGAAATTCCCAACCCTAGTCCCGAGACCCCAATCCAGATCCCGAAAATTCAAAAAAGTCACCCCGATTCTGGAAAGTCGATCCTCTTTGAACACTATCACACTCAGGTGTTCAGTAGGGTGGGGATTACCGCCCCCACACTCCAGCTATCTATCCAGGGGTAGCAAAGGGGGGGGGGGTGGTTGGGGGGGGGGCGCTCAACTATCTATCCAAACCCGGAGGGTCAAAATGTAGAATACCCCTATATCTATCTACCCGTTGCAGAGCCTTCTCGTATTTTCATTTCCAACTATCATTTTACAGATTGCAAGGCGGCGGCGCTTTTCACTCTTCGGCCACTTCATCTCAAACAGAAGCCGGACCACTTATGTACTCCGAATCCCAATACTTATGTACCAGTTTTCAATGTTTCGTAATTCGAAATCCTTGTGCCATGTGCGGAATGGCTCTAGTACATTCTAGAATGGCCAGGGTTTATTTTTGTGAAAATTCTGACTATGGTGTTTTGAATGATGACAGGTGGAGTGAAGCGAGCGAAAAATTAAATCACAAATATGAGGTTTTCAAGGTGTCTACATGAGTTGGGACTTAGGGACTCTGAATTTCAATGAGATATATGCCTGAATATATTGCCATATGGTTCCCTTGCATCCATTTTCCATGGCGCTTTTCCATTACTTTATGGATATTTCTGTGCCTACATTGAATGCCTTGATTTCTGAAGATGATACATGTTTTTATCTTCTGATCGCGGTAATGTTCTGTTCTGTTCCCATCTGCAATTACCACAATGAAGTGAACAGATATTTTCCTCTCTGGTGCACAAATTTCCTCAAAATACCCCCCCTCGAAATACCCCAGATGTTTTTGAGCTGAAGAAGAAATAACCCTACCCCCTGTAAATACCCCCCGCCTGGAATGATGTACATCATGTATGCAATGTACATGGTGTATTTATTGCTGCCAGTTTGCATCGCAGACACACATATATTTTCACTAGTTTGTATAGCGATGTACGTTGAATGTCCCAATTTATGCTATTTAGAGACGTTTAGTACCGGTTTTAGGTATGTAAAAGCGTGTTCCTTACTATGACTTTCACGAAAATATCTGACGAAATAATAACCCCCCTCGAATAAGCCCCCTTCGAAATACCCCCCTTCAAATTTCCACTCTGAAAATTATAAACCCCCTGGGGGTATTTCGAGGAAATATGGTATGCATTTCAATATCTGCCAAATAGGAAAACACCTGGAAATACTTCAACATCAAACATGCACTGAGTGCTTTAAAGGACCGTTCACACTAGGGTGTCAAAAAAATTTTTTTACGGAAAACGGAAACGGAAACAGAAAAAAATTTTCAGCGGCCGGAAAACGGAACGGAAAACGGAAAAAAATTTGCACTTGGCGGAAAACGGAAACGGAAACGGAAAAAAAATTTCAGCAGCCGGAAAACGGAAAAAGAGGCCGGAAAAACGGAAACGGAAAAATCAATTTTGCATGGAAATGGAAAAACTTGTTGAAATTTTGCTGGAAAACAGATAAAATTTGCTGAAATTTTGCTTGAAGTGGAAAAAATTTGCAGTAATTTTGCTGGAAACAGAAATTTTTTTACATCATTGACAATCTGCATGAATTTTTACCAGTTTGGCTGATCAGAAAACAGAAAGTTGAGCCAGAAAAAGGTAAAATGAGGTGGAAAAATCGAAAATTGAGGTAAAACACGGAAAAAAGTCAGAAAAACTGGAAATTGAGGCGGAAAACGGAAAAAAGGCGGAAAAACTAAAAATTTAGCCGGAAAACGGAAAATGAGCCGGAAAAACGGAAACGGAAAAAAAAGTTGCCGGAAAACGGAACGGAAAACGGAAAAAAAATTTCAGCAGCCGGAAAACGGAACGGAAAACGGAAAAAATTTGCCTGCGGAAAACGGAAAATGGAAAACGGAAATTTGACACCCTAGTTCACACAGGTTTTTGTTACGACAACGACAGCACTTGAAAAATTCCATATGTTAGTGTATATCGCCATTTTTTTTCAGCTGCCCACAGCAGACATCAACACGCATGGGCATCATCTGTTTGGGGGGGGGCTGTTGTGGATCATGGTACTGGCTGCCAAACACAAAGGCTAGGCATTGTTCTCTGTTCTCTGCCATTTGTGTTTGCCGCACCCAGTGTCATGTGCACACAGCCCCGTGGTTGCCATACTAATCCCCTGCCCGGCGTGCACGTAGCTCAACACACATAAACTCAGCATGCACATGGCCCAGCAGACACAGCTCCAGCTGTGTGCGTGCATAGTCTATGTGCGTGCCGGACATATGTGCGTGCCGGGTTGATGTGTGTAATATGCCTGCCCCGATCTCAATCACGCTTTTTGCATAGAACAAACAAGGTGTATATATGACGTGATCATAGTAATATAATTTTTTTCTGTTGTCACAGGTTGTCGGTTCCATTTCTTCTAGCTTCGGTAAAGCAAACACAAGGAAATATTTACCTATATGTAATATATCAGTTTCAAAGGGGGTTTATGTTTTTCTGCTCACTCGGACAGCGGGATATTTCAAGGTGGTTAATTCTAGGGGTTTAGGGGGTATTTCAAGAAATCTGGTGGCCAAAATTAAATGCCAGAAATGCATTTTTGAGTGGCAGTCAGGATGCTTCACACCCTATTAAAAAACAACTGGGGGCAGTCCCAAGCCCTGTAAAGTGTAAAGTAAAGTGTCAACTGTAAAGTAAAGTGTCAAGTCAAATGTCAAATGTAAAGTAAAGTATCAAGTAAACTGTCAATTGTCATGCAAAGTTCAGTAATAAAATCTTTTCTTTTTTGTTTTGATTGACACTTTACTTTGCATTTGACTTTACATTTGACACTTTACTTTACACTTTACAGGGCTTGGGATTGGCACCTGGATAAAAGGTACATCTATGTTTGTATTTAGTTTCATTGTCAACATAATATTTACAAAAATGAAGCTCCTTATAGTTGAAACTATAAATGCCAATACGGTTTAATGGAATGGTGATGTACTGATTGCATATTTGAGTGGGACTTATTTAGGATAATGGACTAGTATGCACCTACAATATTTTAAAGTCAAATTAAAGTGTAAGTTCTGTTTGTAGTTGAAAACTATAATTGAAAAATTGTGCTGACCAAAAAAAACATGAAGTTCCTTATTTTCGCTGCTGTTGTGTCAATGTTCACCTTTACAGTTGCCAAATATCCCGATGTTGTAAATCGGTAACTTTGGGATGAAAACCATAGATTGGACCAACAGACACTAGTTGAGATTTGTTTTTTTTTATCGAAAGCTCCTTTTGTGAAAGCAACTTGGTCAATATAAAATTTTATAAAATGAGGAGAGTCACAAAAAAAGAACATAGAATGCATATGCAATACAATTTTGATCAACTGAGCAACTGATTTTGTCAACTAAAATGGAGGTCACTTTTAGTTAGTAATTGTCAACTAGTGTGTGTGTGTGTGTCCATTCTGAAGTGGCCTTTCAATTCTGGACAACAGGTCTACAAGTGGTGTTACATATTTAACATGCTCAAAAAACTCAAATTAAAAATAAAAGTTAGAGACAACATGCTCAACTGTATTTAGCTGGCTTCATATATAGTAGCGGGCTCACATAAAACTCAAATCTCCCACACAATAGGTGCGGGCTGAAGGCTAGCCTGACTGGTCTATGTTACTGTCAACCCCCCTGTCTCCCTGGACAATTTTGCGGGTGCGTTGAACACCGCTGTAGGTGCTACAAACAACTCGATTGCTTCCCATATTGTCGGGCCGGAACACGTTGTGTATGCCATCACGGACATTGCTGGTGTCAATGAGTGTGTTGGTGAATTGATGACTACCGGACTGTGATGGCTCATTGGCTGACTTTGTGAAGAAAAGTGTTGTAACTTAAAAGTGTTTTTTGTAGTTGTTGTGTTTTGCGCTGCGTAGAGAATCTGATATTTTTGGTGATTTTTGCGTGATTGTACAAATGTCAGCTACTGACCAAAAAGAGTAAAACCCAAATATGTATTTAAATATGAATTCAACTTCACGTGTGAATTTCAGAGAGCTCACCCGTCACTCGACAGAATACATAACACATGACCAAGTCAATGAGCAATGTATTGCATAAGCAACTTTCAGACATAATGCTCAATAAATAAGTACATATAACATCTGATAGCCCTCCCCCAATCTGATAGCTATCTATCTATCCCAGGGGCCGCTCATCTATCTGGAGTGATTTTTGAGAAATTTTGCCCTATTATTGGCGATTCTTCTCTCTTCTGCCGTTTTCAGATGTAAATGTAAAGTGGTTTTTTTTACTTGTATACTCGGTTGACATCACACTCAGTGAATCCTACCATAACCCATCTGAATAATGAACTATGGCATGAAGTGTCTTTCACATTTTCGGAAGTGGCTTTTTGTGGCTTTTTTACCTCTGATGACCAGGATCAGAATTTCAAAGAATACATACTTGTATGGGAAATTGCAAGACGAGCATTCCTCAAATACTATTATAGAATGATTGTACCGTATTTCCTCGAATTACCCCCCCCCCCCCCGCTGGGTGGGTTATTTTTTCAGAGTGGAAATTTGGAGGGGGGGGGTTAAACTAGGGGGTATTTCAAGAGGGGGGTTATTTTTCCACCAGAAATTTTTTTGCAATCCCAGTATTAAATTGTTGTTTGTAATGTACACAGATGTCTCAAAATGACACAAAAACCACCATGTTTATGACCCTAGGCTTATATAAGTAAACTGCGTTCGGATCAGGTCCGGCAGTCAGTTTTTGAAGTTACTGCTGACGCCATATCTCCCGCTATGGTGGGAGTCAAGATGTCAAATTTGGGGAGGATGTAGCTAGTGATGGAAAAGCGCCAGAAAAAAGGGCGCCAGGCGCCAATGGCGCCATGGCGCCATTCGGAAACTGGGCGCCAAGCGCCAAGGGCGCCACAGAAAAAGGGCGCCAAGCGCCAAGGGCGCCATGGCGCCATTCGGAAAGTGGGCGCCAGGCGCCACGGAAAGAGGGCGCCATGGCGCCAATTAAAAAGAAGGGCGCCAGGCGCCAATGGCGCCAGAATAACAAAGCGAGTAGAATACCCTGCGTGTGCTAAAAATGCTTCTCCAGCACTGTAGTGCACACATTCACTTCTTTATTCATGTTCTCCAGGATGTAATCAGCAAAAATGAGATTAGCAACAAACTTTTGTGCAAAAACCGTACTCACACGTGATATTCAATTCAAACACTTTGAAAATTCTCATTCGACAAAACAATGAATGCACATCAAATAGATAATCAAATATGTTTTCTTGAAGCGGACGACAACGGAATTCCGATAATTTCAATCCGTTGATTTACGAGTTTGCAAGTTCACCGGTCTATCATGCTCAGCTTCTGATCCGTTACACGCATCTGATAAAAATTGGATGAAACATATACATCCACTCACACCACTTTGTCTATTTTCCAGTGAATTTTGATCATTCACAGACCCGTTTTTTTCTTTTTTATTCATTCACGCAGCACTCACCTTGAAACCATGCTGGCGCCATTTTGGCGCCCTTTTAGGGCAGGGCGCCAGGCGCCAAGGGCGCCGCGGAGAAAGGGCGCCAAGCGCCAAGGGCGCCATGGCGCCTTTCAGAAAGTGGGCGCCAGGCGCCAAGGGCGCCACAGAAAAAGGGCGCCAAGCGCCAATGGCGCCATGGCGCGGCGCCCTTTGGCGCCCTCATATGGCGCCAGCGCCATGGCGCCATTCCATCACTAGATGTAGCCCACATCCACCCCCTACTATATACTAACGCAGGTACGCCGGCGACCCACCTAAATGTCGGTCACTGTATATGCAGTAAAAAATCTATATTTTATCTGTCCGCATCAAGTCCGGCACCCAGTGGATTTCGACCACTTCGGGTGCCCTACCTACAGAAACGCGGGCATGATGAAGTTGAAACTTGGGAGGATATAGCCGACATCCCCTATCCTATTGTACACTGCGGGGAGGGCACCAGCGTCCCACCAAAGGTGTCGCTCGCCTCGATTTTCTGTCTCCTATTGATGTTTTCCGCCAGTGGAATATTTTGATGATATGTACAATAAAAAGCATTTTTTTAGTAATTATAAAAATTCCACAGTACCATACCATTTTGTGCAATACAATGGAATTTCCTGTTCAGCACCGCTGAATGGTAACACCACAACCCCCTAGAGTCGCATACCAAAAATTCACTTTAAATCGATTTTTTTGTTTTACACTTTTAAAGTTGGTTTAGGATGCCCTCTTTGGGAGGGTTTAAGGTATAAAATTGCGTAAAAGACCTTACCCTAAAAATGCCTCACCAATTTTAATGGGGGTGAATGTGATGACGTCACTTATGACATCATTTTATACTGTAATGATGTCATAAATGACGTCATTGCATTCACCCCCATTAAAATTCTTCAGTGAGGCATTTTTGGGGTAAGGTCGCTTACACCATTTTACACCTTAAACCCTCCCCTAGAGGGCATCCTAAACCAACTTTTCAAGTGTCATTGAAAAAAATTGATTTGTGGTAACTTTTTGTATGTGACTAAAGGGGGCGGGTGAAGAGTTCCTGTTAAGCAGTTGCAGAAAAAAGCCGATTTCATCGCATGGTATGGTGTGCTATTGTGCTATTATATTGTAAGATGAGTTATCCATTGCCTACTTTTTTGAAAAGGCCAATGGGTGCCGGACATGATGCGCACACAGCTTTAAATGGATAATGCATGATGAGCATTGCTTTTGGCTGGCCGCTGACACTTGAACTAGTGCACAGTGTGGTGGGGATGTCGGTTTTATCCCCACCAAGTTCCAACTTCGTTGTGCCCGCTTATCTGGAGGTCCGGAACCCAAAGTAGCGGAAATTCACTGGGTGCCGGACTTGACGCGGACAGCGAAAATCGCATAAAATTTGTTGCCTATGCGATTACCCTACATCGGGGGGTCGCCGCTGCCCCTCAATTGGTATATAGTAGAGGGGGGGTGTCATCTATATTTCCCCCAAAATACAGGTTTATATGCCCCCCATAGCGGGAGATCCGGCATCAGTTGTAAGTTTGTAAACTGACTGCCGGACTTGATCCGGACGCAGTTTACTTATATAAGCCTAGGGTCATAAACATGGTGGTTTTTGTGTCATTTTGAGACATCGTTACATAGATGGTATAAACTTTGTTCTAGCATAACACAGTCATTGTTTTTAAAGCGTAGATTACAGCTCATCATAAAATGATGAGGTAAAATGAAGTAAAATTATTTTAAATGAGTGTGGACGATGCCACGGGTCTCCAATTTTTGTATGGATAATATATGTATCAATTAGGGTGTCAAAAAAAATTTTCACGGAAAACTGAAAGGTGAAAATTTTTCACTTTACGGAAAACGGAAAACGGAAAGGTAAAAAAAATTTCTGCCGGAAAACGGAAAGGTAAAAAAATTTCACTCAGCGGAAAACGGAAAGGTAAAAAAAATTGTTGGCCGGAAAACGGAAAAATGAAATGCCGGAAAACGGAAAGCGAAATTTTCATGGAAATGGAAAAAAATAAAGTGAAATTTGCACCGTAAAAGACAAATTTGCAGAAGGAAAACCTGCATGCAGGTTTGCTTGTTTGGCTTTGATTGTGGTAGCTGTACATTCTGCAACTATGGATCTTGCCAGTAACTTCACTTGTAGTTCAAGCTTAACTGAACCAACAAAAAATCATCAAAAGGTAGCAAAAATACACTACAACAACAATAAGAATTTAGCAAAAGTGAACTTTGATGTAACTGAACAGTAAAAAGTATACTCAGCGGGCTGCAAAGTATGTGTCCAAAATTACTTTCTGTTTTTTACAGATTTGGATACTGATAAAAATTATGAATGACAGAAGAACCTGGTAGTTGAAAGCACCATAGTGGAAAAAGATAAATACAGATTGGAAAAACAATGGAAAAATGCCAGAAAACTGAAAATTGAGCCAGAAAATGGAAAAATGGCCTGGTAAAATGGAAACGGCAAGGTAAAAATTTATCAGCTGGAAAACGGAAAAATGGGCTGGAAAAACGGAAACGGAAAGGTAAAAAATTTTCAGCTGCCGGAAAACGTAAAACGGAAAGGTAAAAAATTTTCGGCTGCCGGAAAACGGAAAGGTAAAAATTTTTTGGCTGCCGGAAAACGGGAAACGGAAAGGTAAAAAATTTTCCTGCGGAAACGGAAAACAGAAACGGAAATTTGACACCCTAGTATCAATACCTTTATTGTGCCCAATACTGGCTGTTATAAGCCGCAGCTAGGGTTCAAATGGGATTGATTTTTTGGGATCGGGATTGGGATTGTTTTTTTGAGATTTTGGGATCGGGATTGGCCGGGATTGGGGTCACGGGATCGGGATCGGGCTTTTTGGCATTTTTTGGGATCGGGATTGGGGTAATGGGCCCGCACACGCTAGTTGACATCGACACCAAATGTCAACTGGTGCCGATCCAGATTCAAAGCTTGCTGACGAGCCGACGAACGACGTTCAGGCGCAAGCTTTGAATTGGGAGCGGAACCAGTTGACATTTGGTGTCGATGTCAACTAGCGTGTGTGGGGCCATTGGGATAAAGCTTTTGGCCAATGTTCTGGCATCCACAGTTGTTCATAAAGGTCTCAAAACACTGTTGGATGCCAGAAAAGTGGCATAAAATGAACGCTGGTGGTTTTTTTCACTTTTGATAATTTCCACTATTTTTCCGGGATCGGGATCCCGGACTTTGGAGTTTCTTAGGATCGGGATTGGGATTTGAAAATTTTTGGGATCGGGAACGGAACTGCTAAATCCCGGAATTTCACGGGATCCGGGATCGGGATCGGGATCCCGTGGGAGGATACTGTTGGGTATCCCCGCAATGGGCATCCTCATCTATGTACCTATGGGCATCCCACTATACAGGATACCCAAAACTTTCAATGTACCTATGGGAATCTTCAATGTACGGGTGGGTATCCTACCCCAATGTGTAAACAACTGGAAATAGGAGCTTGCACGCAGGTTAGGTAGATCAAATTATAGGGGGTTAAAGTTCACGCAGCTGTTTAGGTGTAATCGATACTAGCCAATCATTCATATAAATATTCCAGATGTCAGAACCAGGGTTGGCAAAATCTCAGAGAAAAAAAAATAAAATGGAAAATTTAAGAATAAAATAAAATAAAATGGAAAATTTCAAAATAAAAATAAAAATTGTATAAATATTAGGATTTGTGTAACATGTTTGTTAAATTGTATACAAATTAGAATTTTTGTAAATTTTTTGTTAAATTGTATACAAATTCATATTTTTGTAAAAATTGTGAAAAAATTCACATTTTTTGTAAAATCTTTATCTTGTTGCTTATGGTTGAACCTGTTTATTCGCGGAGCTGGGGTAGTCCCAAGTAGTGATGGAAAAGCGCCATGGCGCTGGCGCCTGGCGCTAGCGCCAAACCAAAAAGCGCCATGGCGCTTCTGGCGCTTGGCGCCTTTTTGCCGTGGCGCCATTGGCGCTTGGCGCCGTGCTCTCCAAAAGCGCCATGGCGCTTTTGGCGCTTGGCCCTATGATGCTGTGGCGCCATTGGCGCTTGGCGCTCGCACTTTAAAAAGCGCCAAAAAAGCGCCATACTATCTGTGTAACTTTCCGGCGGATTAACCTATCAAATACGTCATAAATATGAGAGATAATTGTTTTGGCACATCTCCAGCAATTTCACCCTTCTATTAGAGGCCCCGTTCTATATATTTCGTGGCCCAAACAAAGTCCAAAAAGTGTACCTTCTATTGGAGAATGTCCTTCTGTTTGTTTCATGGCAAAAATTAAGTTGAAAATGTGTACCTTCTATTGGAGACGCCAATCTATTAGACGCCTATGCCCATCTATTAGAAGAAATACGGTATTATCTTTCACTATGGGTGAATAGGATGCAGAACATTTCACGTTATACTGTTTAAAAAAATTATTTTTCAGACATAAGAAACTCGTTTTTCCAGTTCTAAAATAGCTCAGTATTTATGTAGTAACCGGTAAAATAATCAATTGTGTATACGGCTGTGTATATACCTATGTAGAAACATGTTCGACTTTTTTTGGCGCTGGCGCTATTGGCGCTTGGCGCTATTGTCCTCTGGCGCCATTGGCGCTTGGCGCTACGGTTCGGAAAAGCGCCATGGCGCTTTTGGCGCTTGGCGCTAAATTCGTGTGGCGCCATTGGCGCTTGGCGCCGCACATCGGAAAAGCGCCATGGCGCTTTTGGCGCTTGGCGCCAAAAGTCTGGCGCTTTTTCCATCACTAGTCCCAAGCCCTGTAAAGTGTCAAATTTCATATGAAATGTCATGCAAAGTGTCAATTGTCATGACAAATGTTAAGTAAGGTGTCAATTGTATCTGTAATATGTATGTATCTAGCATGAATCTATGTATGTATGTAGCAATATGTATCTAAATCTGATGTTTTGTATCCAAATCTTGTTGTCGTTTTTGTATCCAAATCTTACATGAACATTTGGATACAAAAATGTAAGGTTTGGATGCCAAAACATAAGATTGAACCCTAGCCACAGCTACCGCAAATTGAAAAATTACATTTTTTTCCATTCTACATCATAATTTTACATCAATGGTTGGATGAAATTGTTGACGTAAAATGTAAAATTCGTTCCCTGACATAAAATTTTGACGTAAAATGAAAAAAATTGGATTTTTCATTTTGATCTAGCTGTGGCTGATAACACTCAGTATTGGTCACAATTAAGGTATTGATAGTTGATACAGACTGCATTTACTTGAATAGTTCCCAAGGGGAATTATTTTTTCCTCAGACTTTTTTAAGGGGGATACTATTCAAGTGTGAGAATTATGCATCAGTGGGGGGTATTCGAGTGGGAAAACTATTTTTTCCTCACTCGCCTAACAGGGGAAAATTATTCAAGTAGGGGAACTATTCGAGTGAATATGGTGTATTATCAATACAAAATTGGAGACCTGTAGCCAGGCTAGGCTGCCGCGAAAATAGGAAAAATTGTGTAACCCGTGTACCATGCAGATGCTGTTTTTGATGGGGTACAGAAAATGACTAACACCTAAGTTGCACTATGCAATGTGTTAGCAGATTTACCCCACATGATGCAGTGCGTGTTAGTATAAACATACTAACACGCAGCAAATGGTCAATTTTCGAGTGACCTCTAAATTTGGGGTACATCCCACACGCTCAAAAAAACATCCATTTCACAGTGTGGGTCAGTAATGTAAAAAAATTATAGATCATTTTTACTTGCATATGTGGATTCATGTGCAAAGTAAATTATTTGACCAAGATCTTTAGGGGAATTTTTTGAGGGGAATAAAGGGGGAATTTTTATCTTAAATATGTATTTACCCATATAAATTAAAATTTCAACTTGCATATGCACTTTTGTATTTTTATGTAAATGTTTATTTATCATATAAGTGAATGAAAACAATGAAAACTCAATGCACATCCAGTGTGAGTCACCCATTTTTTTTGCTCACTACTATGCAACGTGAGGAACAGATGCAGTAACACGTTGCACAGTGTTGTTGCAGTGTTACACATTTGTTTTACACGCAATTGGGCCTACAGCGTGTGGGTAATATTACGCCAACACAAGCAATTTTTGTTTGCGTGGTAGTACAAAAATCGTTCACCCGCATTGGTTCACACGCCTGTTTACCACGGGGTGGACTTTTGCGGACAGCCTGCCTGTAGCTTCATCCACACAAATCTTAATTAATTTTACAGCTTCATTTTTCATCATCATTTTACGCTGAGCTGTAATCTTGGCTTAACGTGTGTTCTGCATTTCCTGAATCACAAACCACAGCTTTTGCCATTTATAGGGAGTTATTATGCTGTTCTCTAAACACAAAATAAGGGAGGGGGGTTTATAAATTCATTGTGTCTGTTTTGACGGGTGGGGGGTGTGTGTGTTGACCGTAGTGGAATGTATGGATAGAGAATACAGAGATTTGATAATTAGGCCCATTTTGTCCATTTAATTCATTTGCCTGCTTTATTTATTTCATGCACTATGTAATTTATCTGCACAAACTATTTCTATTCATGCACCATATTATTGGACCACAACTCATGTTTGGTTTTCATGTGCTATATTATTTATCCATGGAGAATATTTGATTAAGAAAGTGTCTTATAAATTATTTGTAGGTTTATGTGGAATATTCAAGTTAAAATGTCAATTATGTTATATTTAGGTTTATATACATAAATTTAGCTCATTCAACTCACCATAATTTTCTGGTTATTTCAAAATATACATTCAGATGGTTTACTCATAAATTAGGAAACTCAAATCCTGTAAAATGTTGATAACTTATGTCAACTAATGTGTGACTAGCATATATTTACGTAGCCGTTTGCGTAGGCATATTATTTAACTTCGCAATGCTTTACTATTTGAGTCAAGTAAATACTTAATTTGAACCCTGCTCATTTAATATAATTATATAGATAATTTCAAACCTCATTTGATTATGATGCCCATTTACCTTGATTAAGTCCCAATTTGCTCATTTATTAATTATAGGTTTTCAGGAAATGATTATTATACATCTATTATATACCCTGCTCTGCTGATTATTAGGAATGGTTTACAATGCTACTTACAGTTTCCAACTCTATCAAATTAGTTTCCAAAAGTGTGTCAATGTTTTCTGACATATTGGAATAGATAAGTAACTCACCCAAGTTTGCCGATTTAGCGCCCTGCAAGATTAATTGTTTCTTTCTCGCCCAATTTGTACTCTGTATTTCTTTACAATACTTGTTTGAATGTGTACGCGTGCTGCGTAAGCCAACTGTTTAGGCTAAATGTATCCTATTTGTGCATTGTATCTAGCTAATTATTGTAGCCAAGTTTTTTATACAAATCCCTGTGTTTCTGCAACTGGAAATTTTTACTTCAGTCTCGAATTGACCTCGCAAAATAAATAAGTTAGCAATAGAAACTTCAACTAGGAAGCTTGCTAGCTTTGCACTTCTGTATTTCATGCTGTATCTGATTGACAATAAAGTACCTGAAACAACTTCAAACCCCTTTTCCAACACGCGAAAACAAAACAAATGCAATTGGCTGCTGGCAAGCACTGCAGTCCACACACTCACTTCTTTTTCATGTTCTCCAGAATGTAATCAACAAAAACAAGACTTGCAACAAAAAAATTTGAAAAAATCTCACCCACAGGTGACAGTCAATTTAAACACGTGAAAATTGTCATTCGACAAAACAATGCAAAACACTACACTACATGTATGTGCTTCCCTCTACCCATGGAGGTTTCCTTGTAGTGGACAAAAACGTAATTGCAACGATTTGAATCCATTTTTTATGAGTTTGCTTATTTAACAGTCCGTCATCCTCAGCTTCTTATCCGTATGAACCGTTGGATGAAAGAATTTCATCCACTCGCACCACTTAGCCCATTTTCCGGCGAATTTCGTTCATCCACGGACACGATTTTTTCATATTTTTTTTCATTCACGCTGCACTCAGTGCAGGGTAGGGGTATCCTAGATTTTGACCCTCCATGGGGTTGGATAGATAGCAAATTGTTCCACCAGAGGGATAGGTATAGAAGAAAGTTAGGGGGAAAAATTGCTAAAAGCGATTCACAATCTATATAAACCCCCGCATGAGTCAAAATCTACAAAACCCACAATGTATGCAAAAAAATATATTTATCAACAAATGAAATATGATAGAAAAAGGTTCTAAACTAAAGGCAGCATCAATGACGGTTGTTGAAAAATCTAGCAAACCGAAGCATAAGATTTCAGTCTCAAAAATAAATACTGCTATATAGATAAAAAAATACATCACTTGGAACATTTGCCGGAATATTGCCGCACAACTGTATCCTTTCGTGAAAAATACAAATAAAAAGGAAATTTTCCACGCGCTGCGTTTGATCGTTTCGCTGCAAATTTGGCTCGGACATTTATTTTTGTGGCTCGTAATTTATGACTACGCTGTAGCTCTGTGGCAGAGCTTTGTTTCGCGTGCAAAAGTGTGTGGAAGTGAGTATTTAATTTTGGGACGTTGAAAGTGGACCTGTCGGACATTTTTGTTCAGTTCAAGTTTCCTCGCAGTGGGAAAACCTCCTTTTTACGGTCGCGGCGTAAAACAACAACAACGGCAATCGACAGCAGTTCAAAAGACCCCGCATGGCTTCCAATCACAGTAGTCCCTCTGGACAGGGCCACCAAAGGGTTGGTTATTTTTCTACTGTTTTTTTATTGAGGTTTTGCATCTGTGCTTGTTTTAGGGTTGTTTAAAGGGTATATAAGTACCCATTTGTGTTCATGCTGATGAGTTCCCGCACAAAATTGGGAGCAGGTCCATGAAAAGGGACGAAACCTGCATCTTTTCATTTTGTCAAAAATAGGTAAACAAGGTAGAAAACAAAATCACAAGAACGTAGTGAAAATGCTTTCCCATGTAATGCTCACTTTTCCATGTTTTTAGCACACAAAGGGATTCGAATTTTTTGAATTTGTTCTGCTGCGTGCAAAGAGCCGCCAGCGCCAGCCAGTGAATATTTTTTATGCACGCCAAATGCTAATGAGCGCGAATCGCGCCGTGGGATGCTACATTCTTTTACACTTTTATTTATTTACAATCTAGTGTGCCAAGAACGTGCCCTGAATCAAATAATTCAATTGATTGATTAAAGTGGCAGTGATTGTCACCGCGAAGACACCTCATTTTGTGGCGGTGACATCCGAAAAGCAGGTGGTGACAATCACTCCATCACCGCCACATTTTATGTCACTGGCACTCACCTTGAAACCCTGCTGGCGCCATTTTGGCGCCTTGTTAGGGCAGGGCGCCAGGCGCAAAGGACGCCACAGAAAAAGGGCGCCAAGCGCCAATGGCGCCATGGCGCGGCGCCCTTTGGCGCCATTGTGCCTACACACACTACTTTTCACCGTGACTTCGTGTGAAAACTTAAATTTTTTCAAATGCAAATTAATGAACACGTTTGAATGATTTTATATAATTTGAATTGGAATTTAAATTGATGAAAGTTAAAATTTAAAAATTTGAAAACTAAAACACATATACCTAGCATACAATAAGAGTAGGCTGAATGTCGCCATGTCGCCATTTCAGTTTTCACATCGATCACGGTGAAAACTAGTGTGTGTAGGGCCAATCCATCATCAGTATAGAACCAAATATATTTACAAAAATTGCGTAAAATTGGCAAAAAGTTACAAAAATACTCACGTTTATGCTTTCTGAGGGAAGAAGTACGTTTACTCACGTTTACTTATGAGTAAAAGTAAAAAAACTAGCTTTTAAAAAAAAAGTTTTCTGTACTCAGGGGGTGAGTAAAAATTAAACACTTTGCCTTTACTTACACTTTGAAAAAAGGTGGGTACTTTTCACAACTCTGCGTCACACTGTGCGATCAAATATTGTCCGCAGGCAGAAGGAAGCTCAAGCGCGTTTGAAACAGATTTATCAGTTTCCGAAATTTCGGTAATAAACTAGTGTGTCTTGTCACAGTGGCGCTATCATCATAGTAAATGGGTTCCATTGGGGGGGGGGGGGTGGTTGTCGGTTCGGTTCTTAAGTTCGGTTCCGGTTCGGCTATTGTAATAATAATAATAAGTGTTAAGTGTTTGTGCTATTGTGTCATAATAAGCCGTAATATTCTAGTGTAGTATATAATATTCAGCCAATGTACCCCCACATACTTGTACAGTGTGAACCACCACTGCCAATGTGTTTGGCCTGCTATTATTACCTTCTTTAAGCACTTTTCCGAGCCCAACTAAATGGCTTTATTTTAAAATAAAACCCTGTTTTTGGAAGAAATAAAACCGTTTTTTTTTTCAAATAAAAAACCCTGTCCTTGAAAAAAAACGTTTTTGGTCATCCCTAGTTCCGGGTAATTAAATTATTAAGTATTGGGTAATAATCAGCTGAATAAAGGAAAATCAACATAAGTGTTGTAGTGTAGCAAACTTCAGATATGAAATAATGTGCAAATCCAAACCAAACAGCCATTTCAATCTTCTCATTCCAGAACAACAAATGAACTTTTTATTTTTTTGTCGCATGCAATCATCCATACATCTGTGGGAGGAAAATGTCCGAAGGGCAACGGTGCAAACGCTGCATTTTGATCGGACTTTTATATAAAAATTTCTGTTCTTTCAGATATTGAGCTCGGTTCCGGTTCTAAGTGCCGTTTCTTGGTTCCAGTTCGGTTCTCAAGCTCGTTTCCGGTTCTCGGTTCCAAAATAGTGCTCGGTTCTCTGTTCGGTTTGGTTCGGTTTAGTGATGGAAAAGCGCCAGGCAAAATGGCGCCAGGCGCCAGAGAAATTGGGGCCAGGCGCCATTGGCGCCATGGCGCCATCTAAAAAAATGGCGCCGGGCGCCAAAGGGCGCCAGAAAGTATGGCGCCAACAACAAAATTTACTATTTCAACATGTATATCATCACAGAAGCATTTATAGAGCAAAGTGCTTCTGTGATGATAACATTTTACAATTTTTCTGATTGTGAAAAGCCCTAAAAACTTATTGTATCATGAAAATAATAGGTATATTAGATTTCCTGGGGGTTTTTTCTTTTGTGAGCAACTTTTGAGGGGGGTGATTCAATGGGCACACTCGAGAGGGTCCATTATTTTACCAGGTTGCTTTATTTTTTCGTCTGGTAGTCGCTCTCCTCGAACTCCCCTTCAGGTCTAAGCGAGCTGTTGAAAAATAATCGAGCCTGCTAGAAATACCGTTCTGTGCACCACAATGTAACAGGGAAACATGTAATGGGAAAGGTGTGCATGGCAGCCCTGGCCAACACTGTATCGCTGTATCTATCGTCTATTGTATATTATATTCAGTGTAGAGAGAATGGGTATAAAAATGTCAAAACTACACATTACGATATCCATGTAGAGCAGAATATTTTCAAAGAATCAAACTCTTCCCAAAAGCCTTTTGAAGGCATATAGCCACTCAAATTTAAAAAACTTAGGTATATTCTGAATAACTAATAACTAATGTTTGGTAAGGAACAAATTGTTTTAGTTTAGGTGATCGAAGTTTTTTTTCAATTGTGGGACATTATTGCTGTTTGTGCGGTATAAAACAATGAACATGAACCCAAACTTGCAAGGCTAGCAAAAATTACAGTAGTAAATGTATGAAATATCACCTATATGATATCATTCAGCAGATTTTTCCACTAGAATATGGTAAAATATAACTTCACATCCCGACATGTCGGCGCCATTTGTGGCGCCATCCAAAACAATGGCGCCGGGCGCCAAATTGGCGCCAGCGAAAATGGCGCCAAGCGCCAAGGGCGCCATGGCGCCATTCAAAATAATGGGCGCCATGGCGCCAATGGCGCCATTCCATCACTAGTTCGGTTTCCCAACCCTAGTGCAAACTATTACGTTCAAGGCGTAAAGTCACTCTATTATAGCTAAATTTAAATGCAGAGATGGTGCTATACAATAGTTATGTGCTGATTGCATTTCAGAGCGGCACTTAGAATGATGCTTTTTGACCTATTCAAAACAGAACAAAAGATTCAGCTCTGTTTGTACTTATATTTGCATTGAATAACTTTGTGGACAAATATTTACAAAAATGAAGCTGCTTATGATTGAAACTATTAATTCCAATAATGTTTTATGGAATAGTGCTGCACTGATTGCATTTTTGAGTGGCACTTAGTAGACTACACTCCCACAATTTTTTAAGCTCATAAAAGTGTAATCTGCTTGTATTTAGTTGAAGACTGAAAACCGCAATTGAAAAATCGAGCCGACAAAATAAAAACATGAGGTTCCTCATTCTCGCTGTTGTTGTGTCTGTGTCAACTTTTGCTGTTGCCCAATTTCCACCAATTGAATTCTGTGATATTCCCTGCCCGCCTGGATACTGGTGCATTTGCTTTTCTGGGTATTGCGGCTGCATCAAAAGATGGCCTCCGGTTGCACGAGACACTGATGCACTGGCTGTAAAAAGGTGGCTTTTGGAGTTGACTTTTAAATTGTTCAGATCCTTTCGTTATGGACAGCCTTGACCTTCACATATTTATGATGCTGTGGACATTTTTAGTAGGCGCATAGATACCGTATTTCCTCGAAATACCCACAGGAGGGATTACTCAAGCAAATTCGCCTAGGAGAACACCTTATCAATTTCCCAATAAATTTTCATAGCATCACAAAAAAATCATCCAAAACTCAAAAAAGCCAATCAACAAAATGAAATCCATCCCATCACAGTGCCAACACGAACAATGGCGATCTCCAGAACCCGCTCGGCTATAAGCCCTGCTTCCCACATTGCCCCTGTGGGTTCCCCTGCCCACTTGGCACGCAATGTAAATGCAGCTATGGGCATTGTTGGTGCGAGTGAGTGCGTTGGTGAATTG
>OZ038451.1:20230592-20257760 GCA_964036195.1 Sphaerolaimus hirsutus | reverse complement strand
TTTGCGTGTTTGTATAGTCGGCAGACGTATCGCCCTACAAACATTTGCGTCAATCTCTTCAGTGGATAGTGCATGGCGTCATTATTGTGTTGCAATATTTTAAGGATTAGGTCACGGGTCATGTATTAGGACATGTGCATTACGTTTGCTCTGAAAAAAGTTCCGGTACTCGCTTTTACGTACCCTTTTTGAAAGTACTCGAGTACTGCAAACGTATTTCAAATCATCTTTTATATAGATTTCTAAAAACATAAAAGGGAAAAAGGGATAAAATATGCTAATAATATGGGAAACTAGTCGAAAATGGGTATAGAAAAGTGATGGAAAAGCGCCAGAAAAAAGGGCGCCAAGCGCCAATGGCGCCATGACGCCATTCAAAAAGTGGGTGCCAAGCGCCAAGGGCGCCACAGAAAAAAGGGCGCCGCCAGGCGCCAAGGGCGCCATGGCACCATTCGGAAAGTGGGCGCCAGGCGCAATGGAAAGAGGGCGCCAAGCGCCAAGGGCGCCATGGCGCCATTTGAAAAATAGGGCACCAGGCGCCAGGCGCCAAACTAAATAGGTGCATGCAATGCCCTGTATGTGTTAAAAATATGTTTCAGCACTGGAGTCCACACACTCACTTCTTTTTCATGTTCTCCAGAATGTAATCAACAAAAACAAGACTTGCAACAAAAAAATTTGAAAAAATCTCACCCACACGTGACAGTCAATTCAAACACGTGAAAATGAGTCAAAATCTACAAAACCCACAATGTATTGTTGTAGTATTACTACATTATCTATAATTCCACACCCTGTTTTATTCTATATATTCTTTACTTCCATTCTAAGTAGGATTTTGGGTTCACTTCTGAACCCCTAAAGTTCATGTTTCAGGCAATCCTTTATAAGTGGCTACTTGTGTGTGTAAATCAGTTCAGTTTTCCTTTTGCCCTCGCGGCACCGTGTTTTGTTGGCCACCGGCCATTGGATAAAATCAAAATATGAAATTTATGAAAAACTGTTGAACGTGTCGCTTGGCGACGTTGAATCCTAAAAACAACTCTGCAACACGAACGTTCACTTCTCTTTTCATCTCGCCGACGTTGACGAGCTCCATTCCGCCCTCGGGAGGCTCGTAGTCGGATAACACGCTGGACAAGCGGGCTCTTGGCGCAGCCCAGCATGTTACATGGTGATTGTACGGATCGTAAAAAGTCAACTGAACCCACACGCAAAAAGGCCGGCTGCAACAAAGGCATCGGCAGCGCGAAAAAATTCCCACCGCAGCGTAAATTCAACGCAGGCGGCGCGCCACACGAGCGCCCGGTAGGCACAGGATGCCTGACACTGACGAAAATGCCCAATCGGGCTCGGATAGCGGCTTCCCCAAAAACCGCCCGTCAAGTCACGTATACAGAGCGCCAGCTCACACAAAAAATTTCAGAATGGACGCAGGCCCCAGACAGGTGGGCGCTTTGAAATGCGGGAAACGCCCTAAATGAACATCGCGACGACAGCATCAAGGACGCCAAAGATAAATGGCCCAAATTCAATTCCCCATGGAAAGACGGCACAGAAGTGCTGGCAAAAAAAGTGCTGAAATTGGCAGAAAAGTATTTCAGCACGACAAAAGACGACCACAACGCGCCGCGTACGTTCCCACCCCACGGCGAGAATTGAAAGTGCAAGCACGATCAATGGACATGTCAACACTAATAAACATAATCCAGCAGCAACAACAACAGCAAGCACAACAGCAACAGCAACAAGCACAACAGCACCAGCAACAACTGCAACAGCAACAACAGATACTGGATCATTTGGTCTAATTGACAACAAAATTGCCCAGAAAGTCGAGAAGCCCCAAACGTGCGCTAAGCCCAGCAAAGGGCGACCCATCAGCAAGCAGCCAAACCATGGCAGTGGCTTACAGCGGCGACCCACAGCCCAACAGGAAAAGCGACCCATGGACATGGGTGACAGATGACCGATTGGCGACGCTACCACAGGGATCAATTTTGGAACGCATGATTGCGTACATGGAAGAATACGCATTGTCACCTGATGGACTGCCAAGGCTGAGCACGCAAGTCATACCCAATGACCGAATGAGCGTGGGACACGTAGCATCGGCAGCGAGTAAGCAAATAAAATTTGACGGGGACCAGAAGAGCAAGACCGGGCCATTCAAATTCTGGCTCCACATGGTCATGCAGCAGTCCATGGGTGTACCAGAAAGCCAACAACAACTGTTTTGGAACAGCGTATTCCAGCAATGTTTAATTGACGATGCCCAGAACCGGTACCTAAGTATCAGGATTGCCAGACGCCATGACATTTTGTATGTGGTAGACAAATTAATCGGAATTTATCGGTTGGACCACAAAATATATTCAGTGGCGGATTGGTACAACCTAAAGGCCACAGCCGGAGAGTCTGTGACAGAGCTGTACACATGCCTATGCACCAAATTTTACCACATCAGCGAGCGGCTATCAGATAGGGACCGGGAACAAATGATAGGTGATAAGCTGTTCATTGAAGTACCAAAATTGGTCCCAGCATCTTGCTGGTAAATGTGGCAGCAGCGCTGGGTGGAAGATGCCTGCACATTGGACATGGCAGTAACCATGATGGAGGCGGCACGTCAGTCAGTGGAAAGAACACGCACACAGCGCAAAGAAGAGCAGAACCAGCGGCCTCACCAAAGATACCGCAACTGGCAAACAGACCGTCGCAATAACCAGAACTGGCAAATGGAGCAAAAAGCACAACACTCATCAATAAGCAGCAGTGCACAAGCAGAAGTACGCGCAACATTCGACCCAAAAACACACAAGGGGCCATGGTGCACTCATCATCTACACCAAGCACAGCAAAAAATGGGTGTGTGGATGCGCGGTGAAGCGTCGGGAAGTGTCTTCACGCCAACACTTCCCGAACGCTTCACCAAGCATGTCAGCGCTTCCACACACATCACGAAAAAATGCGTGAAGGCACTTCACGCTTATTAATATCGCGCTCCCACGCAAATTTATATGCGGGGGAAGCGTGTGGAAGCGCCAGCGGCGTGAAGTGTCTTCCACATGTTTGGATGCGCGTGAAGCGCGCGGTGAAGATAGGTGAAGCGTGTGGAAGACACTTCACCCAGAATCTCGTGATGTTGGTGGAAGCGTGTGGAAGCGTGTGGAAGCGCGCCGCTTCACGCGCATCCAGCCCGCTTCCACACGCTTCACGGATCTATTTTTTGCTGTGAAGGGCCAATGCCCCATGAACCATCTAATTGCTTTGTAGATAGCAAATCACCAAAATTCCAACCGGGCAAAGCGGAAAATGCCAAACGCAACATGGCCAGACGCGGCGAAACAGAGCAAGATGCAAAGCAAATTATGGAGGAAAAATGCAAAGACATGGGCATCCCATTCCAAAAAGACAGCCCAGTGAGTCAGTGCACTCAGGAAGAGTATGAAGCAGAAAATGCAGTATACGGAGGTGAAAGCGAAGATGAAGAATGGGGCGGCCTGGATGAATGGGTGCCCACTGTGGCAAGCACAAAAAATGACAAGGATACCCACATCCTCTCCATGGACTCGCCAGACCCATTGGCAATCATTTCATTTCAAGGGGTACCAATAACTGGACACATTGACACAGGCTGCAGCATTGGCTTATTCATTGAAGACACAATGTTGGAAAGCATATGGGCAAGGGCAGCCATGAACCCAACAGAAGAGCGGGCAAAATTCCGACCATACACTGGCAGCCACATCAGAACATCAGGAAATATCATCAATGGAAAATGGCTCCAAATTTATGACATGCTGGTGAAGCACACAACCCCTGATGGAGTACAGCACAAGGATAAGCTGCCAGCTGTGGTAAAATTAAGAAAATTCCTGACACCTGCAGACCCACTACTCATTGGACAAGCAGCTATATGGGGACCACTGCAAGTAGTGAAAACAGCACACAACGAGCTGGAAAGGTTGTCAGAGAAATACAAACAGGAAATGGGAGTCACAAATACCACAGAGAGTATGACAAATGACCGACAAAAATGTTTGAGTCAATTGTCCCCTGTCAACTCCAGAATTCAACCAGTGCAAGCCAGTACCAAGGTAGAGAATGGCCAAAAGCAGTACAAGCAAGCCCATGGGAAGAAAATGGGAACCAAATTGGAAAAAGGCAACACAAATGTGCTGCATGCCAAGAAGAAAAAGGGTGTGAAGGTGCCCACAGTGGCGACAGCCAGACGCTGGCCAGACAAGCCGCCAGGGCACAAACCAACCCAGAACCACATTCCCGCCACACCTGAAATAACCAGATGCAAGGTTGCAGCCATGCCAGTTGCAAAGAAACAAAGCGGTCGACCCCATACTCGCATATTTTGGAATCAGAATTTTCATAAAACATCACGCACAATCAACACAAATGGAAAAAAATGGTCCAACTCATGCGATGAGGCAGCAGATTTCCATGGGACCTACCACAATTTACCCGGCCAATTCCAGTCATTCCAGGGACAGATGAAGCACAAATGGAATGTGAGATGAATCCAAAGAGTGGGTGATAGGGCCTGATCGTGATATTTACTGTTTGTGATTGATCATTGGTACTTTTTAAATTGGTTTTGTTTTATTCTTTTTTACAGGATCTTGGTTGGTTTTGTCAGTTCCCCCCTGTAGGGTGAACTTGGGGGGGGACTGTTGTAGTATTACTACATTATCTATAATTCCACACCCTGTTTTATTCTATATATTCTTTATTTCCATTCTAAGTAGGATTTTGGGTTCACTTCTGAACCCCTAAACTTCATGTTTCAGGCAATCCTTTAGAAGTGGCTACTTGTGTGTGTAAATCAGTTCAGTTTTCCTTTTGCCCTCGCGGCACCGTGTTTTGTTGGCCACCGGCCATTGGATAAAATCAAAATATGAAATTTATGAAAAACTGTTGAACGTGTCGCTTGGCAACGTTGAATCCTAAAAACAACTCTGCAACACGAATGTTCACTTTTCTTTTCATCTCGCCGATGTTGACGAGCTCCATTCCGCCCTCGGGAGGCTCGTAGTCAGATAACACGCTGGACAAGCGGGCTCTTGGCGCAGCCCAGCGTGTTACAGTATGCAAAAATATATTTATCAACAAATGAAATATGATAGAAAAAGGTTCTAAACTAAAGGCAGCATCAATGACGGTTGTTGAAAAATCTAGCAAACAAAAGCATAAGATTTCAGTCTCAAAAATAAATACTGCTATATAGGTAAACAAGGTAGAAAACAAAATCACAAGAACGTAGTGAAAATGCTTTCCCATGTAATGCTCACTTTTCTATGTTTTTAGCACACAAAGGGATTCGAATTTTTTGAATTTGTTCTGCTGCGTGCAAAGAGCCGCCAGCGCCAGCCAGTGAATATTTTTTATGCACGCCAAATGCTAATGAGCGCGAATCGTGCCGTAGGATGCTACATTCTTTTACACTTTTATTTATTTACAATCTAGTGTGCCAAGAATGTGCCCTGAATCAAATAATTCAATTGATTGATTAAAGTGGCAGTGATTGTCACCGCGAAGACACCTCATTTTGTGGCGGTGACATCCGAAAAGCAGGCGGTGACAATCACTGCGTCACCGCCACATTTTATGTCACTGGCACTCACCTTGAAACCCTGCTGGCGCCATTTTGGCGCCTTGTTAGGGCAGGGCGCCAGGCGCCAAGCGCCAAGGGCGCCATGGCGCCTTTCAGAAAGTGGACGCAAGGCGCAAAGGGCGCCACAGAAAAAGGGCGCCAAGCGCCAATGGCGCCATGGCGCGGCACCCTTTGGTGCCATTGTGCCTACACACACTACTTTTCACCGTGACTTCGTGTGAAAACTTAAATTTTTTCAAATGCAAATTAATGAACACGTTTGAATGATTTTATATAATTTGAATTGGAATTTAAATTGATGAAAGTTAAAATTTAAAAATTTGAAAACTAAAACACATATAGCATACAATAAGAGTAGGCTGAATGTCGCCATGTCGCCATTTCAGTTTTCACATCGATCACGGTGAAAACTAGTGTGTGTAGGGCCAATCCATCACTAGTATAGAACCAAATATATTTACAAAAATTGCGTAAAATTGGCAAAAAGTTACGAAAATGAATGATTTTGAATGAAAATACTCACGTTTATGCTTTCTGAGGGAAGAAGTACGTTTACTCACGTTTACTCATGAGTAAAAGTAAAAAAAACTTGCTTTTTTTGAAAAGTTTTCTGTACTCAGGGAGTGAGTAAAAATTAAACACTTTGCGTTTACGTACACTTTGAAAAAAGTTCGGTACTTTTCACAACTCTGCGTCACACTGGCTAACAGCGCGGTACAGCTGACATTCTCGGTGATTCTTTGTGATAATTCAATTTTGTTTGAATACAGAAAATGAAAAAAACATACGATTATTGTTGAAAAGATGTAGGCACGAGTGCGATCAAGTATTGTCCGCAGGCAGAAGGAAGCCCAAGCGCGTTTGAAACAGATTTATCAGTTTCCGAAATTTTGGTAATAAACTAGTGTGTCTTGTCACAGTGGCGCTAACATCAAAGTAAAGGGGTTCCATCGGGGGGGGGGGGGGGGAGTGGTTCTCGGTTCGGTTCTTAAGTTCGGTTCCGGTTTGGCTATTGTAATAATAATAATAAGTGTTAAGTGTTTGTGCTATTGTGTCATAATAAGCCGTAATATGCTAGTGTAGTATATAATATACAGCCAATGTACCCCCACATACTTGTACAGTGTGAACCACCACTGCCAATGTGTTTGGCCTGCTATTATTACCTTCTTTAAGCACTTTTTCGAGCCCAACTAAACGGTTTTATTTTAAAAGAAAACCCTGTTTTTGGAAGAAATAAAACCCTTTTTTTCAAATAAAAAACCCTGTCGTTGAAAAAAACGTTTTTGGTCATCCCTAGTTCCGGGTAATTAAATTTTTAAGTATTGGGTAATAATCAGCTGAATAAAGGAAAAACAACATGAGTGTTGTAGTGTAGCAAACATCAGATATGAAATAATGTGCAAATCCAAACCAAACAATATTCTCATTCCACAACAAAAAATGAACCTTTTTTTGTCGCATGCAATCACCCGTACATCTGTGGGAGGAAAATGTCCGAAAGGCAACGGTGCAAACGCTGCATTTTGATCGGACTTTTATATAAAAATTTCTGTTCTTTCAGATATTGAGCTCGGTTCCGGTTCTAAGTGCCGTTTCTTGGTACCAGTTCGGTTCTCTAGCTCGTTTCCGGTTCTCGGTTCCAAAATAGTGATCGGTTCTCTGTTCGGTTCGGTTCGGTTTCCCAACCCTAGTGCGAACTACGTTCAAGGCGTTAAGTCACTCTATTATAAAGTCGGCAGACGTATCGCCCTACAAACATTTGCGTCAATCTCTCCAGTGGAGAGTGCATGACGGCATCAGGTATTGTGAGTTGTGACGCAATATTTTAACGTTTGGAATAGATCGGGTCACGTATGAAAACTTGGCCCTTATCCCAGTTACCAGTTGCGTATTATACAAATGAGAGTGGAAACTGAAAGTCAGCTAAAAATCGTTAAAATTTGCTTTGCTTTGCCAGTTTCCATTTTCATAATCGCTATTTTTTTATATACATGGTTATATAGCTATTGTGAGCCTATTTTATTCATATTAATAGCGGATTTCGAAATTTTGGCCGGCTGCCAAGTTCTCTTTTGTTGGAACGGAGCCAACGAATGAAAAATAAAATAAAAACAAAAACGGTAGTTTGAACAGTAAAACGGTAGTTTGAACGGTCAAATTCTTTACGAGCAACGTTGAAAATGTAGATAACTAGGGCGTGGCACGCACGGACGCAGCGAAACGTCCATTTTTCTTCTAATATGATTTTCTTTTTTTATTTCTAGCGTCCGCGTGAGACACAAGTTTCGTTGTTCGCTCTATTCACGAGCGAATTCTAACTCTCCGATTTTGTAGGGTGAAATGTCCGCCGACTTTAGCTAAATTTAAATGCAGAGATGGTGCTATAGAATAGTTATTGCTGATTGCATTTCAGAGTGGCACTTAGAATGATGCTTTTTGACATATTAAAAACAGAACAAAAGATTCAGCTCTGTTTGTATTATACTTAGGAATAGTTGCATTGAATAACTTTGTGGACAAATATTTACAAAAATGAAGCTGCTTATGGTTGAAACTATAAATTCCAATAATGTTTTATGGAATAGTGCTGCACTGATTGCATTTTTGAGTGGCACTTAGTAGACTACACTCCCACAATTTTTTAAGCTCATAAAAGTGTAATCTGCTTGTATTTAGTTGAAGACTGAAAACCGCAATTGAAAAATTAAGCCGACAAAATAAAAACATGAAGTTCCTCATTCTCGCTGTTGTTGTGTCTGTGTCAACTTTTGCAGTTGCCCGATTTCCACCAATTATAGACTGTGATCGTCCCTGCCCGCCTGGATCAAAGTGCATTTGCATTTCTCGGATTTGCGGCTGCAAAAGGTGGCCTCCGGTTGCACTAGACACTGATGCACTGGCTGTAAAAAGGTGGCTTTTGGAGTTGACTTTTCAATTGTTCAGATCCTTTCGTTATGGACAGCCTTGACCTTTACATATTTATGATGCTGTGGACATTTTTAGTAGGCGCATAGATACGGTATTTCCTCGAAATACCCCCAGGAGAAATTACTCAAGCAAATTCGCCAAGTCAGAACTCATAACACCTTATCAATTTCCACATAAATTTTCACAGCATCACAAAAAAAATCATCCAAAACGCAAAAAAGCCAGTCAACAAAAAAAAATCCATCCCATCACAGTGCCAACACGAACAATGGCGATCTCCAGAACCCACTTGGCTATAAACCCTGCTTCCCATATTGCCCCTGTGGGTTCCCCTGCCCACTTGGCACGCAATGTAAATGCAGCTATGGGCATTGTTGGTGCGAGTGAGTGCGTTGATGAATTGACTACCACCAGGCAGTGATGGCTGACTTTGTGATGAAAAGTGTTTTAAGTTTAAAGTGTTTTTTGAAATTGAGTTTTTGAATTTTTTGTAAAAGTGTGTGTGGCACAGTTATTTATATAGAAGTGCATGGAAAAGGTGACATAATTTATGTTTTTTGCGTGTTTGTACATATACTCCGGTTACTTTACACCCTGCACGCGTGGTTCCCGCTGGAAGTGTGCCAACGATGGTTAACGCGTCCGAGTTTCATAAAAAGATGACAAAATTGATTGTTGTTATAATGTTGTTCATTAACATATTCACATCGATGAATTTTTTTCATAATTTTACGGAAATCGCATGATTTAATAATCATTGGCACGCTTCCAACATGAGACATAAATCAGTGCGAGGGCAGAGTATCACGTACGCCGAGTATACCTATGTCATACACTGACAAAAAATGAATAAATGTTGAACGTATGAATTTAACTTATGTTATACTCGGATGACATTACGCCGTACATTTTCCCGGAGGAAACACTCCATCATGACGTGATCACTTTCGTCGCCGTCATCATCTCTCGCCATCACGTCGTCTCCAACTAACACTAACTCCGTCGTCATCACGCCTTCCATAAGTTCTCGGCTGGCCGTCTGGCCGTCATCACGCCTTCCATAACTCCTATCTGTTTGTAGAGTATCGTGTCTGCCGAGTATAGCTGACATGTCACTCAGCAGATTATCACATGAATGTCCATGCAATTTACCTAAGTAGAAATTCAACCCACATGATACAATCCAATTTTGTTCCACTTATCGTATTTCTTTTAACAGAAGTGCGTGTCTCCAATAGAAGGTACCGTATTACCTCGAATTAACCCCCCCTTGAATTAACCCCCCCTCGAAATACCCCCCCTAAATTTCGGCTGAGGAAATAATAAACCCCCCCCTCGAAATACCCCCCCTAAAATTGAGTGTAACGTGAACGTACATGACAAATACCGCAGTTTGTGATCTGTACAATGCAGAACACACGTGACAACTGATGATTAAGTGACGTTGGGGAAGGTTTTTTTGTGTATATACAGTTATATATGCCTATAAACACATATACATCTATGTAATTGTTCGATTTTTCTACGTCTGCGTATGGGGATTTTCATAAATTTCTGGCGAAATAATAGACCCCCCTCGAATAAACCCCCCCCCCCTCGAATTATCCCCCCCCCCCCCTCAAATTTTGCTGGCGAAATAATAAACCCCCTGGGGGTATTTCGAGGTAATACGGTACACTTTTTTATTTTTCTCCAGCCACGAAATAAGTAAATAGAAGAGCGGTCTCGAATAGAAGGGTCATACTCATAGCAAAACTGCTGGAAATGTGCAAAATACATTTTAAAAATGTGGAAGTGTACAAAATACATTTTAAAAAATGACAGCAGATGCCATCAGTGTTTTGGGGTACTTAAGTGATAATTTTTTGATCAAATGTTTAATGAAACGAATGAATAATATGAATTTTTGTTTCACAATCAATGAGAACTGAAGTATAGTTCGCGGACCGAATGATATGCATTTTTCTGAAGGAACTCATGACGTCATCATGACCTCATCATTTATAAAAGAAAAATCGTTCAAAAAAAACAACAGAAAAAACGTTCCGGGAAAAAATATTCGCCGCTTGTAAGTGCCTTTTTCAGTTTTTAATATTTTCTTTTTGTGAAAGTGCGTACATAAGTATCCTGCTTGCTCGTTAGTTGTTACCGGCCAGTAGATAAGTAATTTTAGATACCGTATTTCCTCGAAATACCCCCCCCCTCGAAATACCCCCCCTCGTTTGACCCCCCCCCCCCCTCTCGAGACCACTATGAAACAATCACCCCCCGGGGGGTATTTCGAGGAAATACGGTAGGTATAAGTAATTTTCGGCGCATACTTTGCCGCCCGCCAGGTACAAAAATTAGCAAAACATTGGCAGGACTTCACAGAATGTCTGAAACAATGCCTAAAAGAATGGAAGGGAGGGTAAAAACATAGACGAAAAAATACTCGGGCATCGCTGTATTAAAATAAATAATGTAATATTTTTTATATTTAAGTTTATTGGAACTTCCTTGGAGCTTATTAGAAGTTCCAATAATCTTATGTAGGTATACACTTTCACAAAAAGAAAATATTAAAAACTAAAAAAACGGAGTCGCGTACAAGCGGCGAATATTTTTTCCCAGAACGTTTTTTCTTTTTTGGAACGATTTTTCGTTTATAAGTTACCCCGGTAATCACCGGTAATGCGAAAATGTCAAATGTCATGGAATTTCAAATTCCTTGGAAGCTACAGTCGTGCCCAAAAGAAGTTTTACACTCGTTTTCCCAATGGGACTTGTCAATTGAAATGCATTTCGGACACACTGTTTCTATTAAAATGCGTGCGCAACCAATTAACGCCACTTATGTAAGTAACATAGAAACAAGTAACAAACTCTTTGCAAATATAGTCCCTTGCCACCGAAGTTACACAGATTTGATTGAACAATCTCTGACGTAGGAGAGGATGACAAGCATTGAACCGAGAATTTGAAAATGTACTAAAAATTACGATTTTTTGAGTTTTCACATTTTTAAAATATTGTCAGAAAAAAATTCGAAAATTCAAGTACTACCGTATTTGTTCTAATAGAAGCGACGTTCCATTTCGTATCTACCGTATTACCTCGAATTATCCCCCCCCTTGAATTAACCCCCCCCCCCCTCGAATTAACCCCCCTCAAAATCGGCTGGGGAAATAATAAACCCCCCCCCCCCGAAATACCCCCCCCCCTTTGGAATGATGTACGTCATGTACATAATAAATACGTCATGTATGCAATGTACATGATGTATATTACTGTTTATCTGTATTGCAGCTACACATGGACATGTTTGTGTAGCTAATCTACGTTTTTATGTCCAAATATATCTTGTTTGGACACATTTATTACCTGTTTTGGGCATGCAAATGCCTACTATTTACTACGATCCTTACGAAAATTTCTGACGAAATAATAAGACCCCCCCTCGAATAAACCCCCCCTCAAATTTTGTTGGCGAAATAATAAACCCCCATGGGGGTATTTCGAGGTAATACGGTATCTACTTATTGCCGTTTTCTAAGCGAGGTGCCGTTGTAAATATTGGTGCCGTTTATTGGAAAATACAATTTTATTTTTTCCACCAGTTTTTTGACACATTTTTCATTTCAACATAGTTTTATTTTTTATGAAGCTCAACAATGATATCAGAGCATCAAATTGAAATTGACCTAATACCGTATTTCTTCAAAATACCCCCCTCGAAATACCCCCCGTCTCGAAATGGACACTATGAAATTATTACCCACCCCCTCGAAATACCCACCTAAATTGTATGTAAAGGAAACATATTTACGACTAAAGCTGCGGTTTGGTATCCGGGCAATGCAGAACACACGTCAGAAACAGTGATTGTGTTACGTGAGAGCAGGTTTTGTACCATGTATTGTAGTGGTGGTTATTGTTGTATTTTTCAACGGCTGCGTACATCACAAACAACAAATTAGTACTGGGAGTTAAAAAATTTCTGGCGAAATAATAAGCCCTACCTCGAAATACCCCCCCTCGAAATACCCCCCTCGTTTACCCCCCTCAAAATTCTACTCTTAAACAATCATCCCCAGGGGGTATTTTAAGGAAATACGGTAATTATCTTTTTGAATCCTCGAATCTCTCTGGCAATCCATTTGTTTTTGTTTTGTTTTTGGCATTCTTTCAACGTAATTTCTATCCTGTCGTTCAATTTGAAGTTTTATTCTATTGGAGGTATCTCGGTTTCAATATTAGAAGAAATACAGTATTTTCGAGTTAAAGACATTTGATATTTTACAGCTAATTTTACATGACTTTTGACACTGCATAACATTTGACAATTTCGCATTTACCGGTGATTACCGGGGTAACTTATAAAAGAAAAATCGTTCCAAAAAACGAAAAAACGTTCCGGGAAAAATATTCGCCGCTTGTGGTAATTGCCGGTAACTTTCAGTAATATAATGGGTTGTCAGTAACACACACCGCAATATTTAACTTGTTGATGATAGATTTTTCCATCCTTCCAGCAGCCAGCATGACTCAGTTATACCGTATTTACTCGAATAATTCCCCCGGGGAATTATTTTTTCGTCAGACATTTTTGAGGGGGGAACTATTCAAGGGGGGGAATTATTCAAGTGGGGGGATTATTATTTCGTCAAAATTTTCAGCCATGTTTCTATCACACTAAATACACATCCTGTTTCCATTGGTAGTGCACACTTGCATCTTTGAACACCCGATGTACTGCATTTGCATTCTGTGAATCAAACCACACACAGTTCTTTTGCTTGGGTTGACTTCATCAATTGTTTTTGAAATAAATGTGCATTAACTACCTTCCATCATTGGGGGGGGGGGATTATTCAAGTGGGGAAATTATTTTTTCCTCACTCGCCTAACAGGGGGGAATTATTCGAGTGGGGTAATTATTCAAGTGGGGGGAATTATTCGAGTAAATACGGTATTTTTGTGCTTTTCGATCACAATACAGCACTAATTACACACACTAAGGACTTACAGTTCATTGGACAGTAAATTTTTCATTGTAAAATCAACGTACATCCAAGCTGTTAGTGAAAAAGTGAAAAATTATTTAAAAAATGTGCGAAATTATGAAAGATACGCTAACTAATCCACCTACTCAAATAGCACTGATCTTTTTGTGTGCACTATCATTATTATCAATTTTAATCAATTTTTTTCTGCTTTGCGTTGTCTTGAAAACTCGCACTATGGACAATTTTGTACGGTGGCAATTTATAAATATGGCAATCGCGTCAGAAGTGAAGGGCGTCGCTAATTTTGCGATAGAGTTCCACAGGCTTTTAGCTCTCTACTTCGTAGAAAATCCTTGTTTACTCGTGGTCGGTCAGTTTTTAAAATACAAAAAATGTTAAGAAAATAGTGCCAGGCGTCATTATGTCAGTTTTTTTTATTTTTGGAAAAAAATTTTAATGATGACGTCACGCTGTGCTGTCCACGTCATAAAATGTATATAGCATGCCGCAGAGTATACCTACCTATTTACCGTCTTGAATAATCCCCCCTTGAATAATTCTCCGCTGTTAGACGAGTGAGGGGGATATTCGGATATTCCCCCCTTTACGCATATGATAAATTTATTCCGTATAATCTGAACTAAAATGGTACCTATGTTATGTTGTTAATAAAGCCTGTTTCATAAACTGAGTTGATAAAAACATGCTTGAAAATTTTGACGAAAAAATAATTCCCCCTCGAACATGTCCCCCCTCGAATTGCCCCCATCGAAAAGTCTGATGAAAAAAAAATACCCGGGAGAATTATTCAAGTAAATACAGTATTTTGTCTCACAGATGGAACGCATCACATGCAGTCTCGTACTTTGGCTGCCGTCCAACCAGTACTGTGTTGTGGTGTTCATTGTTGCTTCTTTGGCACTGGAAAGGGCTCTTTTCACATACAAGCTGACAAACTACAGGATATATGACACACACTGGTTTAAAAGTTACTGGAACAGGGCTCTGGTGACAGGTGAAATTAGATGTATTTACTGATAGCCAAAGTGCTTGAAACTTCATTTCTCAAACTAGAGTTTGGGCAATTCAAATCTTTTGGCTGAGTGAGTCAGCGAGTCAACTTGGTCGAGTCAGCAAAAACAGGAGAGTCTTGAGTTGAGTCTTGAGACAGGATAAAATCTCTAACCAGTTGAGCTGGTTGAGTTACCTTCAGACAAAACATCAGACATAAAAAACGTCAATTCATTCCAGTAAACTCAAATGTGTTTAAAACATTCCATATTAATAGATTAGTGCAATGCTGTCGATATCAATGAATCTGGTGTTGGTGCACATTACAATACATTACCGTATTTCTTCCGATAGAATGGCATACCTCCAATAGAACTAAACAACACAACAAAAACTGCACAACTTTCACAGTGGCCCCCTGGGCGTTTGCCCTCCTGATGTCCAGTCAGCCAATAATGGCCTACACTTTTGTCCAGCCCTATGACACAAAAGCACGTGAACTGGTGCCATTCCTAGACCCTGTAAAATGACCTGTAAATGTCAAGTGTCATGCAAAGTGTCAAAGGTTTGCCATTTTACAGGGCATTTTACATGGCGTTTGACACTTTGCATGACATTTTACATTTTACTGGGAATTTTGCAAGGTCTGGGATTGCCCACAGGTAACAATGTGCACCCATGGAAAGGTGGTGGGCATTGAAACAGTTCAAATTATGGGCACAATGCTGTTGACGCTGATATCCCTGATGTGTCTATTTGGTTGTTGGCACTTGTTTGAGAAAAATAGGGAGTTTTGGAAGGATTTCGGCAGGCAACCGCAGCCCCTGCATGTCAGGCTGTCCATAAAACGCAGCATGGAATTGACAAGGTAAATTGCAGTTGTGAAAATGAAAATACCTATTTACTTAGAGAACTTTATGAAATGGGGTGAACTTAGTATCCTTTTACTGGATAGCATGGACTTATCGACTTCTCGGTTGAGATTTTTTTTAAATTTCACTCAATTGCTCCAAAAGTGTCAAAATGTTACACTTTAACAAGGGTGAAATTGTGAAATTGACATTGAAAAAATGGAAGATGGTGAAAAATGGTATGTCCAAATTGTAGATTCAAACCCTTTCCCTTTCCCGATGTCTAACTACCGTATTTCCTCGATTTACCCCCCCCCCCCCCCTTGAATAAACCCCGCCCCCTCGAAATATTCCCAGGTGTTTTTGAGCTGGGGAAAAAATAACCCCCCCTCGAAAAAATAACCCCCCCCCCCCCGTCTGGAATTATGTACATGATGTATGCAATGTACATGATGTATATGTTGGTCGCAGTTTGCATCGTAGCTACACATGTATTTACTAGTTTGTGTAGCAATGGACGTTGATATGTCCAGATATACCCTACTTGGACACGTTGATTACCTGTTTTGGGTATATAAAAGCGTACTCATTACTACGAATTTCGTGAAAATTTCTGACGAAATAATAACCCCGCCCCCTCGAATAAGCCCCCCCTCGAAATAACCCCCCTCAAAATTTCCACTCTGACAAAAGAAACCCCCTGCCGGGCCCTGGGGGTATTTTGAGGAAATACGGTAATCTTCAAAATGTTGGACTTATCGACTCTTAGAAACTGGGTGCCAATCCGCAGCTGCCTGATCAAGCTGGTCGCGTTGCACAACAGCATCACCCTGTTCACTCTGCTGGTGCACCTGGGCCGCGACCTCCTGCCCGGCGTCGTGTTGGCCGTCGGCGGGCAGTTGGACAGCGTGAACCTGTGCGCCAGCCCCGTTGTGCTCGTGTGGTCGCACGGCGCGCTTTGGGCTACTTTTGTGCAGTGCGTGCGCCGGTTAGCGATGGGGGGTGTGGTGATGTGATTGTGACTTTTGGAGTGGTTTTTGAATGTTGCTTTTACAGGAGTGTCGGCTTTGTGGACCCCCATCCCATGGCAGAAAATGGGGATGTGCAGTGAAGTTGAAAAATGTATTTACATTTACTAAAAAATACATATTTAGTGCCACTTTAGGAGATTTGTGACCCAGTTTTCGCTCAAACTCAGTTATTTTCATAACTTTTTGCCTATTTTCAGCTATTTTTGGCTACATACACATTTGTGCTTCTATACACATTTTCAATTATTTTCTCCATTTTAGCATATTTGCTCCCCTTTTCCTTCTATGCCTTTAAAACGTCTATGTAAAACACTATCTATTCTGAACTTGGGTACTTTCAAAAAGTATATGTAAAAGCGAGTACTGGTACTTTTTTCAGAGGAAACGTAAACATATTTCTCAGTACTCGAGTATACGTAGTTTGAGAGTAAAAGTACATTTTAACAACTACCTATGCTAAACACAATGCCTGTCACTCACTTCAGTAACTGCCACAAATATTGACCATCTATGGCGCAGATCCTTTCACATCACTGGCAGCAAAGGGATTGCAAATGGCAGCAACCATGGGAATGTTGTGAATTCTGCAAAGGGGGCCAAGGCACAAACTACATATTTTGAGTTGTATCGTTTCTAGGAATAGGATGGGCTTTTCTGCTGTTATATGTAAACACCTTCCCGGTCAGATCCGGCACCCTATTTTTGATTTCACTACGGATGTTCTATCTCGCACTATGGGGTAAGTAGAAAGCTGAAAATGCAGGGGTATACAGTTGTAACCCCCCTCTACTCCCCATCAATGGGGGAGGCCACAGCGACCCACTACAGGGTGGGTCGCCATACATGTTATTTCAGTGTCCCACACATACACACACAGGTCCGGCACCTTTAATTTTTCCTCTGCAGATGCCGTACCCAACGATGGAAAGAACACAGAAATTGAACACAGAAACTCATTGAGTTTCTGTGTTTTTGTTTTACACAGAAACACGGAAACTCACAAATTTTGAAAAACTCAACACTCAAATGAGTTTTTTTTTGGAGAACACAGAAACACAGAAACACGGAAACACAGAAAAGTTTTTTGAGTTTTTTGAGTTTTTTTCAGCGAAGTGGTTGAATTCACATGAATTCAGCTAAACTAATTAAACAAGATAAGATATGCATGTATAGTATATGTAAAAAATATGTACATCAATGTATTCATATTTTATTATGGAACAAAGAAGAAATTAAAGATGGCATGCACAATTGCACATATCCTGGTGGAATTGACAATTTAAGTTTCAACATGTTTCAGTATACCATATTACCTTGAATTAACCCCCCTCAAAATGGAATGGCAAAATAATAAGCCCCCCCTCCAAATACCCCCCTCTGGGATGATGTACATGTATTATCGAATGTATATGGTGTATTTATTACTGCTAATTTGCATCGCAGCTACACATAGACTGTACTAGATTGTGCAGCTATCTATTTACACGTTTATTTCAAATATATCCTGTTTGTACATTTATAACTGCCTACTATTTACATTGACTACTACTATTTAAATGTAAATGCCTACTATTTACCATGATCCTTATGAAATTTTCTGACAAAATAATAACCCCCCCCCCCTCAAATAAGCCCCCCTGTCAAAATTTGCTGGTGAAATAATAAACCCCCATTTCAAGGTAATACAGTAGTTGTAGTTAAAATCAATTCTGTAGCCTTCCATACAGTGCACATCCATTGAAGAATTTTGATGTACTGCGTAAATTGTGATTTCTGGGCATTTTGTTGATGCTGGTGTTGTGATGTGGATGTACTCATTGTGGTATGGACTTTTTCGACACTTGAATGAATACACAGATGTTATGTGGAGCTAAAACATGTGCAAAACCAATATTTTATAAGAAAACCACTGTTTCCACATCAAAATGCCATAAATCATAATTTTTTGGAAAAACTTGAGTTCTTTGGGAAAAAACTCGAGTTTTTTAGTAAAAAACTCTAAAAACTCGAGTTTTTACAAAAAAACACAGAAATAAAAACAGAGTTACTCAAGTTTTTTTCGAGAAAAAAACTCAAAAAACTCAGGTATTCATTTTTGAAAAACTCAAAACACAGAAAGTGTTTTTTTTTGAGAACTTACCCATCGTTGGCCGTACCTCCAGTTCTGAGGGTGGTAGAAAGCTAGAATTTAGGGGCAGTGTAGACAACACCGGTCACCGACACCCACTATATACCAGCAGGCCAACTGCCAGTAACAATAACTGCTATAGTTCCTGTCGCTGCATTTCAATTTTGTTTTCTTAAGTTTTAATGTCCTATTCAGGTCCGGCATCTGTTTGGATATTCAAAAAAGACATCAAGTAAGAAACAGCTAAACGTGAGAAAAACAGTATAACTACACCACATGCAAAGCTAAGAATTTTTTTCAAAATATTTCAAGTTGTAAATCCCCCCCCCCCAAATAAAGACCAGTAAGTGTCAAACGAAAAATTGATTTTCGGCAACTTTTTTGTTAGACATCTGAAATGTTGATTTATGGTGGTGTATGTTTAAGGTTAAAAGTTGCATAAAAACATAACCTCTAAAATGCCTCCTTCACAAAATTTACCTGGGTAAATTTAAGAGTAATGTTTTTGTCAAATTCTGTTCCTGCAATGATGTCATTATGATGTCACAAAATTTACCCCAAGTAAATTCTGTAAAGGTGGCATTTTAGAGGTTATGTTTTTATGCAACTTTAAACCCTCCCATGTAAATCACTGCAAATCAACATTTCAACTTTCAAGTGTCCAACAAAAAAGTAGCACAAAATCCATTTTTTGTCAGACACTTACTTGTATGTTTAGAATGAAACAGACTGTCATTAAATATTTGTTAAGGCTTGTAGCGGTATTTGTGTTCAACTTCTTTGATTATTTTCTGGTGAACACATTTGATGTTGGCGAGTTACAAAATGTGACCATCTAGAGTTTTGTTGACAACAGCATTATGTGACAAAATTGTGATATTAAGTGGCCAATTTGTTTACTATTTAGCTGTGGCGGACACTAATGGCTACATTTGGGCATTTAATTAGGGTTTTTTTTGTGCACTAACAGCAAAATAGTTTGTGAAGCGGTGTGAGAAGTGTGGAAGTGGGCTGGGACCTGTGAAGAGATGTTTACATGTTTCCACATGCTTCACAACATGCTGCCACCCAGTAGATTCACACAGAGAAGTGGCTCCATGCTGAAATAAAATGAGAGTGTGAAGACACTTCACTACGCATCACACAACCATTTGTTTGGCATTCAGTCGGCAGTCATTTGATCTCACTGTCCTATACCATCTGCCCGCCTCCACCCACTATTTTGCGATACATATTCATTGTTCATATTTATGTTATACGAATTAAATGAATCAGTTGAAGTAAGCACTCTGTAATCAGTAGGCTCTTTGTGTCACTGTATTTATAGTAAATATATATCAGTATTAAAGTTTTGAGCTGCCACTGATGAATCATATCATCAATTAAAACACATGATCATTTACATTTCACATTTGTTTGAAATATTTGAGACGTGAGGCCAATTCCAATTCAGTGACAAGAAAACTGACAAATGTTGTGTAAAGTTATAAGTTGTGAGTGAAGTGATAAATGGTGGGTAAATTGACAAGTGTGTTCATTAAGAAACCTGCTGTAACTTAAGTCTAATCATCAACTCTACTTACAACTTACATCACACATTTTTCACCACCTTTCTCATCACTTACACTCCTGGTTAAATGCCTTTATGTTCCGGGATGGGAGTAAATTTTTTATCTGTCCTCCCATTTGAAATGTGACAGATGTTGGTGTTTACCCAGTATACCGGGTAATAAATTAAGGTGTCCTTGTGCAGCATGTCGATTCTCAGCAAAATCAATGCATTGCTGCTTTTTTGGTGGTTGTCCAAAGTTAAAATTTGCATGGAAAATTTTTTTGTTTTTTATTTTTATATAATGGTGGATAAAACACTATGGGGGTCAACACTATAACCACCACTAAAAATAAATGTCACCACAAACGAACCCATATTTGCTGATTGGTACGCAATGTAACTGCACTACAAAAATCAAAAACATCAAGACTTTTTTCCAGGGGTGTATCAACTCATGGAATTGACCACTGTTACCATCAACTACACCAAACCCATGCTGCCACCACTGCCGAACTTCACTCTGCCGTTCTACTTTGCGGACTTCGATGGTGTTTACGAGAAGCGGACTCTTCTTGCGACTGCGTCAACTGATCGGACACGCTGCCGCTGGGCTGCACAACTGCTTTCATATCGTATGGCGCTGGCGTGGCGTAGGCGCCCGATGCCTGTGTCTTGAGATCGTGAGCGTTGTGTCCCGTGAGATTTGCCTACCGTATTTCCTCGAAATACCCCCAGGGGGTTATTTTTTCAGAGTGGAAATTTTGAGGGGGTATTTCGAGGGGGGGGGGTGTTATTTCGCCAGAAATTTTCGTGAATAAGGTAGTAAAGAATAGGCAAAACATACACAAAATGATAAGAAATGCAACCAAGGGGGGCATATTTGGACGTATCAACGTGCATCGTTGCACAAACTAGTCTATGTATAGCAGCGATGCAAATTATCCCCACAAGCTACATCATGTACATTGCATACATGATGAACTTCATTCCAAACGGGGGTATTTCGAGGGGGGGGTATTTTTTCCTCACCCTGAAAACACCTGGGGGTATTCCGAGGGGGGGGTTTATTCAAGGGGGGGTATTTCGAGGAAATACGGTATATTTACTGTAGATATACACGAAAAAAATGGGGTATTATTATTTATATAAATCTTATGCCAGAACTAATTATGGCAAACAAAAATCCAAAAATACTTTTTAACTACAAATGGATACATTTTACAACTTTGAAGTACCTCCACACAAAGTTCAACCAACATCCCCGGTCTTTGTTCCAGTGCCAGTGTTCGTGCCAGTGCCAGTGTCCTCAGAACCTCCATCCCGGTGTTGGAATGTGCCCGTGCGTTCAGCGTTTTCAGATCCACGTGATCCAGGCGCGTTACTCTTCACAGGCGTGGGCGAGTGCGGCTGAATGGGAAAGTCCCCGTATGGTGACTTGGCATCTTGCCAAGAGGTAGAAACATCGCTATAGATAATAAAATCGGTACATAAGTCTAGGGTGTCAAAAAAAATTGTTACGGAAAAAAATTATCAGCGGCCGGAAAACGGAACGGAAAACGGAATAAAATTTGCACTTGGCGGAAAACGGAAACGGAAAAAAAATTCAGCGGCCGGAAAACAGATAAAGGGGCCGGAAAAACGGAAACGGAAAAATTAAATTTGCACAGAAATGGAAAAATTTGCTGAAATTTTGCTGGAAAATGGATCAAATTTTTCTGGAAGTGGAAAAACTTGCAGAAATTTTGCTGGAAACAGAAAAAATTTACATAATTGACAATCTGCATGAATGTTTACCAGTTTGACTGGAACAGAAAACGGCAAGTTGAGCCAGAAAAAGGTAAAGTGAGGCAGAAAAAAACGGAAAATTGAGGCGGAAAACAGGAAAAAGGCAGAAAAACTGGAAATTGAGGCGGAAAATGGAAAAAGGTGGAAAAACTGAAAATTTAGCCAGAAAACGGAAAATGAGCCGGAAAAGCGGAAACGGAAAAAAAGTGGCCGGAAAACGGAATGGAAAACGGAAAAAAACTTTCAGCAGCCGGAAAACCGGAATGGAAAACGGAACAAATTTGCCTGTGGAAAATGGAAACGGAAAACGGAAAACGGAAATTTGACACCCTATACATAACCATGTATACAGGTGGAAACAGCGATTATAAACGTGAAAATTAGCAAAACGGAGCACATATTAGACATTTTGACCAAAAAATTGGGGAAAACTCGCTCGGACTGAGACGTGGGTCAAATCGCTTCGCTAGCTTGGACTAAAGGACAAATCATCATACGTGACTCGATCCGCTGAATGTCCTATATTAGTGCATTGCGGTGTGGCAACACAAAAAGAGTGGCATGTATAGTATAAAGCTCTATAAAAAGCTTTAGCTATAGCTATTATATAAAGCTCCGCATCTGACGCACAGAGCATCTGATGCTTGGCACCGGCACCAAAGCAAAAAGTGCCACAGGCTTTTTACATCACTACCATCTGAATTCAATGACAACCAACATCAAGCGCGGCGACATCCTGACCAAATTTATCTGAATTTCTATGCCTCCTCTTGTAATTGCAATAAGCCACCGCAAGCACCAGTGCGCAGACTACACCAAATGCTGCCGTGATGAGAAGTCCTGGTGCCGGTTCCGCAAGTGGACAAGTTAAGAGTTAAAAGTTAAGAGTTGAGTAAAAAGACAAATCGTGAGTTAAGAGTTAAGTTAAAGTTTAAGAGAAAAGTTAAAGTTTAAGAGAAAAGTTAAAATTTAAGAGAAAAGTTAAAAGTTGAGTTAAGAGTTAAAAGTTGAGTTAAGAGACAAGTGGAAAATGATGGTAAAAAAATATAAAAAAATAAAAATATGAAATTGGTATCGATACGGCTGTTCGCTGGCATGGTGCCAATGTTGTATGCACGTCATTTGAAAATAACGTATCCAAAAAAATTATCGCTAAAAAAAGAAAAAATCGCCGAACATTGTTTCGAAATGGCCGTGCGGGGACAAAATATGATTGAAGATCAGCGTATCGCGCTTCTGCAACGAATGACCCATTTGTCTTTTAAATCAACTTTTAACTCATCTTTTAACCTTTAACTCAACTCTTAACATTTAACTCTACTTTTGACTCAACTTTTAACCTTTAACTCAACTCTTAACTTTTAACTCAACTTTTGACTCAACTTTTAACCTTTAACTCAACTCTTAACTTTTAACTCAACTTTTGACGCAACTTTTAACCTTTAACTCAACTCTTAACTTTTAACTCAACTTTTGACTCAACTTTTAACCTTTTACTCAACTCTTAACTTTTAACTCAACTTTTGACTCAACTTTTAACCTTTAACTCAACTTTTAACTCTTAACTTGTCTACTTGCGGAACTGGCCCCTGTCCACAGGGCATAGATGTAGTCCTTTGGCGTGATGACGTAAGGGATTCTGTGGTTTAAAAATGTGTTTTAATTTAGGAAATAATAAAACATGGCTTATCTTTTTTTCAAAAGTGTGATTAAGAGAGACTTTAATTAAATGTACCGTATTTTTAACATGCCATTTTTGTTCAAATTGAACGTACCTAACTAATTGATCCTATGTATGGCCGTAAGGAGGAATTATTTGGGGGGGGGGTAATTATTCTTTCCTCACTCGTCTAACAGGGGGGGGGGATTTTGCGGGGGGGATTATTGGCCCTACACACACTAGTTTTCACCGTGACCGATGTGAAAACTGAAATGGCGACATGGCGACATCCAGACTACTCTTTTTGTATGCTATGTGTGTTTTAGTTTTCAAATTTTTAAATTTTAAATATCATTAATTTAAATTCCAATTAAAATTAAACAAAATCGTTAATTAAAACAAAAATTATTCAGTAATTTGCATTTGAAAAAATTTCAGTTTTCACACGTACCTAGTCACGGTGAAAACTAGTGTGTAGGCACATTCAAGCAGGCATTTTTCGAGTAAATATGGTAAATGTGTACGTATGTATTTACATATGTATACTCCAGCGAAATTAGGTACACCTTACAACGAAATATACCTTATCACATCTGAATATAAGAACAAACATCAAATTTTCTAGCGCTATCTTTATCGCATTGCTTCTACTTTGGGTGAATTTGGTGCAGTTTTTCACGTAACCTTATTCATCAAAATATGGTATCATTCAAATTATAGTGATTTGTCGCTCCAGTTTATCATATGTGTAAATATGTATATCACCTTCACCATGCACGTGTTCACTACTTAATGCAGCCACTCACTTGTACACATGTCCTTGCAGAGCTGGCTTCACCTTCCCATCATGCAACTCCATGCATTTGTATGTGCCAATTTGATCTCCAGTTATGTCAATAATGATCATGGATCTGAAAAATATGAGATACATTCAGACAGAAAAAATACATTTAGATTTGGGTGTTTTCAGTGGCATATAAAAACCATATTGATATCAGTGGCCTCACCTGTTATCATTTATCTGATAAGCATGGTCATTGATTGTGAATTTTCCAGGTTCAATTGTACTCACAATGCCTCCCTCATTACCAGGTAATGTCCAGATGTGAAAATCTGAGCTATTTGCTGCCATGGCTGAAAAATTAAATGAAGCTACCATGAAAATGTCAAAATATTTCAACGACAAATTCCCAAATTTCCCAGCCATTTACCTATGTGTGTGGAGCAAATTTTGCTCAATTTTGCCCAGTTTTCCACAAAAATAACAAATTTTTGTTACTTTTGCTCATTTTTACTCTAAAATCATTAATGACTTTATTTACCTCAGTACCGATTCTAAGCAAATTTTGTGTTTTATGCATTTATATCCATATTTTTGCTATTTATTTAGTTTTAGTAATTTTTCTGTTTGATATCCACATCCCAAAAAAAGTATTATTGAACCCCAGAAAACCCCCCCCCCCCACTCCCCAATTGCTATGAACCCCACAAATGTCAAATTACTGGCAACCCCTGATAAGAGCACAAATGTACCAACAAGTTTTTGCATCACAATTCAAGGTCACATCATATCCAGCTAAAGTTGGCTTGAAAACTGAATGTATTTCTTTAGTGTTGCAAGACCGAAAAGTGCCTGCCAAAATTGTGACAAAAATTACTGTTAGTGATTTGAACATGGTTTTAGACAGCTTTCTGGGTGGAATCTTGTTCAGTTTTTATAATTTACAAGTTTGGGCACCATGGAATATACCCTTTTTGGTGTGTTAGGGGTATTTTTGAACGGCCACAAGGGATGGAGAAAACAGTAGCACACATTCATTCAAAGTAAAAACATGTCAAACTTGATGTTAGGGCGTAACATCTTGACTGGCGTAACATCCTCTATAAAGCAAAAAAAATTAACATCCCAATGTTTCTGTGGGGTTGATAATAAAACTGTTGCTTAAACAATAAATGGAAGTGTTTCGCATTCATCAAATAAATTTTTTTATTTTTGTATCAACCCCAAAAATGTTTATGCTTACTATTTGGGTGCAGGCGGGCACTGAAATCGTGTTTTTTAATTATTGCATCGTTGACTTTTGCCGGCATTCTCGCACGAATGTTTCCTAAATAGAAATAGAAAAACTTTCGAAATACTTTCCTGTAGTTCCTGGCCAACGTATTGCCTGTGTAGCCATGGAAAGGTCAGTTTTCCTCTAGGCGAAATTCATTACAATTTGTTTTCGATCGCGCTAGTTGAATATTCGTTCTAATTCGTTAATTCTTATTCGTTTGAACTTCAGCACGATTGTAAATCAATTGAAACCCGATGGGCATTTTGCCAAAATTCCGGCTATAAAAATCTCGGAGCCGTTTGCAAACGCGTGTACTGGGGTCATACCGCTGTCTACTGCGTCTGTAGTAAGTTGATTTTTTTAGTTCATCCTGCTGTGGAGAACAGTATTGACTGGTTTTTGGACTGCATTTTTACGGAAAGTCGGAGAACTGGCAAATTGCCATTTTTTGTCAAAAAATTTGGCAAGTTCCCAAGTCATACGGGGACCATCTGCCCGAGTGTAGCATCCCGCCCCTCGATAACCATGCATGATTTTCGCTTATTCGTTCGATGTGTCCTCATATTTATTAAACTTAAACTTGCCTTTTACGTAGCGCCATTCCGGAGAGAGCACAAATCGCTATTTCGTTTGTACTCACTTGGAGGGTACTTTTGAGGATACAAAAGATGATGATTTTACAAATGGTGAAAATAAAAGTGACGAAACGGATGACAAGAAAGTCATGGCCAGACCGGATACTGTTTGTTGATTTTTTTCTCTGTTTTTTTTTCTTCTTCAAATTAGGTGGATGCCACCAGATTTTGAAGAACACTCTATCTGTTTGCTGAGGGTAAAATTTGTTTTCAGCATATCAATTTTCATCGCTGATTGGTCTGAGTTGAGAAATAGTCTTAAAACATCAGAAATTTCTCAAAATCCATTGTTGGTCAAATCAACTCTTTCATTATCCTAAATTTGGCAATGATTTCCGCGCTAAAAATCAGTTTAGTTTCCCCACTAAATCGCACCACGTCCAGTTGTTTTCTTTTCAGGTGTTCAAAGTGTGCCAAATGGTCAACATGGGACAAAAATCGGGGTCCCAAAATGTTGTCGCTGTCGTTTGCACTATAACGAGACAAACCGCCTACAATGTGTCCCCTGCTGTAGCTATTGATGAGGTTTTTTCTTCATTTTTTGTTTTACTAAAATTAAATGAATAACATGTAATGAAGCTTCTGCTGGGGCCAATTCCACAAGCGGTCAAGTTTGGAGAAAAGTGATTAACAAAGTTGCAAGATGGCAACTGTTAAATTTTGGCAGAAATGTAATAATAAAATAAAAGTGGCGAAATTATTCCAGGCTTTTAGAAAATTCACACCCTTCCTTATCGCCTGCCACTTTTATCGTAACTTGACAATTTTGTTTATTGGCACTCGCTGAAATATTTTTGTCTTTTTGTTGATGGACGTTTGCTGTTATTTTTCTGTATACGGTAGATATTTTTCCGATTTTTTTTTCTGGATCTGAATTTATAGATAACTGGACGATTTGGGGGCCTCACCC
>OZ038451.1:20011599-20230392 GCA_964036195.1 Sphaerolaimus hirsutus | reverse complement strand
CCGTTTGAACCCTAATTGGCACTCGCGGAAATGTTTTTTATTATTATTGGACGTTTGCGTTTATTTTTTCCGTGTACTGTAGATTACAGAACCGGGGCGATATGGAGGGGTTACCCCTCCCCAACCCCCATTTGAGACCTCCGCTTATATTCAATCTCAATTTATATCCTTTTTGCCGCCACACAGAAAAAACAAGCGCTGTATATTGCTTATGCGCCGCCGCCTGATTTGTCATCTGAGTCGATCGAAGACCGCAGACCGGCTTTTGTCGCGATCGAAGAGTTTCCAATTAGTTTTGAAAGTTTCAATGGTGGCTCAAAATTGTGTGTGAGTTTATTTTTTTATTTTGTTCTGGTCGGATTAACTTTTTTAAACCGTTGTTTAAAAAACGCAAGCATCAAAACGGTTTTTTTAACGGCAGCAGAAATTACAGTTTGGAATTTTTTATCTAGCAAAAATTGCAAAATTTATATTTTCTGAAATTTAAATACACATTTTTTTTTCCAATGCACAACTGCCAACAAAATAAAAAGGTCACTTTTCAGGTGAATAAATCATCCCCGACTGTGTACCGCACGCCGGTGCAGTCGCGTTTACCAGTGCGTCTGTTTGTGCATCCCGAATGTGGGTCGCTTTATATGGCCGCAAATAAGTCACTCTCTACGCTGAAACCGCAGGTATTTACTGGAGGGGGGGGGTAATTCGAAGTCTGACACTTGATTTTAGGGTAGAAGGCAGCTTGGCAAACTTTTCCGCTGTGTTTAGATAGTAAGTACTTATTTTTAACACTTATTTACATGAGAAAAACTGTTTGAAACAATAACCCCTCCCGTACATCCCATATCAACCGTATCACCCCTTTTTCACCCCCATTCAAACCCAAATTTCATTGCAGTCTCGCTTGTTCCACTGCACGCACCTGACTCGTGCGACGGGAAAATTCCTCTTGCAACCTGTGGCTGGAATGAACCCTGAGAAACCCACCGAACTGCTGAAATGTCTGGAATTTGATGCGTCCACGGCGCAGGCGTCTTTTACTGACACAGGTTTTTTCTCTGTTTTTGAGGGTGTTTTTTTTACACCGTTTTAGCCCCTTCCCTTATTTCAATATCATTTCAAATGTTACCTATCCCATAAATTTTCTCACTTTTAATCCTAAACCTAAACACAACAGAACCTTCCCTCCCCCTGACAGGTTCAAATCTATTTATCATGTCAGCACCGTGTTCAGTGCGCGACACCGATGCAGCGCAGTACATGTGCCAAGATGACATGGGCGCAGATGGCACCGTGCCAAATGGACCCGTGTTGGTACAATTTGTGACCAATGTGCTTCCGGGCAAGGATGACAGTGGTTGGTTTGACTGGGAGTAGGTTTTTGTTGGGTTTTTAAAAATCGTGTTAAAAAATGAACAATACTTTTTTTTCAATTGTGCATCCCGCGGCTTCTTTAAGCGTATTATTTTCACTGTTATGGGAGCTGTGGTTGGATTCGAAAAAATTCAAATCAATTTTTTCAAACGAATTTAAAAAAACATTTAAAAATAGATATTTAAAAATTTTAATCAAACATTTTGCCAGAAATTTTGATTTAAAAAAACAGTAGAAAAATCAAGTGCCATCTAGGGTGTCAACAAAAACTTTTTGGCGGAAAACGGAAACGGAAAAATTTTCGAACTTGCCGGAAAACGGAAACGGAAACGGAAAAATTTTTGCACTTGCCGGAAAACGGAAAAATGAAAGGCCGGAAAACGGAAACGGAAACGGAAAAATTTGCTGCAATTATGCCGGAAACGGAAAAAACTTGCTGAAATTTTGCCGGAAATGGGAAAAAATTTGCAGAAATTTATCCGTAAATAAAAAAATTTGCTGAAATCTTGCTAGAAATATAAAAAATTCACATAATTATGAACCTTCATGCATGTTTGCCAGTTCGGCAACAGAAAATTGAGCTGGAAAATGAAAAAAGTTGGAAAAAAAGACAATTGAGCCGGAAAACGGAAAAAAAAAGACGGAAAAACTGAAAATTTAGCCGGAAAACGGAAAATGGGCCGGAAAAACGGAAACGGAAACGGAAAAAAAATTTAGCAGCTGGAAAACGGAAACGGAAAAAAATTTGCCTGCGGAAAACGGAAAGTTGACACCCTAGTGCCATCCTTAGCTGGATTTGCTACCCTCTCTGGGAGATTTTTCTATTGTGTATCACCAAAAATTCGAAAAATTCAGACACCTTTCCGGAAAACTTCGTCATGAGAAGTATCTTGAAACCGAAATCTACCGAAACTCATCCAAATAAAAAGCACGTATTTCATTCATTTCACTCCATTGTTCTTGCTCTCACTCATTCCACTACTATTACTTTGCGTGAATATACTGACATCGCCACAAAATGTCAACTGGTTCCGTTCCCAATTTAAAGCTTGCGTTTGAACGTCATTCGTCGGCTCGTCAGCAAGCTTCGAATCGGGATCGGCACCAGTTGACATTTGGTGTCGATGTCAACTAGCGCGTGTGGGGCCCAAACTCTACGCAATTCCCCCACTCAGTTGACTCGGCCCTGGCCGAGTTGCGATTGGTCACGCTGCGGCACGGCGCCGTTGAGCGAGCGGTCGATTTTCTATATGATAATTTGCAGGTGCTCATGCGCAGGCCTTCGGAGGATTTTGATAAGGTTGTTTTTTAATTGGTTGGGATTGGGTTTTCAAATGGCTGGGTGGGAAACGGTTTACCGCGGTTGTATTTACGGTGCGGTAAATTTTCAAATTCCATTTTGGTGATTTTTTTAAACGGGGTCGTCATGAAAACGTTTCTCTCATCACTATGCGTCTGATGTTACCAGATCACAAAACCGCACTCTTCCTTAAATAGTTCTCGCTGTACAAAATATCATCGATAGATTTCCCTCAAAACCTCCGCTGTGGTAAATTTAACCAACTGCCAACCTTAACTCAGGCAAAATTGCGCCGTACAATATACTTCATCGGGGAGCGGCGATATTGGCTGTACTTTGGTTTTGGCGCCATGCCAATGTTGATTGCGGCCGTGCGCATCGATGAGAATGGTAATATGGTGACAGATGAGAAGCTAAAGTTGTTAGTTTTGCGTGATATATTTTTTGTTCAAATTCCTTTAAAGGGGGGGGGCTGAGGCATGGTGGAAACTCTCTGCGCATCTAAACTGCCAGCGCAGTTATCCACCATATCGGTACTATCACCGCACCCCCCCCCCCCCCCCCGATATTCACATTCGTTATATAATTTCAGAAAAACTTTCAAAAATAGAATTTAGTTAATAGAATATCTTTTGAGCAACCTTGAAAACATATAAATATATAAGTATTGTATTTTTGAGAAATTTTCTGATATTCTTTAAAATCATAGTATATCTTTTTTAAATATCTCTAGAATAATCCAAGAAAATAAATGAGGCCTCTACTTCTAAAAGTCGACAAGTCCACAAAATGTGATTTTGAGTAAATCGCATTTTAAGTTTCGGACCCAATTCCAGGCCCGTGGTGCGTGTCCAATTTTGCTCTCTCATGCTTTCCATTAAGTTCCATCACTTCTGACTTCTTGCACTAGAGAACATTTTTGTTCCCGGGGAGGCCGAGGCTGCCTTGTGGGCAATTTATGCACTTGTCGACTTTTAGAAGTAAATAGCTGTCCATAGTGGACATATAACATTTCTTGCTTTTTTTCCCATAAAAAAAGAAGCGGAGGAATGGACTTCTTGCTCTAAACTAGGTGGACTTGTCGACTTCTTGCCCGAAATTTTTGCATTTTTCCCTAAAAATGTCAAATTTGTCACTTTGCCATATGGGCATGTGAGGTCAAAAATTTTTATGGAAAATGATAAAAAAATGTGCTGAAGTAGTCCCAGATGACGTTTAAGGCCTAACTCGAAACTTTCATATTTTGGACTTGTCGACTTTTAGAAGTAGACGCCTCAAATATAATTTTTAATGTTTTCTGAGATTTTGAAAAGTGCAACACAACTAGGGTTGGAAAAAAAACGTTTTTTTTAACTCGATGTTTTTTTTAAAAGCTCCCAGATATGACCTAGTGTCAACATATATAGGTATATCAGACACTGGCAATACTCTGTGATGTTAAATATGACCATATAATGGCTGTGGAGCCATGGGATAGCATTATAAGTGGTGATTTGTGTCAAAAATATCCATTTTTCGTCAACATATCGTTCGTATATCGCCTTATAGTCGAATGTTCGTGACTTCAGGTAAAGTTTGGCACGGAATGGTGATCAAACAAGGTTATAAAAGGAGGTTGTTACTTTGGGAGTGAAGTTACACACTGTGGAGGTACATGGAAGCACATTACCTCAATAGTATATATTACAGCAACATATGTCGGCTTATTCACCCATGGTAGCACATAGAAATGGATGTTTTGATACTAAAAATGCAACAAAACCAATGAAAACAACCACCAATGTCAATTTGTGTGTGAAATTGCGCGCATGCGCGCAAAAATTTTGCAAAATACCTAGTGCTTAGTACTAAAAAATTTGGCCGATGTTTTTTAAAAAAAAAAAACATTTCGGACGTCATGTTTTAAAAAAAAAAAACGTTTAAAAAAAAAAACGTTTAAAAAAAACATCGGCCAACCCTAAACACAACCCCCTCCCCGGATTTCTGAAATGTAAAATCTGGTATACATTTTGCAGCCACGGTGCGATGAACGTGCGGCAGGCGATGGGTGTTTCGACAAAAGTGGACGAAAATGCGGAAATGGAGTGCAAAGAGCGTATTTTCTGCACCAAAAATGACGGAGTTCATGTGGTTGTGTACAACCGCGGCGACAATGAACTGGCCGGGGGTAAAGTGGGCGGAGCTTCGGATTTCCCGTCTGATTGAATAGGTGGCCATTTGATTATATTGTCGATTGGGATTGGTGATTCAGGTAGATTTGAGTTGGAACGATGTTGTTTTGAAATTTTTGGTTTTCGATATCGATGTAAATATCCTACCAATTAATATCCATCAATATGCTACATCGTTGCAAACTTCAATGCACCGAAACTGACAGAGTTTACCCCGGAGCCAGTCCCGTGAAGTGCCCCTGTTAAAAACCCAATTCTAATTTTACGTGCACTTCGATTTACATGATATTTTCCAAATCTATGTGAACTGTTTTTTTCTACTGGACATTGACAAGGTGCGGGACTGGTCCGTGGTTCCAGTAAATATTATTGTAAGTGCACATAGCTTATATAAAGCGTATTTATCATTGTGCCACTGCCATAGCGAATGTTTTGTTTTAGGGTGCCTAAGGACTTTCAAGGTATAGTTTTTCTAGATAAATTGTGTGTCTAGTTTCTGATAGTTTATTGTTGATTTGAGTTTATTCTTACGGCTTTACTCGATACTAGTTTTTGTTTTGCAAATAAGATATTTATGATTTAATTTTTCGAGTGAGAGTTTAGTGTATTTGCGTTGAACTGAATGAAACTGTCAAAAGCTGAAGCGTTCATGGTAATTTTTTTGTAACATAAAAGCCTCCGACAACAACTGTGCAAAAATCGGAATAACTTTGCAATATCGTGATAGGTTACTTACCGGTCACAAATTTTGTGTCTGTGCAACGTGCCTGTTCGTTTAGCTATCTGTTAGCTGGTTCATTTGCTTTTGTAAAACCAGCTTTTGCTTTCACAGCCTATCAGGAGGGCGGTGTGCCTCCAGCGCATGTAAGCTCGCAGCGCATATAAACTCCCAGCGCATGTAAATTTTCAGCGCATCTGTGCGCAGCGGCACGATCAAAGGCCGCACCCTATTTTATAAATATATGTATCTGGCGGAGTTTTCAATTTCATAAATATGTATATATTTATGATATGCAGATATAATGTATGTAAATCTATGTAAATCTACCAAAAAATTCATAAGGTACAGAGCAGAATTGTTAAAATCCTTATGTCGTAGTCAATAACGAATACCTATGCATTGCGGTTTTTCACAAAGAAAATATTCCTAAACGAAAAACACAGTCGCGTAAAGCGGCGAATGTTTTCCCTTGAACATAGTATTCTTTTTGGAAGGATTTTGATTTTATTAGCGATGACGCCATGATGGAGTGTTTCCTTCAGACAAATTTATAGGGTACGGTCGGTCCCCGGAGTAGTGATGTGAAAAGCGCCACGACTTTGGCGCCAGAGCAAAACTGCGCCTAGCGCCAGCACCAGACATTTTGTGTCTGGCGCTGGGCAAAACATAGCGCCAAAAGCGCCGTGGCGCTTTCACATCACTACCCCGGAGCATACTTGTTTTCAAATCTGATTTTGATCAACTAAATTTTTGAAACGTGTACGTTTGAATTTTTAGTTAACGTTCAACAGAATGAAAGGGTCAAAGGCTGAAGGTCGTTTATGGTAAATCTTTTTGTAAATAAAGCCGACAACAACTGTACAAAAATCGGACTGACTCTGCAACATCGTAATAAATTATTTACTGGTCACAATATCGTGTACGTTTCACTTAGCCATGTGCTTCATTTGCATATGTAAAACATTTCCTGCAAATGCACAACCACAAGAATTTTTCAGTGACCTAAAGTTTCGTTTGTTGCCATCTTCAAAGTACGGATCCAAGGCTCAAGGCACCATACATGCTTTTTGTATTATATTTTGCAAATCCGTGTTTTGCATATGTAAATGTAAAAGCTGGCACAATAAGCACAGTTTATCGAGATCTCAAAATCTGTGAACCCTGCAATTTTGATCCCCATCGTGTTCACATTCCTGGCACTCTGAAGTTTTCCTTATCACAGCCATTTCATGTGTGTCTCTCAATCCGGGGTAAATTGCATTCTCTTCAACACTGCTATTGTCTTGACTTTCAGATAAATTCGAGCTATCCGTGTCCGAATTTGAGTTGATTACGGTCGAGCGCAGTATCTCCTGAATTGTTGGCCCCAAAAATGGCTTCAGCGCTATGAAAATGCCGATGATCGCAAATCCGACCATTATGATTTTCACCACCAGCGGGATCTGAGTGGGTTGGGTTGTTTTTTAATTTTGTTTTTTTCCGTTAGGTGCAATTGAGGAGTGTGAAGTCATATCAAATGTTCTGCAAAATGTACAAATTTGTCAATTGACATGACAAAAGTGTCAATTTCAGTTATTATTTTGTTATCAATTTACGTTTGGCTTTGCGCCTACAGCGTGTGGGACCGCTCCCAGTGTGACATTTTTCGCTAGCAATGATTAATGAAGGTTTATTCCGGTGTAGGAAGGGGGTCCCCCACTCCAAAGGCTCCTATAGTCGGCGGACGTATCACCCTACAAACATCTACGTCAAGTGAAAGTTTTTTTAGATTACACTTCAGATTTGGGTAAAGCCATTGGAAGGGGGGGGGTGTTTCAGGCAAAATTAAGTCCCTCTGTATTGATGCTTAATTCTAAGAAAAGTACTTTATGGTGAAAATAGCGCTAAATAAAGTTGTTGCAAAATCCCACCACTTTTTTCACACTTAAGCTTTGATTATCACTTTAAAATTGCAAAATTTTCCTCTAGTTAATTTATTCACTACAAGTTTCACTGAAATCTAAAATAATTTTTCCCCAGACCACTTACGTTGATTAGGTAGGTATTGATAATATGTTGTGTTTTATCGTCGATTACAATATGTGAATCCGAATAATGCATCGGCTGGTAGAAAATAGATTTGTTTATCCTTTGCAACATGCTGCATATGTTTTTTTTGTTGCAATTTATAGTGTTTTGTTGGTGAACGGAACTGAACTGAACTGAACTGGAGCGACTTATGGCTATACAATTTTAGACCTGTCAGATATTGACACACTTCTAAAATTAGGATTTCTTTGAACGTATTCCATCAATTACATAGTTAATGTATCATTGCAGTCATTCTAACTGACCTTAACTATTTACTTTCTGGGACGTTTCTTTGGATCAGTTCCATGTTTCCATTTCGCACTTGACCCTAGGGTTGAGACAATATATCGTATCGAATATTGTCTATTTTTTCATACAGAATGTCGATATCGAAAATTTTGAAAAAATGTCGAATAACGATATTTTTTCATATTGGTATAGGCCATTTTGTCCTAAATATAATTTTATTCAATATCGATATCAAATATCGTGTTCCGAAAAAGTATATCGAATATCTATATCGAAAAAGCATATCTTCCCAACCGTACTTGACGCGGTAAGCTTATTTCTGAGACATTTTTGTATAGCATTAACTCGCTCGAGTTTTACGCAACTTTAACCTCACAGTATGGTATCATTCTGCCAAATTGGTATGTTCACCTGTAGGAGATATCTCGCTCTCAACGGCATGCCCAATGTCTGCGATGTGTTTGAAACATTTTCGTGCATAATTTGGATCAGATAACTAGGTACCGTATTTCCTCGAATTACCCCCCGGGGGGTTTATTTTTTCAGAGTGAAAATTTTGAGAGAAAAACGTGAAAAATGCAACAATAACCACAATTTATAAGTTTTTACAGCCTTATATAAGGATGTAGATGGTATAAACGATGTTCTAACGTAACACAGTAAATGTTTTGAACGTCTGTTATGCATTTCCGGGACCACAAATTCATAGTGCCCATTTTGAGGGGGGGGGGGGTATTTCGAGGAAATACGGTATGATGATGTTACCTATATTATATATGATGTTATACTCGGTGGACATCACACTTAGTGTGGGAACCTACCATAACCCCTCTGATTAAAGGACTAAAATTTATAGTTTTTCATACTTTGTTTTCACTATAGAATAAATAATTACTGAATTTGTCACATTATTTTATTCATTAAATTATGGTAGGATTCTGCGCATACTTTGCGGTCGGCCGAGTATAACAATATACAGCGGGGGTTTATTCGAGGAGGGATTAATTCGGGTTCTGAAACGGCTTCACCGCTCCAAGTGCTCCGGCTATCTATCTATGTCAAGTGAAAGTTTTGTTGACCACTTGTCGAATGGGCACCACTTTCCACCCATGATAATCTTGTGATCGAGATCCATGGCAATGATCCATGGTAATGATGCATTCGAAAACCGTTTTTGGTGTGATTTTTTGTTCTTTCTACCACTTTTGAATGTGCGCATGCAAATTGATTGTGCATAATTATAGCTGTGCAAATGCGTGATTTTTTGGATTTGCACATTGCTCACCGGTTCCAAATCGTAATAGCCCATATATCGGTCGGCCTCAGTTGGCTGCATGCCAGCTACTGTAGATTGCGTTTTCCTGTCGCAATTTTGAAAATGCGGTGCTGAATATACCGTTTCCCTAGGCATGACCACCCTTTTACCTGTGAGATGTGTTTGACATAACAAGAAAATATTGAAGTTTGGGATACCGTAAATTCTTGAATAATTACCGTGGGTGATTATTTCGTCATCACATTTTTTTCTGTGAGAATTATTGTCAGAACCTTCTACCGCATTTCTAACAGTTCATTGTAATGCTGAACAATAACATAAATGATTGTCAAAAAACCGTTTCGATGCTTGTCTTTTTTGAAAAGGACGTTGAAAACTTTTTTAAACGGTGAAAAACCTCTGACCATTCCTAGCGGGCATTAAATTTCCTTCACTCAGTTGACAATTATTCGGGGGGGGGGGCAGACCGTTTCATATGCTAGTCGTTCCATATACTGCAAAAAAGCTCACTTCGTATGCTGGAAGGCATCACTTCATGTGCCAATTAGCTACACTTCAATGAATGGATACACGGATACTACACTTTACGCTTTAAGCAGATTCACGATTTTTCAATGACAAGATCATGTATAGAAACGTACAGTGGCCGGTTCTCAGTCATGATTTTTGACTGACTCACTACCTAAGTCAACTAATTGTTCAACTGACCAAGGACGTACGCAGGGGGGGGGGGGCGCCCCCCCCGTTCCCGGGCCGGACAGAAAAATTTGCCAGAAATGGCACTTTTCTGATGCGAACTTGTTGTGGGCACTTTAAAAAAAAAATTTGCGCGCGAGTGCGCAAATCTCTACCCCATTGGCCCCACACACGCTAGTTGACATCGACACCAAATGTCAACTGGTTCCGTTCCTAATTCAAAGATTGCGTTTGAACGTTGTTCGTCCACTCGTCAGCAAGCTTTGAATCGGGATCGGCACCAGTTGACATTTGGTGTCGATGTCAACTAGCGTGTGGGGGCCCATTCTTTAATATGTGTTTTCAGGTGTCAAATTGCATTAGAAAAGTGTCCAACAGTGACAAAGCCGCCCCCCCCCCCGCTCAAAAATACTGCGTACGTCACTGCAACTGACTGCACATTCTCGTATTCAAAACAAAATTTCATGCTGGCATATCAACTGTAGCACAATAGCATTTGAAATGAGGCACTACTAACGATGGCAAACCCTGTCTAAAAAGTATTTACATTTTTAAGTATTTTTTTCCAAAACAACTTTTCAAATTTTCGAATTTTTCTGAAAATAGTTATCGAATTTTTGGATTAAGTTTACGAATTTTTAAATCTTTTTTATTACTTTTCGAATTTTCGAATATTTTTCATACTTTTCAAAAAATTTTGCATCAAATTATTGCATTTTCGAATTTTTGGTCTGACTTGTGAATACATATTTGTATTTTACAGCCTTACTGCTGTACCGCATAAGTATTTTGTCTCTGCTGCTACAAAAAAATCCATCTGAATGTGATACTTTTAGTTAAGTTTTTGCATTTTTACTCATTTTGAAGAGAAATCACTATAAAAAATTCGAAAATTCGAAAACGTTTTCGAATCCTTTGAAAAAAAATCGATTTTTATGTATTTTTTTCACCGCGTGATTGAAAATTCGAAAAGTCCTAAAAAATTCGAAAATTCGAAGATGTTTTCGAATTTTCGAATCTTTTTTTTGCCATCGTCAGGCACTACAGCATACAAAGTGAGCTTTTCCACAACACACGAAATGGCTAGCATTTGAAATGATGCACCCCCATTCGGGGGGGACTAATCGAGGATATATGGTATTTTCAATTGAAGTCAACCTGGAATGCACGGCAGGGACATCATTCCATTGGGCAGATTTTTATCCACTTTCGGAGCGAAAGCGGCATTTTCCGCCAGAGACCAATTGAAAATTTGCGGCGAAATCGCGAATCGATACGTTTCGATGTTGTTGACCGTTTCATCGGAGGTATAGTGGAGTGGTATAGATCTGAAAAGAATTGATGGATATACCTAATTGGAGGTCATGCTAAGAGTCAAAATTCATGTAAGATGTCGTGTGAAATGTGAAATTTTTATTTTATGTTCATTTGACATATTCCAAGGCATGTCACATGACTGTTGACACTTTGCATGACATTTGACATTTTACAGGGTCTGGGAGTGGCCCCTGGTATGACTCACTCACCGGCACCAGTATGAAAGGAACACGTGCAAAATGGAATTCTTCTTTACGTGTGGTGGTTGGAAACTGCCCACATCTGCGCACAATCGCTCTTTTTTAAAAAATTAAAATTTAAAAAAATTTTTAAAATAATTCCACAAACCAGATCCGGTCAACGTTCTGGCCGTGTCATTGCGCCACCAACTTTTCGGTAAACTTTCTTTGTTTTCCCATTTGTACACCTGTCCAATATCTGACACGTCTGAGATACCTGTATCAACTTGGTAGAAACCATCGTCGCTGTGATTGTACTGAAAAAATTTTTGGCTGAGTGGTTAAAAAAAGTTTTATAAAAAATGTTTAATTGTTGATGTTTTTTTATGAAGCTGTTATGCTCCAGGGGTAAATTCCGCAAGTGGGGAAGTAAAACATTTAAAGATACTGTATTTACTCGAATAATTCCCACGGGAATTATTTTTGCGTCTGACTTTTTTAAGCGGGGATTTTTCAAGGGGGATTATTTTTTTCGTCAAAATTTTCAAGCATGTTTCTATCAAGTTATTACAGAAAATATGCTTTATAAACATGCCATTTTTGTTCAAATTGGATATAATAAATTGATCGTAAATATGCCCTTACGGGAGGAATTGTTCTAGGGGGTAATTATTTTTCCTCACTTGTCTAACAGTGGGGAATTATTTGGGTAAATACGGTAAGCAACTTTAGATGTGATATGTGAAATTGCGAGTAAAAAGTCGAAAGACAAATGGCTAATGACAAGAAAATGTTTAAAAAGTTTCATGTTTTACTTGCCATTTCTCGTCCCTCTCCCAAATTTACTTTAACTTATTTAACAAATTTAACTTTTTACTTCTCACTTCTATTTGTTTTACTTGTTTTACTTCCCACCAGTTCGGGGAATTTTTATAATACTATTATATTTTTGCATTCGCAGTTATTCACGTCTACTGACTCGCATGAATGACTCTTGTAATGAAATTTTTTTAAATAAATTCACAAAAATCACGTGCATTAGTTACAGTTCTCACGCTGCCAAAAAAAGCGAATGTACAGTTAAATTCACGGGAGTTCAAGATAAAAATACGCACACCATAAAAGAATGCCATTTTTGGATTGTATCCCGGTCCCTCCATTTTATACTTTTTCGGCAGCTTGTCATTGAATGAAAGTATTGGATCATCATATCCCTCAAAAAGTATTTCATTCACTTTGGCTCTTTTGAATGGGTATTCACCAATTAATGAAAGAATTATGTTGACCAGTGGGCCCAAAGTGACATTTTCTTCTCTGTGTGATATTGGCAATTTCACAGTGATGGAATAATTGTTGAAAATTGAAGTCACAATTGGAGCGGCGCCCTGCAATTTTAAAAAGTTGTTTTATAATTTCAGTTTGACAAGTGACAATTTTTTAAATAGAAAGTGACAAACCAAGTAGACTAAGTTTGGTATTGTAACATAGTCATACTTATCACAAGTTGGACATGAGCTGCTTTGTTTCCAATACCATGTTCTGTAGTTTTTGTAGTTTACATACTGAAAATTTTCAGTGAATGAAATGTTGTGTTTCTTGTCATATTGCCTGCGGGGTTCTTTACTCGTTTATGGCTCTTTTTCTAACGTTTGAAAACAACTTTCCAAAATAAAAATAACATACCTAAATCAAATCCCCTTTTTTAAACTTCTCGCAAAATGTTGTACTAGTGCATACAAAAATACTAGTCAAATGTCAAATTTCATGTAAATTCTCTGTAAAATGTAAAAAATGTTTTTCTTCACATTTGTTTGAGATTTTACAGGGCATACCTATATGCATGAAACTAGACACTATTTATGCATGACATTTGACATTTTAAAGGGTCTGGAAGTGACACCTGAACCTAAAAAATGTAAAACAATATTTTAAATAAACTCACTGGTAACTATATGGTCCAAATTGTTGTACACTTGGCGTCTTATCATATCCCAAAATCATTGACCATGGATTTGTCCAACTGAAAAAGTAGAAATCCATCACATTGTCGTACTGGGGTTGGGCCCAATTGCCAGCCGCCCAATTCAAGCTCCCATCTGGGTCTCGTCCCAATATGAGATGCTGTGGTTTTTAAAATGTTATAATTGTGCTTGGAATGTTTAGTGTAGTTAGTTTGATGTCAAAAACTGTAAATGTCTAATTTTTATACAAGTGACAATTTACAAATTTGGCACTCTTTTGGTGCCACCCGCTGCCTGTAAAATGCCAAAGGTAATGGAAAGTAACAAAAGTTATGTAAAGAGTCATGATGTAAGTGCTTAACGGCCAGTAAAAAAGGAAATTTTATATTTTTATTTTAATGAATCAAATTTTATAACCGTACCTAATTGTTTGCTGGTCGTTCGACATTTTTCATGAAACTAACTTTTGACACACTGGTTTGAGCGCACGTGTTCTGTACGAAAAGCGTGGGTTCTATTCCCGCCTGTGGCAGTGCAAATTTTGCACTTTTTCTATGATAATACAATGTCTTTCTGAAGCCAAGATAAAATTCAAATCGCAGGTGCCCCGTCAAGTGATATGTAAGTTTAAAATACTTTGTCATGTGATGTGATTTTGTGACAGGCCAGGTTTATAATCCCCTCGAATAACTCCCCAGTGAAGGAACAAACCATTAAAACAACTCCACATGCAGCTATTCGAGGATTTACGATTTTAATAGCAATAAGTATAAATGACATAAGTACATACCTGTTCAATGGCGATAGTTAAAAACTCTGGCATTGCAAAATAGCACCCAATGCCCCCGATGCACATCAAAGCACCCGCTAAAACCCATGTGATATCTCTGGTTGTGAGCATTCTTTTCTTGGAACTTTTTGGTGAATTCATGCTGTTTGATAATGAATATTGGTTTTTATTTGAATTTTCAATAGTTTTTTGTGAATCCAGGGTCAATTTGGATTGTCAGCGCAGAAAAACAACGAAAGTATGTATCGATAAATAGAATTAGCTGGTTCTTTTTTTCAGTTCGCAGTTTCTTGTTTGGTAGATTGATAAAGAATGCTTTTGAATGGACTTTCTACTGTTGTCACTACAACTGTCAATATTAAAAACTATGACTCATCATTTTGATAAACTGACAAAAATTTAAGAAAAATTCAGAATAGAAAACGGTGAATACATTTTTATGCAAAATATTTCACAAAATGGGACACACTGTATCTAATTGTTGGGCATCACGCACGCTCCAGTGAAGTTTACCTAACTTTTCAGTAGTGATTGTCATTTCTGTGTGCTTATCACATTCTATTCCTTCAGATTATCAGCATTCTCATTTTACAAAATGGGTGGACCCACATTTATTTACTCAAATTGTGTGCAAGCAAAAAATTTTCTGTAGTTTTTTTGAACCCTCGCTTCAGGATTTTCCTGACGTTTTATGACGCTGATATCACGTCACACTGAATTTATTTTTGGTGTAAAGTTAAGACTTTTATCAGTTTTTGTATGCAGCACTGCTTAAATATTTGCGCTGTGATAAGATTATCGGTTTGATTGCGATAGTAAAATCGATTATTGATATTGTAGGCCATTAGGATTTTATGATAAAGATGCATAAACATGTAAACACTGTATATTTACACATTTTTTTGCAAAACGCCTGTTATGTATTGACAAACACAATGCCCAACCAGACATTTCCACACAATTTGCACATTTCATAGTGTAAAATCATTTATCCGCGTCCTTAAATATCTTTGTTGGCCTTGGTGTAATACGTGTTTTTTGTAATGACTTCCAGATTTTATCTGGAAGTCAACTTTTCTTGCACTTCCGTTTTTTGTGCTATTTAGTGATGACATTTTGGTCGAGTGGGGCACTCGTCCACTCGACCGCGAACGCTCAACTTCATAAATTCTCGCCGCGAACTCTGCCGATCACTCTCGACACCACCCCGACGCTCTAGTACGGTCCGGCCCAGCTTGGCCGGACTTCATAGAACCCCTCGCACATCTGTACGACAGGTTATACTGGCACACGTTTTTTCATTTTCATATGCAAATATAGATACCTATTTATAAGCTCACCAAAAATCACTATTGATTTTTGAATATTTTATTCAAATCATACAATCACATAACATTCTTTGACCTTTTCAGTGCACCCATCTAAAAAAAATCTAAAAATTTGAGAGAAAAAAATTAAAATCATTATCAAAATGACGTCCAAATTGGATGCAAGCAACGAATTGGACAGTCTGGAAGCGGCGCTGGGAAGAGCTTCGATGAGTGAAAGTGATCGGGATGAAGTCATGCGCATTTTGTATGGCAACTTGCCAAGGTTTTATAACTTTTTAATTTTTAGAAATTTTGTTTGCTGCTATGGGCGTGCGTACAAGTTACCACAGTTAGCGTGGTTTAGGTGATGATGGTGTGAAAACATTTGCACCATATTCTTAATTAGTGCGAGCCATGAAAAATGGCGGTAAGTTGTTTTTAGTTTTCATCAGATGGGATATAAATAGTATGTTTCACTGTGGAAAGTGCTGTCACTGGGCTATAATTCCCACATTCGCTGCACGTTGAAAATTCTGCAAATTCCTTTTTGCACATGCAAACCTACGCAAAAAAATGCACGCATAAACACTTCAGGAAGGTGGACATCGCCGCCGACACGGCCGCCTACGCCGAGCAGCACGACTTCCAATTGGAGGCTTTTGCGATTGACGCAAACAAGGAACAACTGCGTTCCCCTAGACTGGTTCATTTCGCGTTTTCCTATTTTGGGTGGTGGGAATTCAGGAGCCGCTCACAGAATTTGTAAAATGTCAAACTTAGTTTGCCATTTTATGGGGCATTTTGCTACGATCAATTTTTTGTGTCAAATTTGAACGAAAAAGGGCATCTGTTTGTGTTAGTTAAGCATATTTCGTGGAATGAGTTGATAGAAACATGCTTGGAAAGTTTGGAGAAATAAAAATCCCCCATTGAATAATTTTCCCTTAAATAGTTCTCCCTCACAAAAGTCTAACGAAAAAGTAATTCCCCGGGGGGATTTATTCAAGCAAATACGGTCGATGACTTTTGACAGCTTACATGACATTTAGAATTTTACATGACTTTTGACACGTTACATGATATTATACATGACATTTCTCTTTTAAAAGTTGACTTCTCACTTTTCTTACAACTTAGCACTTATTTATCATACCGATACCACAAATCACTTTACACGTCAATTGCCCCCCCCCCCCGGCTGCAGGTGCGCGTGGGTCTAATCCAAACAAAACTACCCCTCCCCCCATCTGCCCCAGTGAAGGAGCACCTTGCCGCGCTGCATAAACGCGTCGCTGTAATGGCTAAAAGCGCCGCAGAAATGGGGGTTAATGTGCTGTGTCTGCAGGAATTGTGGGGTCGGTTTTATTTTGGTTTAATGGTGGGGGAGGGTGTAATGGCTTCGAGGGGGAGGGGGTATTTCGAGGAAATACGGCATGCCTTTCGCACAAAATATACCGTATTTGTCTGAATAGTTCCCCCTTGAATACTTCCCCCCTCGAATAATCCTCCCCTTGTAAGACGAGTGGGGAAATAATAATTGCCCCCTCGAATAATCCCCCCTTTAAAGATTTGATTAATTTGTTATACCTAATTTGGCACGTTATTGTGTTTATAAGGCATATTTCGTGAAATGAGTTGATGGAAACATGCTTGAAAATTTTGTCGCAATAATAACCCCCCCCCCTTGAATAATTCCCCCTGGGATAGTTCCCCCTCAAAAAGTCTGACGAAATAATAATCCCCCAGGAGGATTATTCAAGCAAATACAGTACATTACTTTTCAGACGCGCCATTTTTCCTGTGCACCCGCGAGCGCCTGCCGTGGACAGAATTCGCCCAAAGCGCCGAAAATGGACCGACCACGGAATTTTGCAAACAGGTTGCGTTTGGACATTCTAGCTCCGTTTCTGAATTGTTGTACCTGTGCCAATTCCGTAACCCTAAGTGATCAAGTGACAAGAAAAGTGATATGTGGTAACGAAGGGTGTGCGTGGTAAGCCAAGGGTATAAGAAAAGTTTTATCTGACAATTAAATTTATTACTGAAAATACTTGTCACTTGAGGCCAGTCCCGCAAGTGTACAAGTAGAAACTTTACTCTTGCTTTTGCCACTTGTGGAACCAGCTCCAGTGGGTAGACACAAGATGTGACATAAGATTGAAATAAACAAACATAAGATACACAATAGACACTTGGGACTGCCCCCTGGAGCTGGTTCCACAGGTTGCAATTCAAGAGTAAAGTCGAGAGCAATGTCAAGAGTCAGGTGAAGGGTCAAGAGTAAAGTACTTGTCAACTTGCGGGACTGGCCCCTAACATATACATGTCACTTCAATTACTACTTATGCCTCTGTTTATGTCTTACCACTTTTTGTTTACACCCTAGCTGAATTGATCCCTGGCCGGGCACATGATTTGCACAAATTTTTTTAACCATAATCTGATGAATAATGTCACATGTAGCATTCTGTGGCCAATTTTTTATTTCATTGTGAAAACATATCCTTATGGTGAAAATACTGAATTTTCGGTTCATTATTCAGGTTGAGTATGGTATGGTATAGTTGCGCGCAAAGTGTGCAATCAGCTAATAATAATAATATATCCATTTCCAGCTGGCAAAACAGTACAATATGATCATAATATCTCCGATTTTGGAACGAGATTGCACGCACGGCGACACGATTTGGAACACGGCGGTGGTGATCAGTCACGACGGCAGATTTGTGGGGAAAAGCAGGAAAAATCACATTCCCAGGGTGGGAGATTTTAATGAGGTGGGTTATAATCTTGTGTTGGAATTGTGCCAAATGGTGACATGCTTTTAATAGGGTGAAAAACAGCTAAAAATTGGCACATTGTTGGCTATTATTTTAGATCAAAATTGGCGATATACCTCGAAATACCCCCAGGTCTGGACGAGTTGGGAAAATAATACCCCCGTCGAAATACCCCCACCAAAGTAGAGTGTAAAAAGAATGTAGGTACATGAGAAATACCGCAGTTTGTGATCGGGTTGTGCAGAACACACGTTAAAACCAATGACTAAGTTACATTATCGCAGGGCTTATAATTATAAATACGAATATACCCTTACTGCCTATAAACACTTATACATCTCTGTTATTATTTATTTTCGTACGTCTGAGTACCTATGTGGAATTTCATAAAATTTTTGGCGAAGTAATAGACCCCCTCGACTTACCCCCCTCAAAATTAGCTGGCGAAATAATAAACCCCCATGGGGGTAACTCGAGGTAATACGGTAGGCAAAAATGGCTGAAAACAGGCAGTAATTCACATTTATTAGTGATTTTGTGGGTGAAAAGGGCAATGATAATGGTCTGTCACTTTACCTCCACATTACAAAATTCCCCCATTCCAATTACCAGTCGACCTACTACATGGAATCCACATTGGGCCACCCTGTATTCGAAACACCCTATGGGAAATTGGCAGTGAACATTTGCTATGGGCGCCATCACCCACTAAATTGGACGATGTACGCATTGAATGGGGCTGAAATCGTGTTCAATCCCAGTGCCACTGTGGGCGGATTAAGGTGACTTTTGGGTTTTTTTGTATGTTTTTATAGTGTTGGGTTTCTCACATTGGATATTTAGATGCAATTTCTGCAAAAGGATAAGCGACAATATAAGTTGTAAGTTGTGTGACAACCACTTTTGTCTTGTCGCTTGTGCACGTGGCCCTAGACTAGCCAACCAAGGAGTATTTGTACAATTTTTAAAAATGACCATATTCTTTCGAATGTGACACACTTTAGAAATATGCACTTTCTCCAAAAACATCATATTTTGATTCTTTTCTCTCGAAATTACACTTCCGTTCAATAAAACCAGTTGGGGCACCTCACGCCCTGTAAAATGTCAAATGTCGTGCTGTGTCAAAAGTGTAAAATGTCCAAAGAAAATTATGTTATTACTGGTTGACATTTTTGAAAAAAAATTTTTTAACTTAACAGGACCTACATGGTCTCAGCGGCCCCTAAAAATGACTAAAAATGTGTCAAAAAATATATAACAACAACCAAATTTCAGCGAACCGCTGTGGCCAATCGAGGCCAGGTGCGCTGCGATCGCAAATGGCACATACACCTGCAATATAAACAGAGTTGGCACGGTATGTCGCTTTAGAATTGCCTATTTTGAACTTGTCAATATCAATTAGTCATTTTCTTGATTTCCAGCGGCGTTTCAGAGGGGGGCTTATTCGGAAATTTACTCGTCGATGATACGTACTTTCCAAGTAGGTAGGTATAATAGTTTTCTAAACCGAAGTAAAGAATGACAAAATCTACTGTATTTCCTCGAATTACCCCCCCCCCCCCGGGGGGTTATTTTTTCAGAGTGAAAATTTTGAGAGAAAAACGTGAAAAATGCAACAATAACAATCATTTATAAGTTTTTACAGCCTCATATAAGGATGTAGATGGTAAACGATGTTCTAACGTTACACAGTAAGTGTTTTGAACGTCTGTTATGCATTTCCCGGACCACAAATTCATAGTGCCCATTTTGAGGGGGGGGGGTATTTGGAGGAAATACGGTATGTTTTCAAACTGAGTGGATAGCAATCTTTTTAGAAGCTTTTTGCGAAAAATGCAAAATATCCTCACCGAAAAAATGGCTCTTGAAGCCTTGAAAATTATGGCTTTTTAAAAACCAAATTTAGTTGTTTTTTCAAATTACCAGTACCATCCCAATCCAATATAAGGAGGAGTTCCCAAACGAGTTCACATCTGGAAATGGGCAGCCAGCGCACAAAAACTTTGGACATTTCTACGGCTCCAGCTATGTGGCCGCTCCGGACGGCAGAAGGACGCCAGTGCGTTTGATGGGTTTGTCACAGTGGTGAAATGGGCAAAAAAAACTGGACAGTTGTCGCTGGCGCCGTGTTGCTTTTTTAAAAAAGTTTTAAAGGCAGCGTTTGAGCGCAATTAAATATGTCGTCAATGGTGCCGGGGTCTGATGAAAATGCGCCGAAGGCGTCATTCAAAAAATGGCGCTGTGCGCCACCGACAAAAGCGAACCAATGGCGCTTTTCAAAATGTGACAACTATAATTGGCGCCTATAGCTACAAAAGAATTCAACGCTTAAAAAATGCTTTTGACGCTTTTTCGGAAAGTTAGTGAACACGGGCACTTTTCGCTTTTTAAAAAAACTGGCGCAAGCCCCATGCCTCAGAATGCGACTGCCAGTGTTCCATCATCGACTTTGGATGTGCAATTCATCAAAAGGAAGGGGGGGGGGGTATTTCGAGGAAATACAGTACGTAAAATGTCACGAACTCCTATTGTTTTCTTAATTGATTAATTGTCTCCCATTCAGGGTCTGAGTCGCACCAGAGATGGTCTTTTGGTGACGGAAATTGATCTGAACCTGTGCCGCCAAACAAAGGATTCTTGGGGATTTCGTGTTTGTTTATAATATTTTTTTATAAATTCTGCTCCAAAAAAGCTGTCTTGCTATATTCCGCGAACTTATTATTTCATCACCTTTTGAGGGGAATAAGAAATTATCAAACATGTTACTATCCACTCATTCAACGAAAAATGCTCTATTAGCAAAATAACGTGCCATTTTTGTTAAAATTGGACACGACAAATGTATCATACACCTAAGTTCATATGCATCGGCTCATATCCAAATTCAGGGTTCACATTCAGGAATTATTCAAGGGGGTTATTTTTTCTACCTCGTCTAACAGGGGAATTATCAAAAGGGGAATTATTCAAGTAAAAACGCTATCTACAATTGACACATTTTAGATGACTGCGCGCCTGGAAACGTACGCCGAAAGTCTGGGCGAAGTGATAAAAAATAATTTCAAGCCGCAAATTGTCCCATATTCATCGGATGATCGTGATTAGTCTGCTTCGATAAGAATATGATATTTACCTTTTTATTATCATTTTAGCATGATTAGCGTTTTCCATTGCCTTTTTGTTAAGACTTCAAAAAAATATGATTAATTAAATAATCCAGTTTCAATCAATAATACCACACTTCAACCGGGGTCGACTTCCAGCAGAGTTGTTAGAATTACTGAACTTTTTTCAAAAGTATATGTAAACGTAAGTATTTTTTTTTTTACTCACCACAAAGTATCGAAAACGTAAAATACTTTTTTTTACTCGTACGTACACGTAAATTTGGGTACTTTTCTTGCGAGTGTAGAAACGACCACTTTTCGTCATTCCTGACGCTACACCTTTCGTGAGGCGTCAATATTATTTCAAGTGGGTGTAAAGTGGGCACTTTTTCATGCGTGTACCACACAGCATATGTTTTTGTTTAAGAAAATGATAGAAAAAATAGTTTTCAGGGTCTCTTTATTGTAGGGGATAAAAATAGCAAGAATAGCGGCAACAAAAATATAACCTAACTCATCCAAATCTGGTAAATCACTAGAAACACTTATAATTGAAGCGAATGAAAAGCTCCTTCTCTAATGTTTCGGGAGCGAGGTGCAACCTTTTCCCAACACAAACCAGTGCCCAGCTTCATCCAACCCAGTTCATCCCCAGCTGGGATTTCAGCGGTGCCGGATGAATCATCCATTCCATCGTCGCTCTCGCCACTCGTTTCCACTTCGATTGTCTCTGCAGCCATTTTGATTTGGTTGCGTTTTTTTATTTTTAAAGCGCGCTGCCCCCGCGTATCTTTTATATTCAACGGAAACACGTCTGTAAATACATAGCACTGTAGTCACTTTATAAATATCCCCCACATTGAATTTTCTGAAATACATTTTATGTATGCGTATGCTTTGAAAATGTACGCGTACGAGTGCGTACAGTATTTAAAAAAAAAGTATATGTAAATGTATTTACCGCGTACACGCGTACGCGTATTTTTCGAGTAAACGTACGTACCTTTTAACAACTCTGGCTTCCAGTTTAGCACGGAAACGCGTTCAAAAACCAAAGTTTGAGAGGCAAATAAGTTACATGTATAGGTAAGTTGTTTTGTAAACGTGTCCTGGTAAGTGTTTGAACTCGGCCCCCGGTGCCCCGGAACCAGTACCGCACCCCGTAAAATTTCTGACAGTTTTTCAAATGTTATTTTATCTTAAGTTATGCAGCAAAATATATTACAGGGCACTTTACATTTTAAGAGACATTTAAAAAAATTGCTAAATATTACAGAGCGCAGGTTTGGCCCAATAGTTAGTGATGAAATTTTTGTGATGAAACTGCGACATATTAAGATTTACTGATATAACGAACTTCACAAGGAAAACACATAAAATTACAATCTACCCAAGTAAACGCTGCGTGTATAAATCTCTCCTAACTCCGCCCACTGAACGACCACCGTATCAGCCAAACGCAAATGATACAAAATTCTGCCGGTCAATGACAAACTTTTCACCCTACAAACGCTCTCGATAAATACAACTTTACAACCGTCACCCCAAAACGAAAAGAAATCGACGATCAATTTCGCGACGAAAACGATCGGAACACAAGTTCCCGGCCCATTGCACAACACTAATTTGGGCCGAATATTCCACATTAGCGGTGCGCAGGCGAAAATGGACCTTAGAGTGGTGTAAATTGATGTGGCGTAACTTTGGCGCACTTCACGACTCCGGGGTATGAAGTGCACTTTAAAGTGGCCGCAGTTTTTGTCATCAACTTTCAGAGCGGCTGTGCGAGTGGCTTCTATAGCGTATACTCGTTTTGCACTCATGCTGTCTGTGTTGGCGATTATGTAGTGTCTGGATGAGGGGGCTACTAATTAGAGTTGGAACGGTGCCAGTTTTGATAGTTCGATGTAGATTATGCATGGGTAATGTGATATTTAACACAATATCTGAAGTTCTAGTTACAGCTAGCGCGAAAAAAATATTTTTTTAGAAAAATATTTTTCGTGATAACTTTCAGCTAATTTTAAAAGTTCTAAATACAACAACCCTCAATTAGAAACAAGAAATGTCCATATTTCACCCAGTGCTCGAACTTACCTTTGTTCATACTGTTCACCCAGAACTTGCACACATCTGAGCATTTCCGTAGTGTGGCCGCCAGATCCAAGTACAATACACACTGGGGCAAATTCCGCGAGTGGACAAGTGAAAATACAAGTGATAAGTCAAGTGGTAAGTTATATCGTGTGTCATAAATGTGTCAATAATGATGCGATTACAGCTCGGGAGTAAAATTGACCGGGCATAAAATTGATTTTGGGCATAAAATTAATTACAGATGAATGGATAAAGATATGACATTGTTATTTCAGTCAAAGAAAGCTTAAATGCAGACATTTCTTGTGTCCAAAGCTCATGAGTTTATTTTAATCGTACTGGGAGTTATGAATTTTAGCACAATTTTTTCAATCATGCGCTGTAAGTGGCGTAAAATTAGGGCGTAAAATTGAAAAAATTTGCGCCAAAATTCATAACTTCTAGTGCAATTAAAATAAACTGATGAGCTTTGGACACAAGCAACATCTGCATGTACGCTTTCTTTGACTGAAATTACAATGCAATATTTTTATCCATTCACCTGTAATTAATTTTATGCCCAAAAATCAATTTTACGCTGGTCAATTTTACGCCCGAGCTGTAATCACAGCATAATAGCCCCAACGCTTACTAGTTTACAGCCGCAAATTCAGAAAATAAACCAACTTTGGGTGGATTATGGTTTGCAGGAATGTCAAGTCCATCAACTATAATACTGTTTACTGAGATCAAAAATAAATAATTCAGGCTAACACAAATGGTGGTAAGTTATATCGTAGTCAGTCAAGTGGTAAGTTATATCGTGTATCATAAATGTGTCAATTATGCTGCGATTACAGCTCGGGCGTAAAATTGACCGGGCATAAAATTGATTTTGGGCGTAAAATTAATTACAGATGAATGGATAAAGATATGACATTGTTATTTCAGTCAAAGAAAGCTTGAATGCAGACGTTTCTTGTGTCCAAAGCTCATGAGTTTATTTTAATCGTACTGGGAGTTATGAATTTTAGCACAATTTTTTCAATCATGCGCTGTAAGTGGCGTAAAATGGAAAAAAATTTGTGCCAAAATTCATAACTTCTAGTGCAATTAAAATAAACTGATGAGCTTTGGACACAAGCAACATCTGCATGTGTGCTTTCTTTGACTGAAATTACAATGCAATATCTTTATCCATTCACCTGTAATTAATTTTACGCCCAAAAATCAATCTTACGCTGGTCAATTTTATGCCCGAGCTGTAATCGCAGCATAATAGCCCCAACGCTCACTAGTTTACAGCCGCAAATTCAGAAAATAAACCAACTTTGGGTGGATTATGGTTTGCAGGAATGTCAAGTCCGTCAACTATAATACTGTTTACTGAGATCAAAAATAAATAATTCAGGTTAACTCAAATGTGCCCAAAACAGATTTACCAGTTACCAAAATTTCGGCATTAGTGTGGCCACAAATTGTCAGGTAAACATGACTTATAACAGTTTCATCTTCCAAATACGTGTCATTTACAAGTTTACTTGTCACTTAACCTACCCACCACTTATAACTTCTCGCATCACTTCTCTTTTCCTATCCCTTGTCTACTCGCGGAATTGGCACCTGGCGTGGCGTAACATTTTTTACGTTGAAATTGAAAATTCCACTTTTTGCGTAGTTTATACGTTAAAAGTGTGAGCAGAGTGATAAAAATTGTGAGGAAAATTATTGAAATTAGTGTGTCCATTTTGGGGGAATTCTGAGAGGAAAGCAAATTTTTCGGGGATTTTCGTCAGAATGTCGGAAACGGAAATCGTGATTTAGGAACAGTGAAGTCTGATAAACATTTGTGAGAATTATGAGATGGCATGAGACCAAAAGCGCAAAGTTTTGACAGAGTTCATTTCATGAGAATTCATAGAATTTTATCTCACACAATGACACACACACACCAGTTGACAGTGGATCAGTTGTCAACTGAAAATCCTATTTTAAACACTTTTATCAGAGACGCATCAATTTTTGACTTCAGGCGGATAAAGAAAACCGCTGAGTTGAGTTTCTGTTAACAAGATCCTGTGGATTTTTGTACGACTGCCAACTAGTGTGCATAGCCGCATTGAATAATTGCAACTAGCGTACTACAAAGAACCAATATATCAATTGCAAAAGAATCAAAACAATATCAAATTCTAAACCAAATCAACAAAATAAAAAAATCGTTTTCACTCCAGTGACTACGCCCATAGCAAGCTGAAAGTATTGAAATTGAAATAATGCCGTAATGACGATAATTTTAGACTGTAAAAAATTGTGAAATCCAAGGAAAATGGTGTTTGAAAACAAACTTGGCTAGGTGCAATTCCGGTTGCCCTGGATCGGCACCCTTCCGGAAACCTGCAGATAAAAATGTATCAATAGCTGTTAAATAAATAGGTCCGACTGGTACAAACACCGTGACTTTCTGTGTTCATGGGTGTGAAGTAGTGATGGAATGGCGCCATGGCGCTGGCGCCATTTGAGGGCGCCAAAGGGCGCCGCGCCATGGCGCCATTGGCGCTTGGCGCCCTTTTTCTGTGGCGCCCTTGGCGCCTGGCGCCCACATTCTGAAAGGCGCCATTGCGCCCTTGGCGCTTGGCGCCCTTTTTCCGTGGCGCCCTTGGCGCCTGGCGCCCTGCTTTAAAAGGGCGCCAAAAAGGCGCCAGCAGGGTTTCAAGGTGAGTGCTGTGTAAATGAAAAAAATAATGAAAAATGCATCTGTAGATGATCTAAATTCGTCAGAAAAATGGACGAAGTGGTGTGAGTCGGTGGAAATCTTTCGTCCAACGTTTCATCAAATGTGTCTGACGGATCAGACGACAAGAGTGATGGACCGTCGAACTTGCAAAATTATAAAAAAAGGATTCAAATTGTTGCAATTCCGTTTTTGTCCATTTCAGGGAAATATTGATTGGAAAAGCCTATTTGAAGTGAATGGATTGTTATCAAATGACAATTTCCATTGTGTTTGAATTCGTCATGTGGATTTTATTGAAAAAAATTTTGTTGCCAGATGTGTTTTTGTTCATTACATCCTGAAAAACGCGATTTAAGACGTGAATGCGTGTACCACGGTGCTGTAGCAACATTTTTAGCACAAGCAGGTGTTGTAGGCACTTATTTTTCCTGGCGCCCTTGGCGCCTGGCGCCCTATTTTCCTAATGGCGCCATGGCGCCCTTGGCGCTTGGCGCCCTCTATCCGTGGCGCCCACTTTCCGAATGGCGCCATGGCGCCCTTGGCGCCTGACGCCCTTTTTCTGTGGCGCCCTTGGCGCTTGGCGCCCACTTTCTGAATGGCGCCATGGCGCCCTTGGCGCCTGGCGCCATTTTTTCTGGCGCTTTTCCATCACTAGTGTGAAGTCGTGTCATGCACAAGTGACAAACCAATAAAGCACAAAATACAAAAAAGATGCATCCCTTGAAATTCGAACGAGGGGGGCTATTTTGGTAATTCATAAAATGTGTCAGCTGTCTAGGGTTAGAACGGGATTGACTTTTCGGGATCGGGATTGGTTTTTTGAGATTTCGGGATCGGGATCGGGATTGGCCGGGATTGGGGTCACGGGATCGGGATCCGGATTGGCATTTTTTCGGGATCGGGATTGGGGTCTTGGGATAGAGATTTTGGCCAATGTTCTGGCATCCACAGTTGTTCATAACGATCTCAAAACACTGTTGGATGCCAGAAAATTGGCATAAAATGGACGCTGGGGGTTTGTGTTCACATTTTTGCATGCAAAAATGTCATTTTTTCACTTTTTATTATTTCCACTAATTTGTCCGGGATCGGGATCCCGGACTTGGGAGTTTCTCGGGATCGGGATTTGAAAATTTTCGGGATCGGAATTGCTAAATCCCGGAATTTCACGGGATCCGGGATCGGGATCGGGATCCCGTTTGAACCCTACAGCTGTCCAGCCAATACTATTTTCAAACTTTCTTGGGTATTTTGTGGACTTCCGGTAAAGCTTCACGCTAGTTGACATCTGGTTTCACCCGGTTCAGATTTTACTTGACGGATTTTATTAGCAGAACTAACTACAAATTTGACGCAATATTGAGAAAAATTGCAATAATTGAACATAATAATGTGCGACCAGTCGACAAAAATCAGAATGGATCAACAAGAATAAAATCCGACTGTAACTAGAAAGCCAAAATCTGACACCAGTTTATACTCAGCGTCAACTCTGCTTCATTGAAAAATCAGCGTCAACTCTGCTTCATTGAAAAATAAGGCTATGTTCAAATGAGATGTGTGAAAAAATCGGTGCAAACCATATAACGGCAGTCTCCAATAGAACGGCACCTCCAAAAGAAAGTCAGGTAAAAAGTTAACAGCGCACTTCTATTAGAAGAAATACGGTAACAGTATTCACGTATAGCCAATGTCAACCAACCAAGATAAACCACCATCGGAACAAATCCCCACTGAACAACAATCCTGGCCATATTTGCAAACTGAGAGACCATCCGCTTGCCCCGTTTGCTGGGAACCAATGCTGTCATTTTGGCAGAGATATGGCCTTTTAGTTCTCTACAAGGGGGCGGAGTCGAATGATTAGCCATTGAGCATTGAGAGAGAATAAGGTAGGGTATTGTCGACACGCACACCAGTTGACAGGTGGTGATTTAGGTTGACCGATCGCAGAATCATGTTAAAAGCACATGGCACAAAAGATATTGTAGTATTTATTTTTCAGTATTGATCTGAACACAGTTAGCGACCGGTCAACTAAAATTTAAATTGAGATGGATACCAGTTGACATCCGATGTATGTCAAGTAGTGTGGGGAGCGACATTCTGGGAGAAACAATAAAACCAGTTCCCGGTTAACGGTGAGTGACATGTAGCTTTTGAAGTTCATTGCATACACTGAATAGTATTGGGATAGGTACATAAAAGTAACCGTGATTTTTCTTTGCAACAAGTTTCAATATTTATAAAACGGAAAAGGGACGAGATCATTTACACATAATCATAATTTTTAAGACAAACAGTGAACCAAATTCAATGACAAATGAAGAAATCATTCACAACATGGACAAGAAAATAAAAATGTCCATTGAAAAAAACGATACACTCGAGTGACCACACACCAATATCAAATCGCATTTGAATCAAACACCAAAAAATTCACATTCCAAAATTCCAGTGCCCTCAAAATGGGTGGATTTCTCGCAAACCATTATTCATCAAAATACGGTAGCACTCATTCTATAGCGCATTGTCAATCAAGATAAATACAAAAAAATTCAATCATCCTCCAAATAGAGTTCAAAATCGACCCTTTCAGTGGAATAAAACGCCCCCTGTGAGCCACATTTCCGGGCTATGACTCCGTTTTCACCGAAATATCCCGACGTTTTCCAGTGTAGCATTTGCATAGTGGAACAGGGGCCGTGTATTTCCGCATCTGGGGAATTTTCCCATTTGAATTCCCACGTGGGACCTGTGCAAAGTGAGGTTTGTAAATGAAGTATTTATTATTTTGTTATTTATTTCCTCGAAATACACCCCTCAAAATAGACAGTTTGAACTTATAAACCCCCCTCGAAATACCCCCCTCCAATTTAGTGTATAGAGAACGTAAATGACAAAAGCTGCGATTTGTCATCCGGGCAACGCATAACACACGTTAAAAACAATGACTGTGTTATGTGAGAACAGTGTTTATACGTCTACATACTTATACAAGTCTATAGAGTCCTATAAATGGCGATTTTTGTTACATTTTTCGACGTCTACGAACGTTTCAAACGACAATTTAGTACTGGGATTTCAAAAAATTTCTGGCGAAATAATAATCCCCCCCGTTGTTTGACCCACCCTCAAAATTCTCACTCTGAAAAAATAAACCCCCTGGGGGTATTTCGAGAAAATACGGTAGATAAAAATAGGTACGGTATATAAATAGGTATTTACCAGAATTGCGAAAGTGTATTTACACTTACCCGAAATACCCGGGTAAATGGGTATTTATATTTACCCTTACACTTACACTTTTATAAAATACCCGTACACTTTTTTACACTTTCCTGGGCAAAATACCCGGGTACAGAAAGTGTATTTTTTTCTTTCAGATGGCCCTGTTTTATGCTTTTGAGAAAGCATAAAACAGGGTCATGTACAAAAAATAACTGCACAGTGCACACATGCAGTTATGTACAAACTAGGCAAATGTACAAACTAGCACTATCTCTGACCTTTGATCAGTACGTTCTACAGTTTCATCGTACTTTTGTAAAAAGGACAAGATCAATGGAAATTCACAGCTGAACACAAAGTCAACTGGCTTTTGCATTGACATTTACTGCATAGGGATGAATAAAAAGCGCTTTTTTAACGGCTCCGCTTTTTTTTAATAAAAAAAGCGCTTTTTTAAAAAAACGCGCTTTTTTCGGATCTTTAAAAAAAAGTCAAGACATTTCCCAGAAAGCTCCCAAATATGATTTTAAGTCAATATAAATATACAGGTATATCTTACAAGTGGCAGTACTTGTGATGATATATAGCCATAGAATGGCTGTGGAGCCATGGGACAGCATTTTAAGTGGGGTTTTATGTCAAAAAAATCCACTTTTTATGTTGACTCATTATGTAAATTGCTATTTGTCCAATGGTCATGAGTTCAAGTGAAGTTAGGGATGGAATAATGCTTAAATAAGGTTATAAGAGAAGGCTAATACATTGAGACTGGTGTTTCCCACTGTAGAAGTATGTGGAAGCACATTGGCTGGATATTTTATATTACACTTACTCATCACGGCTTTTTATTATATGAAAGCATGCAGGAATAGAACCAATGACGCTAAAAATACACAAAACCAATGAAAACAACCACCAGTGGTAATGCGCATGTGAAATTGCGCGCTTACGCGCAAAAATTACAAAATACCTAGTGCATAGGTACAAAACATTTACCAGCGCTCTTTTTTAAAAAAAGCGCTGGGACCCTTGCGCTTCTTTTAAAAAAAGCGACGGTTTTTAAAAAAAGCGCTTGAAAGAAGGCGCTGGCCATCCCTATAATACTGCATGTCCATTCTTGCATTTAAACAGTGTGTATTGCAATGCATAATCAGTAAAATATAAACACTGAAAAAGTGCCATTATTAGGCATACCACTACAGGTGGTGTTTTCTAATGCTCAACAGTGAGAGCTCTTCTAAAAAATTTTTTACACTTACACTTTTTTTACACTTTCCTAGGTATCTTAAAAATACCGTACACTTTTGGTATCCATACTCAAAATTTGGAAAGTGTATTTACACTTACACTTACACTTTCCAAAAATACCAGTATTTTAACAACTCTGGTAATTACACTTAGTATGGAATCTTACCAGCACCCAACTGAATAATGAACCAAAAATTATACAGTTTTTTCATAATTATATTTCGTTTTTACTATGGAAAAATTAATTACGAAATTGATCACATGGATTTATTCATCAAATTATGGTACGTTTTCATACTAGGTGTGCTGTCCGACGAGTCAGGGACGTATCCAGGATTTTTGAGCGGGGGGGGCTGCTTGTTTACGGGGGCCGGCGAACGGGGGGGGCTCAGCCCCCCCCCTAAATTTTTTCCCTATATAGGGACGGAAAGGCGTTTTGGCGCTAGCGACATACGGCGCCACGCCATGGCGCCATTGGCGTTGGCGCCAGCACCAGGAACCGTTTTATATGTATGTAAATATGCATACATATACAGCGAAACTCGCAAAAAATGTGTTGATTTTGAACGATTTTGGTCTAAATGGACCGATCCGTTGAAAATACCATGCGCGGAGAAGCAATTGCGCGCTAGCGCGCAAAATTTTTCAGAAACATTGAAAAATATATAGGAAAAGTTGCATTTTCCGGGACGTTTTAGGTCTCACCCCGGGAAGGGGGGGGGGCTGCAGCCCCCCCCCGCCCCCCCCCCCTGGATACGTCCTTGCGACGAGTATTCAAATAATTAGAAATAGGCAATAGATCAATAAATAAATAAAAAATGTTGAGCGAAAATCGATCTGAATTTGTTCCACCTTATTTGATAGCTAATGATTTTGGGTGTTTCCCAGCTGTATATGGGATTTCTAGCTTCTAAAATTGCCGAACTATCTATCCAAGTTTGTCCCCATCTAGCTATGTTTTTGTCTAGGCATGTTTTCAGCGTCAATATTCGTGTTTTTTACAAAATACATCCGGAAATAGAAACAAAAAACCTACCGGCAGTGTTCACTTCCTTTTCGCCATCGGAATCAGCACCTTTGTCGACTTTCGTCTCTGGATTCCGTTTCACATCTGAATTTGTATCGCTGACCGCAGTTGAACTACTGCATGCAGCTGTGTGAAATTTGGGGGAATTTTTTTTGCAAAAAAATATATGAAAACTTAAAAGAAAAAAAAAACACTGAAAACAACACTGACCACTTTGACCATCATCCATAGCTTCGTCGGATAATTCAGAATTTTTTTGATGCTTCTGCAGTTCAAAATCTAACTTTTCAGCAGTGTACGAGTACGCATCGAACTCTCCATTGGCAACCAGCTGCGATTTTGTTAATGTTAAAATTGTCATGTAAACATTTTTGTGATGATTTTCTTTTTATCTAGCAAATTTTACAAAATTTAACATTTCAGAAACTGGTTTTCGATTTCTTTCTTTACGCGGTGTAGATAGCTGGAAAAAAAATTTTGCGGGGGGTTGCGGGGGGTTCGCGGTGGTTGAATATATAGACTTTTTCAAGGTATAGAAGGAAGAAAAGAAAAAAAATTGCTAGAACTAGGCGAAAATTAGGTATATAAGCATATACCGTACACAAATAGCTGAAAATATGCAATGAAACACATGAAATAGCTATTTTGAAGGTGAAAAACAATAAAAAGGTACGAAAATTAGCAATTTGGAGGGAAAATTGAGGCACAATTTCTCAAAACTCGCTCCAGATAGGTAGATAGCCGGCCGATTTGGGGGATATATAGCCAAAAAAATTGCCTCCGGGATAGATAGATGGCGGATTTGTGGGGGGTACCCCCCTACTAAACTCATGCGTCAACTACAGTTGACTTTCCACGATAACATCAAGATTAAGAATGGAACCCCCCCCCGAACCTTGTCAACCAATCCGGTAACTTTAGTCACATCAGATTCATCCAAAACCGCCTTCCCATCAGCTTTCGCTTTTTTATTCGCCCATCTCATTTTTCTCAATTCACTGGCGCTTTTATTCCCACCGAGCCGTTTCAGCGCAGCGGTAACAGATTCTTTCGGTTTTAGATAACTTCGCAATTTTTGGCAAATGTCCAATTTTGTGGCAGTATCCATTTGAGATTGGGGCGGCTTTTCATCGTTATCATCATTTTCATCGAGATTTTTCTCTTTTTCCGGGTCTGTTTCATCCGTGGCTCCGCCTACCCACTCGCCGCCAGCGTCTTTCTTTATCTGAGAGTTTTTTCAGAAATGGTGGGTAAATAGATAAATATTACATATATATATATATACAAGGGCGTACGCAGGGGGGGGGGGGGCGGGGGGGGGGGCCGCCCCCCCCCGTTCCCGGGTCGGACAGAAAAATTTGCCAGAAATGGCACTTTTCTGAGGCGAACTGGTAGGCACATTTTTTGCGCGCAAATCCCCACCCCATTCTTTAATGTCTTTTCAAGCGTCAAATTGCACTAGAAAAGTGTCCAACAGTGCCAAAAGCGGACCTAGTACCATATATAGGTATAAATAGATACCTATATGGTAGACGTTGGCGCCAACGCCAACGCCAATACTGCCATGGCGCTGGCGCCTACAAGTGGCGCCAGCGCCATGGCACTATTCCTTTACTATAGGACAAAATTTTAGGGGGGGGGGGGCTCCGCCCCCCCCGTTCGCCCGACTCCGTATACAATCCGCCCCCCCCCCGCTCAAAAATCCTGCGTACGTCCCTGTATATATATATATATATATATATATATATATATTAGGTCTAGTTCAAGCATAAGACAAACAAAGTTACTCTTCACCATGTAAAATGAAGAAAAAAAACACGGAAAAATAACAGGACGCAATGATAACTAAATTACATGTGTATATATTTCTACAGTCATATTCTTCATCTTAATTTTCATTACGCACCATTTTTCCACTGAAATTTGACATTTTTTGGAAAACTCATTAAATCAGTTCAAGTTTACCGGAATGACTACCAACAGTAGTTAACATACATCATTTTGGTAAACTCAAATACGTTCAAACCTGTGCAGGGCCAACGTGAACCCAAAACGACACAAAATCTAGAGCAACCCTCAAACAACCCCCCAACCCACCCTGCCCCAATCGATATTATCCAGCCAGGCGTCCTTCAACATCTCGTCGGGCTTGTCGTACACGTAGTTGCCCATCGCGTCGAAATGACCCTCTTCTAACTCATCGTCCATGTTGAATGGAGTAATTTTCGTCTCGCCATCGAATTCTATGGTCGGTTTTTCTTGGCCTGGGTGAAGGGGGTTGATTGGGGGTTATGGGTGGAAATGTTTTTGGGAGGTGAAAAGTGAACGCGAACATGATGGGGGTTCAGTAAACACGCATTTTACATGTTGAAAAAGCACATGTATAGTCAATCAGGGTTGGGACGATATATCATATTGAATATCGAATACTGAATATTTTTTCAAATATTGACATAAACATAATTACCTCGAAAAAATCAATGCTTGCAATCAGAAATTAAATCAGAGCCAATTCCTGTTAGGCGGCTTCGAATCCCACCTTCCACCATTGCAAGTTTCAATTTTACAAAAAAACGCCCACCAATGCTCCCGGGCCCATTTACTATTTTAGTAAATCTCAGACAAAACTTTGCCCCAAAACAAACCAAAATCAACTTTTTTCACATCGAGTTTCTTATGTTTCTCATCAATTTCCTCATCAGAATCGAGCGTATGTTTGCTTGCGTACTCTTTTCGTTCGCCCACCAATTCTTCTGGTTCTTCCTGGGTGAAAAAGAAAAAATTGGTGTAAAAATTGTGTGAGAAGAGTAGGGTTGAAATTTTGAATGGTTAAAAATGGGCTTTTAATTTCAACACGTTTGTTAACCATAGTGAAAAGCGAAGTGAATTGACAATAAAGCACGCAATTTAGCATGCAGACAGAGCCAAAAACCATGACCTGGTGCCAGTTCCGCAAATTAAGAAGTGAGAAGTAAAATTGCAAAAGCGAAGTAAAATGGCAGAAGTGAAGAATACAATATAAAAAGAAAAAGTAATTTCTCTTCGCTTTTGCCATTTTACTTCTCAATTTTATTCGCTTTTGCGTTTTACTTTTCAATTCATTTCGCTTTTGCTGTTTTACTTCTCAATTCACTTCGCTTCTGCCATTTCACGACGCTGTTTACTTCTCAATTTGCGGAACTGGCCCCAGATGAAGAAAAAGCTGCACTGCTTCATAATGCCATTTCGCCGAAAAGTCGTAATACACATTCGAAACTCGAATACAAAGTTTGTTTAATCCCAAATTGACATCTAACAAAAAAACATTTTCAGAATACGCCGATAAGAAAAACTTGGCAACCCGTCAAACTCACGCCAAACTGGTCAGCATCATCTACTTCATTCTCTTCCTGTTCTGGTAAATCATAAACTTGTTCCCCCTCTCTTCCATTCTGTTCTTGTTGTAATTTCGGCTGTTTTGGCACTGTGCCATCGTCCGTGGATTCTGCGAACCGAACGCGCTTGGACATTTTTGCGATGTTTCGAAAACTTTTTTTCTTTTTTTTGTGGTGGTAGTTATTTGGATACATTGCCGAAATTTTTGTCAGATTGTGAGTTGAAAGAGACATCGCGGAAACCACGCTTATTAAAACGGATCGACTGCACGCTGAAGAACGAATGTTACCGTATTTTCATGAATAAAAGGTCACGTGGGAAGTTAAGTACTAAAATCATCCATGATGAGAGTAAACCATATCGAGGAGAGGAAAATCAAATGTTTGTTTTTCTATTCAAATGGGTATGGTAGATTTCACTGTAAAGTGTGCAGTTACTGAACTGCCCGAAAAGTTACTCATTGTACTTGTGGGCAACAAATCGTTAAAAGATGTGTATTTTTCTAAAAATTTCAATGATTCATTGATGAACGGATTTTTATTTTAAATACTTTTACGATTGTACCTGGGTATTTACGCATTGACATGTGGATAGGTATTGTTGTATAATATGAATCATCGAACTGGATAATACAAATTTTATATTTCTATCGACAGGAATCACATGCGTTTACGTTGTCGCATTTGCGTGTGACATGTAAATAGTTTATGCATGTGCCATGTAAATATTTAGAATCTCCCTTTAGTTTCATTTGTACCTCCCCTTGTACACTTTTCATCGAACTGACATTGTAAAAACATAGCGTGTGTATTTTTGTAGCGTCTAGATTCACATCCTGTACCTAAATACATCAGTGTAAACAATTTTCCCAATGTGTAGTTTTCAAATATTGCCGATAGCATATTTTGCCATAACAATTTGTATGTTTTGTTTATGTCTGTATTTGCCTATACCGTTTTCGAACTGTGTTTTTGCCTTTTTCAATGCAAGAAATTTCAGCTGGCTTGTATTTCAGGTTGATAATGACCAGACCAGCCTAAATAATTCAACAATTATCACCAAAATATGCTGTCAAAAATAATGTTCACAACATTCACAATAACCTTTATCACAATTTTGGCAAGAGCGCTTGGCTCTGATCCACCTGAAAAACTCAAGGTGGTTTACAAGCCTACTTTAGCTGGCAAAAACGTCACATTGCATTGTAATGGAACAGACGGTTTGTGCTATTTTCTTTTGTTTCAATCTACCGTATTTCCTCGAAATACCCCCCCCCCCTGTCTCGATATACCCCCCTCAAAATGGCCACTATTAATTTATAAGCCCCCCTCGAAATACCCCCTCCCCCAAATTGAGTGTAAACGGTACGTAAACCACAAAACCTACAGTTTGTGATCCAAGGAATGCAGAACAGACGTGATAACAATGACTGTGTTACGTTAGAACCTGATTTATACCACCTACATACTTATGTAAGTCTATAGACTCTTATACATGGTGCTTACTGTTGTGTTTTTCGACGTCTGCGTACGTTACAAACAACAAATTAGTACTGGAAGTTCAAAAAATTTCTGGCGAAATAATAAGCCCCCCTTCGAAATACCCCTCCCTCGTCCCCCCCTCAAAATTCTCACTCTGAAACTATCACCCCCGGGTGGTATTTCGAGGAAAGACGGTAGTATACTGATCAGACTGTATGCTGTAGATGAATGTTACCATGTTTTGATGAATTAAGTTACAGTAAAAATTGTGATCAAAGTCACCAGTTAGTTTATGATGATACAATAAAAGTATACCGTATTACCTCGAAATACCCCCATGGGGGTTTATTATTTCGCCAGCAAAATTTGAGGGGGGGTTAATTCGAGGGGGGGGGGTTTATTCGAGGGGGGGGGGTTTATTATTTCGTCAGAAATTTTCGTAAGGATCGTAGTAAATAGTAGGCATTTGCGTACCCAAAATAGGTAACAAATGTGTCCAAACAGGATATGTTTGGACATAAAAACGTAGATAGCTACACAAACTACTCTATGTGTTGCTACAATGCAAATTAACCGTAATATACATCATGTACATTGCGTACATGACGTATTTATTATGTACATGACGTACATCATTCCGAAGGGGGGGGGGTATTTCGAGGGGGGGGTTTATTATTTCCCCAGCCCATTTTGAGGGGGGGTTAATTCGAGGGGGGGGTTGATTCAAGGGGGGGGATAATTCGAGGTAATACGGTAGTTTTTTATTCACATGAAATGTGGTAGATTTCATTGTAAACTGTGCAGTCAATAGGCTTTGCATGACCAATAAGTATAAAATTGCCTAATCATGTCTTTGGCACTGTTCCAGACACCTTGTCGAGTGATTTGAATTATTACATCTGGCAAATACCTGGTGACGATGGAGGCATTTTGAGTGCAAACAAGCCTGGGAACTTCACACTCAATGGGAACAAGTATCTGATAGATGTTAACAGGTTACATCTTTTGCATCATTGTGAAATCTTTTGCAAAATGTTGTCAGAATTTTATTTGTATTTAGTCTGATCCACGATTCCGCTTGAATAGAAATGTGCATTGAACTTGATCAAGATGGAATTGTAAAATCAGAAATTCTACAAAAGAATTTTTGGAATTTTATTTGCTGCCATCTTGCTATTGCTGTTTATCACAGACATCAATAACATCACATTCTTCAGATCCTTGACAATCATAGAAATCACCAGCAAACAAATTGGTACATACAAATGCACACAGCTGGATAATGGAGTGGTAAAACCACATGTTCAAGGGAATGCATACAGGTAACTGAGCTATTGTATTTTTGCCAGTTCAAGCTAATGAAGTAGACTGGAATCTACTGATCATTAAAGTTAAAAGTGTCAAGTCAAGTGAGATGAAAAATTACAAGCATCAAGTAAATTTGTCAGTTATAACTTACCACTTTACACTTTTCTTGTAACTTCTCCACCCCTTGAATTGGAACCATGAAGTATCTTATAGTTGCTGAATACAGTTGTCAAATAATAATCCAATCCCAAATTACAGAATTCCATATGCTATTACACCAAAAAACTACATACAAGCAATGTGGATAGCATTCTTGATCACTGCAGCATTCATAGCAGTCTGTGCACTGTTGGCTATTGTGTCTTATTTCAGCCACCAAAACAAAGATGAACTTGGAAATGACACAAATGAAGTCACTGTGTTTGATGTGAGTGATCATGTTTTTCACCTTCAATTGACACTTTCATGGGAAGATATGGGTGTGTGACTTGCTTTGAAGTCATGAATATTGAGCTGTCATATGAACTGTTAGTGGGGGCAAGTATCGAACTCCACATCACTTCACCTAAATTCAGGGGTAGTGCTTTTGTAGCACTTCATCTGGTTTCACCATTCACATAGATACTGTATTTTCTCGAATAATTTTTTTGGAGAATGAAGGGAAGACTATTCGAGGGGAGGGGAATTATTCAAGGGGAGAAATTATTATTTCAAAAATTTTAAGGGTATTTCTGTCAAGTCATTTCACTAAATATCTTTTATTCACAAAATAACATGCCATTTTTGTTCAAATTGCACAAAACAACCTGATCATATGCCTTAATGAGGTATTTTTCAAGGGGAGAATTATTTTCCTCTCACTCGTCTAACAGGGAAGAATTGTTTGAGGGGGGAATCATTCAAGGTGATAATTATTCAAGCAAATACGATATCTTCCAAATTGCTTGGAGTGTGCATACCCATACATTCTGCAGTGTTTCACAACAGACCACATACATTTTGATCTGTATTGTTACTGTCTTTTAATCATTCTTTTCTTAAAATTTGAGCAACCTCACTTTTTTAAATAACAGTCCACCACACCCTCAAAGATTTCAAATGAACGCCAAAGACAGCCAGCATTTAATCCGAATGCCAACAAAGGTCCAAAAGCTTCTTATGAGCTGTCAAATTTAGGTGGAGCAGAGCCAGTTAGTTCACCATAGTGTACTCAATTCAATTGTAATGACTTGATACTGTGCATGCACAGTTATTAATCATTGGCTTCATTGGCAGCATGCCAACTGTTACTCATAAATACATTGACCTCCTTTAAATTGTAGTGGCAGTAGTAAATTGTAGTAAATTGTAATGGTAGTGGCAAAAAATGCAGTACTATCAAATCAAACTACCTACAGTTAGTACTAGTTACATTTACATTTTAACAACAAACAATGATGTTTTCCCACTATTCTACAACAGTCACTTGTGAGTTACTGTTGGCATGCTGCCAATGTTAACTGCCAATGCAGAGTATAGAGACATCAGGTATTTTTACCAGTTAACCATCTAAACTCAAAAGCAGCAAAGCCCCTTACTCAGAAATCTGACCTACCGCCTTACATGCCTTCAAGTACAATGTGCTAAATACCAAAAAATAATGAGACAATGAAAGCTGAGGAGGGATTACTAAGCGATTTGCTGGTTGATTGAAACAGGGAGTGTGAAGCTACTTTTTCACTTGATTAGATTTGTGTACTTTTGTGACAAAAGTTTCGTCACAATTATTGTCACTCTGTTTCTGCAGATTTTGCCAACGTTTTGTTGTGCATGTTTTGTGTGTTTATTTATTGTAAAAAATGCTACTGTTTTGTGGATATTGCTTTATAATATGTGAATGAACTTGCCAACCATATTATCTCAGTATCCCTCAAAGCTATTTTCATCATATGTTTGTGTCAGGGCTTCACCGGCTTCTGGCACTGGGCTTCTGATTGTTCAAGGAAACAGCAGCATAAATAAGTGCATTGGACTTCACTCTCACCTCAGTCAATGATCCCGACAATAATAGTCTCCCAGAATACGCACTCGTCCTGTAAAAAAATATATTTAATATTTACCGAATAACTGAAAAATAACAGAAAATATCGTATCTTTTTCAGATTTCATACAAAAAGAAAAAAAACTCGATTGCGAAATCGGTCATTTCGCTTACGATACCGTGTTTTCGATGTTTTTTCGAGCATTTTCCCGTTGTCCAGGTGCGCGCTTTGAATAAAATACATATTTAGGTATATGAATTTAAAAAATAAATAATTTTAAAGTAGAAAAACATTTATTTATTTACATATTTTAAATACACGCAGCTTGCAGCGGTCGTTTTACCCAGCGGGTATCCGTTTTGCACTCTGGATTTCGGACATTCTCCAGCCAAACTGACAATAATCATGATAGAAGTTCCCGCTATGCCCGTGCGAAGCTGTTCGCTGGTGGAGCGCTAGTTTTAGCGCCATTTTTGTGGCGTCATGCCGAAAATGAACATTGGGCCGATTCTAATTTATCGATATCTCTAGGCAGACGCGCTTTGTGCAAGGTCTGGTTTTTGGAAATTTGGATTAACAAAAAATAGTCTGGATTTTCTAGTCTAGTCAAAAAAGTCTAGTCAAAAAGAGTAAATTAATGTGGAGCAAATTGCATCATTCAAAAATGAAAAATCCCAGTACAAAATCTGAAACTTTATTTTTCAGACAAAGAATGACGTAGAAAATGTGACGAATTCACACGTTTCGAAATTTAATTTTGTAGCGGACGCCGTTGAACGGGCTGCACCGGCTGTGGTACATATCACATTTACTGACACGTTGGTTTAGTGATGGCCCTTGATTTTTGACAACTGATTAAAAAATTTGATTTAAAATAAATCACAGGGTGGAAATTGTTTTTTAAAATAAAAATAAATCAAAAGGCAAAATTTCTGAAGACATGCACCAGGTATTTCGCAATTTTTTGCACACAAGCGTGCAATTTCAGATTCACATTACCGTTGGTGGTGTTTTCATTCGTTTTGAGGCATTTTTATTGTAAAGGCTTCAATTTGTTCATGCTATTGTGTACTAGTAAGCCATGATATGCTAGTGTAGTATATAATTAGGGTTCGAACGATATGACTTTTCGATATCGATATTCGATATTTTTTTCTTACACTCGATATTCGATATCTATACGATATGGAACCTCGATATCGATATTCGATATTAAAAAATGGTCGATATTCGATATTTCTATATTCGATATTGTGATTTGCTTGTGGTATAGCAAGCCATATTTCAAGTTGCATATTGTATTTTCATGTGGTTGCACAGATGGTAAATCATCTCTTTACTGAAATGTGAATGGTACAAGTAATTTGAACAAGGATTACATCACTCAAAAGTAGAAAATGGAAGAAAAACATGATGAATCAAAGTGTATCAGACAAATAACAATTGGTAGATATTACAGTTCATACTTATAAACTAATTGCTTAAGGGCATGTTGCAAAAAATAGCATATCAGTATTATCTGGCTTCAAATTTAGCACTCCAATAAAGATTGCATTATAAATACTGTACTTTTACTCATCAAATACAATACTATAAGCACATCAATCATAAATATCTCATCATAAATATAGCAAGATCAATCATAAATATCTCAAAATGAAAATAATAACTTACTTGAGGGACACAATACAAGTTCGATATATCGAAAAAATGGTTGATATTCAATATTTTTTCAAAATTTTTGATATCGATATTCGATATTTTTTCAAAATTTTTGATATCGATATTCGATATTTAAAAAATGGTCGATATCCGATATTCGATACAATATATCGTTTGAACCCTATATATAATATCCTGCCAATGTGCCCCCACATACTTCTACAGTGGGAAACATCAGTGTCAATGTATCAGCCTCCCTTTGCAACCTTATTTAAGCGCTATAAAAATGGATACTTTTGAAAGGAATCACTGCTTATAATGCTATCCCATTACTTCACAGTCATAATATTCGACCGCAAAGGACATTCGACATAAAATCGACCAAAATCGACCTAAAAATTCCCTCATCCGTTTTCAGCGTTCACACGTTTCTGGGTACAATGGAAGCGCGCAATGGGGGAAGTGGCGTTATAATCGGGCCTGACGGCTTAGTTGTGACAAATGCTCACGTGGTTGGCGCGGCAACGCCGCATATTGGAAGAAATAGAAGAAAAGGTGTCGATTTGAAAACCCTCAGAGTCAAGGTGGGTAGATTTTTGAAAAAAGGGATAGATAAGCGAAAAAATTTGTTGCGGGATTGTTCACGTGAGTTATCAAAGTGTAAATTCTGAACAGAGCGAAAAGTCATTAAAGAAAGTAAAAATACCTAGTTTGAAATGTAAGCACGTGTAAGGTGAAATTGGACGAAAAGGTGCAAAAATCAGCGATTTTGAATGAAAATTGTGACAAAATCGACAAAAATGTGCAACAGATGGGAATATATAATACCTTGGATTTGGAGGTGGGGTCACTGAGTAGTAGCCAATAATTTTCGCCTCGAGATGAATACCTAGATAGCGGTTGATTCACTTAAAAATTCCATTTTTAGGTACACACTTCTGATGGGCGAGAATTTTTCGGCCGCGTTCTTGCAGTTGATCGGGCTAGCGATTTGGCTGCAATTCGTTTGGAAAACGCTGTCAGTTTTTGTTTTTAAAATTACGAGATGCCATTTCACCTGGAAACACTTCGTATAATTCTGGTTATGGCAATTTTTGGTGGTAATTTTTCGATGATACGGCTAAGTAACGGATTGCGAAAGCTGGAACATTTTTGAGTATTGTTCACTGATAGTTATCATTTTTAAGAGTATTTTTGTTATTTCGAAAACTACATTTAAACACCTTTCCATCCCAAAATTTTCAGTCAAATTTACCCCATTTGCAATTGCGCTCCAAACCGCGAGCTGGAGAATTTTGTCTTGCCATTGGGTCTCCATTTTTGGTACTGGCCAATTCTGTTACATTTGGCGTTTTGTACAGTTTTGAAATGTCAATTCGATTTTGGTGCTGCGGTTGACACTTGACGCCGTTTAAGGGTTATCGCAGGAATTTTTGGGAAGTGCTTTGTTGCGATATTTATAAAATAAATAAATAGATATAACACAATATAATTATATACTCATCGCCCATTTGCACGGTGGCGAAGATCAGAGTGGCAAAAGAGTCACCCAAGCCACTCGAAAGCGTCGCTATTGCTGTAGCGTATAAGTACACCCACTCTAAATATATATATATATATATATTGTGTTTTTAGTGAAAAATAGAATTTATTTTCGTCGCATTACATTGCTCTCACTATGGATGAATTTGGCTCTTCTGTAATTTTTCACCTGACTGTTTCAATCAAAATCCGTAACAGTCCTAAACTATATATAAATAGCATTGAATGCGATCAGTCAATATACCGTATTACCTCGAATTAACCCCCCTTGAATTAATCCCCCCTCGAAATCCCCCCTAAAATTTGGCTGAGGAAATAATAACCCCCCCTCGAAATACCCCCATATTGAGTGTAAAGAGAATGTACACTACAAATACTGCGGTTTATGATCTGTGCGATGCAGAAAACACGTTGAAACCGGGGATGGTCCGGCCGTAAAGTAAACCCGGCCGTAAAGTAGTGGGTGCTACTTTAGGCCGGGCATCATTACGGCATAGTTGTACTGAACTTTTTTCAAAGTAAACGTAAACGTTAAGTATTTTATTTTTAGTCACACCTGAATACAGAAAACGTAAAGTAAAATTTTTCTAGTTTTACGCTGTGTAAAAGGTGAGTAAACGTAAATATCTGTAAATACTCGTTTTCTGTACTCGCATACTTTCAAAAAGTACGCGAGTAACTGAGTATCGGTATTTTTTCGGGAGGAAACGTAAACGTATTTACGCAGCACTCGAGTATACGTATTTATCGAGTAAATGTAAATACGTTTGTACAACTATGCCTTACCGCCGGATTAACTTTACGGTCGGGTTTACTTTATGGCCGAGTTCTCGCCGTTAAAACCAATGACTGAGTGACGTTAGGGCAGGGTTTATGCGTATATACAGTTATATACGTCTATAAACACATAAACATCTATGTAATTGTTTGATTTTCCTACGTCTGAATACATATGTGGTATTTCACAAAATTTCTGGCGAAATAATAGACCCCCTCGAATAAGCCCCCCCCTCGGATTACCCCCCTCTGAAAATTTGCTGGGGAAATAATAAACTCCCTGGAGGTATTTCGAGTTAATACGGTATGTATTTATGTGCCGAACACCAAATATTCACAAACCTATATTTTACCATGGTTGATACACGCAAGATGCAAGATTGACATGTACTGTCCAACACTAGTCGAAGGCTGAGTGAACTAGGGTTGGAAAATCAAGTTGAGTACTTGCAAACCGACGCGGCCATAAATGAGGGGAATAGTGGCGGTCCACTTGTGGATTTGGTCGGTTTTTGATGCTTTTTAGATTCTCATGTCTCGAAATGCTTGTTTCGTTTGAACCCTAGATTCGGGGTAGGTATTTTTTCTGAATCAGGATTAGGGTTCAAACGGGATTGACTTTTCGGGATCGGGATCGGGATCGGGATTCACTTTTTGAGATTTCGGGATCGGGATCGGGATCGGGATTGGGGTTTCGGGATCGGGATCGGGATTGGTTTTTTGAGATTTCGGGATCGGGATCGGGATTGGCCGGGATTGGGGTCACGGGATCGGGATCGGGATTGGGATAGGCATTTTTCCGGGATCGGGATTGGGTTCTAGGGATAGAGATTTCGGCCATTTTTCTGGCATTCACAGTTGTTCATAAAGGTCTCAAAACACTGTTGGATGCCAGAAAAGTGGCATAAAATTGACGCTGGGGGTTTGCATCCACTTTTTTGCATGCAAAAACGTCATTATTTCACTTTTTATAATTTCCACTAATTTTTCCGGGATCGGGATCCCGGACTTGGGAGTTTCTCGGGATCGGGATCGGGATTTGAAAATTTTCGGGATCGGGATCGGGATTGGTATTTTTGAGATTTCGGGATCGGGATCGGGATCGGGATTGGGGTTTCGGGATCGGGATCGGGACTGGTAAATCCCAGAATTTCACGGGATCCGGGATCGGGATCGGGATCCCGTTTGAACCCTAATCAGGATCCCGTGTCAAGCCTACTTTAGATATTGCGTAAAAATCTGCTAAATCCGTGTCAGTTGAGAAAATGGTACTAGAAAGCGCTTTTGGTCCAAAGAGTGGTCCAATTTCTTCAGTTTTCCTCGAAACCCAATAAGCGGATAAGTTTGACACATCTTTAATCGTTTTTAAAAACAATTCAGGATGGGAATGTGATCGGCATTACAACGATGAAATTGGCCCAGGGCGAGGGAGTCAGCTTTGCGATTCCAGCTCAATATGTGCAACAGTTTCTTGAACAAGTTGAAAAACATGAAAAGAAAGAGACACAATGTTAGATCATAGATGTTTTTAGATTTTTGAGTTTTTTTTGAAAATTACGTTGGAAAGGATTGCTTTTAAATTAGGTGCAATAGATTTTGGAGAATATGCAATTTACCGTATTTCTTCTAACAGAAGAGCGCCGTTCTATTTTTTTCGTCAACTTTTTACCTGCCGTTGTATTAGAGGTGCCGTTATATTGGAGGCTGCCGTTATATTTTTCTCACCAAATTTTTCACACATTCAACCTTTGAACATAGCTTTGTCTTTAATGAAGCTTGAGCAATATTTTAATGTAAGCGCATTAATTTGAAATTTAACAACGTTTTGAATGCTATGAACGTTCTCACCATCCAGTTTTTTGTTATGGCACACTCCCAACATAACTTATACCTGCCGTTCTATTGGAGGTGCCGCTAGGGTTCAAACGGGATCCCGATCCCGGATCCCGTGAAATTCCGGGATTTACCAGTCCCGATCCCGATCCCGATCCCGAAACCCCAATCCCGATCCCGATCCCGATCCCGAAATCTCAAAAATACCAATCCCGATCCCGAGCCCGATCCCGAAAGTTTTCAAATCCCGATCCCGATCCCGAGAAACTCCCAAGTCCGGGATCCCGATCCCGGAAAAATTAGTGGAAATTATAAAAAGTGAAATAATGATGTTTTTGCATGCAAAAAAGTGGATGCAAACCCCCAGCGTCAATTTTATGCCACTTTTCTGGCATCCAACAGTGTTTTGAGACCTTTATGAACAACTGTGAATGCCAGAAAAATGGCCAAAATCTCTTTCCCTAGAACCCAATCCCGATCCCGGAAAAATGCCTATCCCAATCCCGATCCCGATCCCGTGACCCCAATCCCGGCCAATCCCGATCCCGATCCCGATCCCGAAATCTCAAAAAACCAATCCCGATCCCGATCCCGAAACCCCAATCCCGATCCCGATCCCGATCCCGAAATCTCAAAAAGTGAATCCCGATCCCGATCCCGATCCCGAAAAGTCAATCCCGTTTGAACCCTAGGTGCCGCTCAATTGGAGGCTGCCGTTCTATTGTTTTCGTGAGTGCAAAAACGTGCCAAAACCTGCCGTTCTATTGGAGGTGCCATTCGCTTGGAGGTATGCTGTTCTATTAGAAGAAATACGGTATTTATGTTTCTATGCGTACCAAATCTATATTTGGTGTACAATAGACGTCAAAAATATAGATTCTGTCTATATTCCTATCTGCATTTCATCCTTTAGCATGAATAACTTATTTTCAGCTTCCTGGTCCACATCAAAAACGCCGGAAAAAGCGCCAGCCGAGCGCCAAGCTCCGCCCACTTTTGCAGACGATTCGGGCGCCACCAGCGGGCGTCAGCGGTACTTTGGCATAAGCTATTACAGGCTGGACGAGCGCGCACTGTCCCACTGGCGCCAGATGGCGCCACACGGCGCCAAGGCACCAGAGTTTGGCGCCGTGGTTCACAGCGTCACTATTGGCAGTCCGGCGCATTTGTTAGTTTGACAGGGACTGGGGATGGCACTTCATTTTTTAAACTTTTTTTTTTCTTCTGATTTTCAATCACGGGTCAATCGTAGTTTTTGTCAAGAAATATTAAATCGTACACAAAATAGTTCTTTGTCAAAAATCGTTCTCCAATAAAAACATAAAATAATTTGTTACAAATGGCAACTGATTTTCAATTCCAGGGTTGGCATTCGGCCAGGCGACATCATAACACATATAAATGGCGAAAAAATAAACGAAAACACTGATATATTGGGTATTTTACGTGAGTTACTCGTTTTTCTTTTAAACAATTATTTTTGCATGTTTTACTTTTTTGCTGTTTTTTTTCTCAGAGAAATCGGCTGTCGTTCAGTTGCAAGTGGACAGGCGCGGCAGCGTGATTCATATGGAATTTGATTTTGGCTAATGATGATTTTAGATATTAATGATTTTTCAGCGCGATGTAGGAAAAAATGCCTTCTGGTGCCAGTTCCGCAAATGAGAAGTGAGAAGTGAAATGGCAAAGGCGAAGAGAAATTAGATTTTATTTTTATTTTTTTACTTTGCTTTCGCCAATTCACTTGCAGTTTCACTTCGCCTTTGCCCTTTTACTTCACCTTTGCCATTTCATTTCTCATTTTGCGGAACTGGCCCCTGGGGCCAGATTTAATTCTCCCTACAGATTTGTAGGGCATATGCCCGATTAGGGTGTCAAAAAATTTTTTTTACGGAAAACGGAATTGGAAAATTTTTTTCAGAGGCCGGAAAACGGAACGGAAAACGGAAAAAAATTTGCACTTGGCGGAAAACGGAAACGGAAACGGAAAAAAAAATTTCAGCGGCCGGAAAACGGAAAAAGAGGCCGGAAAAACGGAAACGGAAAAATCAAATTTGCTCGGAAATAGAAAAACTTGCTGAAATTTTGCCAGAAAATGGATAAAATTTGCAGAAATTTTGCTGGAAGTGGGAAAAATTTGCAGTAATTTTGCTGGAAACGGAAAAATTTTTACATCATTGACAATCTGCATGAATTTTTACCAGTTTGGCTGATCAGAAAACAGAAAGTTGAGCCACAAAAAGGTAAAATGAGGTGGAAAAATGGAAAACTGAGGTGGAAAATGGAAAAAAGGTGGAAAAACTAGAAATTGAGACAGAAAACGGAAAAAAGGCGGAAAAACTGAAAATTTAGCCGGAAAACGGAAAATGAGCCGGAAAAACGGAAATGGTAAAAAAAATGGCTGGAAAACGGAACGGAAAACGGAAAAATAATTTCAGCAGCCGGAAAACGGAACGGAAAACGGAAAAAATTTGCCTGCGGAAACGGAAAATGGAAATTTGACACCCTATGCCTGATAGATTTTTTAAAGTTCAGCTGCATTGACGCACATGCACCGAAAGCAAGGCGGTTTGTAAAATATACGAAACCATCCCTTAAGGTCGCTGATATTGGAATATGACGTATATCGCTTCAATTTTGGCCTGGAAATCACTATATCGTCATTTCTTGGCCGTCTGCCAATTAAATTTTTATTTTATTTTGTCGGGCAGGTTACTCGCATAAGTCGCGCTTTTGTACGCTCGTGCATGCATTTCTTTCTTGTCGCTGCCCTCATGGTTTCGGTTGCAGACAGTGAACACTAAAAAAGTGACCACCTGACTACACAAAAGCGCAACTTATGCGATAAACCCGCCCGATAAAATAAAATAAAAAGCGAATTGGCAGACGGCCAAGAAATGACAATAGTGATTTCCAGGCCAAAATTGAAGCGATATACATCATATTGCAATATCGGCGACCTTAAGGGATGGTTTCGTATATTTTACAAACCACCTTGCTCTGGTGCATGTGCGTCGATGCGGTTGAACTTTAAAAAATCTATCGGGTGTACGCCCTACCCTACAAATCTGTAGGGAGAATTAAATCTGGCCCCTGGTCATTTTTTTCAAGTTTTTTAATTTTGCTGATTGGTCAGAATTTTCAGAAAATTGGGAGCATACAATTGTGGGGTTGCCCCCGCGGTGAATAAATTCACAGAAATTTACTGGTAATTAGGGTACTGTTTCCCGACATGTCTAGCCAATATCGATGCATGAATGGAGGTATATCGAGTGGAGCGCGTGATTTGCGTAGAATCCTACCATAATTTGGTGAATAAAATCTTATTGTAAATTTCGTCATTATTCCATTGTAAAATCTAAATGAATCTTTGATGAAATAAACTGTATTATTGTTGGTTCATTATTCAGATCGGTGATGGTGGGTTTCCATATAAGCCTATTTTATCAATAGCTATTTTGAAATAATTTTTGTCTGGCTGTTTTTGGCCCCCTGCCAAGCTTAGATACGAGGTATTCCCGGTATTGCATACTCCAAACGTTTAACTATGATTACCTTAAGATCCCTTTTTTGTTGCACTTTTAGACGAAAACCCTTTATACTGCCACATTGGTTAAAAACGAGATTTGGGAACTAAAATAGATGATGTAATTCACAAACATCTGAACGGATCGGGTTACGGGTATGGGAACTTGACCCAACTCCAAGTTTGTATTGGATACCGTTAGATACAATTGGATTTTGTACAAACGAGAGTAAAAGAGGCAGGATTTCTGTCCGCGTCACTGATAATGGCCGCGGAATATGGTCGGAATATGACCGGAAGATGGTCGCTCATGGCGGCCCACACAGCACAGTGCGCGCAGATATTTTGCTTTGCATGCGGCGGTCAGCGTAAGCTCCGCCCATTTTCGTGTAAATGCCCACTAGCGCTAACCCAAAAGTCAATAACGTTCCGTCAGGCTCGCCTTTTTTGTGTGTGAGCTCAATAACGACAGTTAAATTTCCACAATTTCTTACATTTGATGGAGAACGCACATAATTTTAGCCCTCTGTGCGTACACTTGACCCGCAATTCCCATTTTCAAGCGCGTGGTGGGCCTCGAAAGGTTCGTAAAAATCACAAGTTTGTATGGGGAAAACGGGGCGCGCGGCCGGGCCAAAATTCACGTGCAGTTTTAAGATGTAGGCTGCGCGAGTGCGCGGAGTAACAGTGGCACTTGGGTCGGTGCCAATACGCACAGGAATTTCTGCGCGCACTGTAGTTGACACATGTATGTGTAAAGTCGGCGGACATTTCACCCTACAAAATCGGAGAGTTAGAATTCGCTCGTGAATAGAGCGAACACAAAACTTGGGTCACGCTCGGAATTGAAAGAGAAAAAAATATTAAAAGAGAAATGGACGCTTCGCCGTGTCCGTGCGTGCACGCCGCCCGTTTCAACGTTTCGTTCCGAAACGAAACGTAACGAAGCGAAAAAATTTGACAGTTTTAATGACCCTTTTACCGTTTCTGTTAATTTTTCATTCGTTGGCTCCGTTCCAATGGAAGAGTTCCCATATGAGAACTTGGCAGCCAGCCAAAATTGCGAAATCCGCTATAAATGTGAATAAAAAGGCTAACACTAACTATATAACCATGTATACAAACAAAAATAGCTATTATAAAGGTGGAAATTGGCAAAGTGGAGCAACTTGTAACGATTTTTAGCTAACTTTGACTTTTCACTCGCTTTTGTATAATACGCAATTGAGGCATCTAGTTCCGTATGTCGGTAAGGACCAAAATGACAAAAAATGAGTTAGGTGCAGATCTGATATATGCATATATATTTGTTCATTATAGAATTTTTTTTCTCTCAATATCTCACTCCATTCCCGAGATACAGAGACACCGATTCTTGAAAAAAACAAAAAAAATCATCCGAATGTCGGTATGTCCACCCTGAAATTGATGAAATTTCACTCGAATCTCGGTATGTCCACAAAAAGCCAACATTTATTTCACTCGAAACTCGGTATCTCCACTGCCAGAAATCTATTTCCGAATTACGGTATAGAATTGCACTGATTTGTATAAACCCCCATACAAAATTGGAAAAATCATCCGAATTACGGTATAGAAATCTGAACCTGTTTTTTGAAAAAATCACTCGAAACTCGTTATCTCCAAAAAAACTTTTTCCGAATGTCGGTATCTCCAAAAAATCGTTGTCCGAATGTCGGTATGTCCACTCATAGATTTACTCTCAAATGACACCATTTTTATAGGGTGGCTTCTTATGGAGTGGCGCCACGGACTAGGAAATGGCGCCATTTTTATGGAGTGGCGCCATGGACTAGGAAACGGCGCCATTTTTATGGAGTGGCGCCATGGACTAGGAAATGGCGCCATTTTTATGGAGTGGCGCCACGGACTAGGAAATGGCGCCATTTTTATGGAGTGGCGCCATGGATTCGGAAATGGCGCCATTTTTATGGAGTGGCGCCATGGACTAGGAAACGGTGCCATTTTTATGGAGTGGCGCCACGGACTAGGAAACGGCGCCATTTTTATGGAGTGGCGCCATGGACTAGGAAACGGCGCCATTTTTATGGAGTGGCGCCATGGACTCGAAAATGGCGCCATTTTTATGGAGTGGCGCCATGGACTAGGAAACGGCGCCATTTTTATGGAGTGGCGCCACAGACTAGGAAACGGCGCCATTTTTATAAAGTGGCGCCATGGACTAGGAAACGGCGCCATTTTTATGGAGTGGCGCCACGGACTAGGAAACGGTGCCATTTTTATGGAGTGGCGCCATGGACTAGGAAACGGCGCCATTTTTATGGAGTGGCGCCATGGACTAGGAAATGGCGCCATTTTTATGGAGTGGCGCCACGGACTAGGAAATGGCGCCATTTTTATGGAGTGGCGCCATGGACTAGGAAATGGCGCCATTTTTATGGAGTGGCGCCATGGACTAGGAAATGGCGCCATTTTTATGGAGTGGTGCCATGGACTAGGAAATGGCGCCATTTTTATGGAGTGGCGCCATGGACTAGGAAATGGCGCCATTTTTATGGAGTGGCGCCACGGACTAGGAAACGGTGCCATTTTTATGGAGTGGCGCCACGGACTAGGAAACGGCGCCATTTTTATGGAGTGGCGCCATGGACTCGAAAATGGCGCCATTTTTATGGAGTGGCGCCATGGACTCCAAAATGGCGCCATTTTTATGGAGTGGCGTCATGGACTTGGAAACTGCGCCATTTTTATGGAGTGGCGCCATGAACTCGAAAATTGCGCCATTTTTTGGAGTGGCGCCATGGACTTGGAAACTGCGCCATTTTTATGGAGTGGTGCCATGGACTTGGAAACTGCACCATTTTTATGGAGTGGTGCCATGGCCTTGGAAACTGCGCCATTTTTATGGAGTGGCACCATGAACTCAAAAATGGCGCCATTTTTATGGAGTGGCGCCATGGACTCGAAAATGGCGCCATTTTTATGGAGTGGCACCATGGACTCCAAAATGATGCCATTTTTATGGAGTGGCGCCATGGACTTGGAAACTGTACGATTTTTATGAAAGCGGCGCCATAGTCTTTTTAAAAGTTTTTTTTCAATTTCTAAAAAAAATTTTTTAAAAATTTTTAAAACAAATTTTTTAAAATTTTTTTATAATTTTTATTATTATTTTTTTTTTTTCTTCAAATTTTTAGTTACAATTTTTAAAAAAAAATTTTTTCATTTTTTTTACATTTTTATTATTACTTTTTTATATTTTTTTAATCTATTTTTTTTAAAATTTTTTACAATTTTTTTTTACATTTTATAAAAAAATTTATTTTTTTATTCCTCAATTTTTCTAAATTTTATTACATATTTTTTTAATTTTTTACAAATTTTTTCAAATTTTTTTCAAATTTTTTCAGATTTAAAAAAAAATAATTTTTTTCTTCAGATTTTAAGTTTTTTTCTGCCATGGACTCCAAAATTGTGCCATTTTTATGGAATGGCACCATGGACTTGAAAGTGGTGCCATTTTTCTGGAGTGGCGCCATGGACTCCAAACTGGCGCCATTTTGATGGAATAATGCCATGGATTTGGAAACTGTGCCATTTTCATAGAGTGGCGCCATGGACTTGGAAACTGCACCATTTTTATGGAATGGTGCCATGAACTTGAAAATGGCGCCATTTTTAGGGAGTTCATTTTGATTCTCATATAAAGACTGAATTTAAATACTCACATTGATGTATCATTAGAATCATCTTCCAGCGTATCATGGGTGCGAGTGCAATTATCCGACTCCATCTCCATCATATTTTATCCTTTCACTTATTTTATTTTATATTTGTTACAGTTTTCAATGTTTTGCATGACTTATGAGTTTTTTCAGGGTCTTTTACATGACATTTTGCATGGTCTTTTAGATGACTTTCAACATTTTACAGGGAATTCAGGGACGTAGCCAGGATTTTTGAGTGGGGGCGGATTGTATACGGAGCCTGGCGAACGGGGGGCCCCCCAAAAAAAAATTTTTTTACCTCTGTAGAAAGGGAATGGCGCCATGGCGCAGGCGCCATTTGTAGGCGGCACTGGCGTTGGCATTGATGCCAAAACAGCAGTATACTTAGCGGACTGGAAAGTATGAACAGAATCCTACCTTATTGAATGAATACAATTTTGTGAATTATTTTGAAATTAATTGTTGCATAAAGTCAGCAGACATATCGCCCTACAAACATTTGCGTCAATCTCTCCAGTGGAGAGTGCATGACAGCATTGGGTATTGTGACGCAATATTTTAACGATTGGAATAGATTGGGTCACGTATGAAAACTTGGCGCTTATCCCAGTTACATATTATATTATACACATGAGAGTGAAAACTGAAAGTTATCTAAAAATCGTTAGAATTTGTCTCACTTTGCCTATTTCCACCTTCATAATCGCTATTTTTATTTATATACATGGTTATATAGCTGTTGTGAGCCTATTTTATTCATATTAATAGCAGATTTCGAAATTTTGGCCGGCTGCCAAGTTCTCTTCTGTTGGAATGGAGCCAACGAATGAACAATAAAATAAAAACAAAAACGGTAGTTTGAACGATAAAACGGTAGTTTGAACGGTTAAATTCTTTACGAGCAACATTGAAAATGTAGATAACTAGGGTGTGGCACGCAAGGACGCAGCGAAACGTCCATTTTTCTTTTTATATGATTTGAAATGCCGTTTTGATTCGACTTATGTTTTTGTTGCATTTTCATCCTTTCATTACTATGATGCAGACATTACACGAGATAAAGCTTCACTTCGAAAAACAATGCATAGATGTTCTAATACTTACCTACACAAAAAGGTGAACAAAAAAACATGTTCATTTAATGTTGAATTATCATTATGAACTGTTAGAAAAGTTATGTTATTTGAACCATGAAGGTGGTACAGCTTTACATAAAATGCTGTGTCATGTAAAATTTCACTGCACTGAAAAAATTATTACACAGTAGTGTATGATACAGCTCTCATGGCGGAAGTACTAACCAATAACTTCATTGTTCCCAAAAATCAGTGTGAATGACGCAGGCCTATTGGTAATGTAAACCCAGCCATCATGTAGGCACAGTTGTCATGTAAATCTCCATAAAAGTGGCACCATTTTCAAGGCCATAGCGCCATTCCATAAAAATGGCGCCATTTTGGAGTCCATGGGGCCATTTTGGTGTCCAAGGTGCCATTTTGGAGTCCATGGCGCCACTGCATAAAAATGGCGCCATTTTGGAGTCCATGGTAGAAATTTTTTTGGAAAAAATAGAGAAAAAAAATAGAGAAAAAAAATTTGAAAAAAGTCTGGAAAAAAAATTTAAAAAAAATTTGAAAAAATGGTAAAAAAATTTTTAAAAAAAATGTAAAAAAATTTGAAAAAAATTGAAAAAGTCTGGCACCACTCCATAAAAATGGTGCTATTTTGGAGTCTGGTGCCCCCCCTAAAAATGGCGCAGTTTTCAAGTCAATGGCACCATTCCATAAAAATGGTGTCATTTTCAAGTCCATGGTGCCATTCCATAAAAATGGCACCATTTTGGAGTTTGTGGCGCCACTGCTTAAAAATGGCGCCATTTTGGAGTCCATGGCGGGAAAAAATTTGAAAACAATGTGTTATAAAAATTTAGAAAAAAAAATAGAAAAAAAGATGAAAAAAATTTGAAAAAAAAACTTTTAAAAAAAATTTGAAAAAAATTTGAAAAAATATTTATTATTTTTTTGAAACAAATATTGAAAAAAACTTTAAAAAATTTGAAAAAAGTCTATGGCACCACTCCATAAAATTGGCGCCGTTTCCGAGTCCATGGCGCCACTCCATAAAAATGGCGCCGTTTCAGAGTCCATGGCGCCACTCCATAAAAATGGCGCCATTTCCAAGTCCATGGCGCCTCTCCATAAAAATGGCGCCGTTTCCGAGTCCATGGCGCCACTCCATAAAAATGGCGCCGTTTCCGAGTCCATGGCGCCACTCCATAAAAATGGCGCCGTTTCCAAGTCCATGGCGCCACTCCATAAAAATGGCGCCGTTTCCGAGTCCATGGCGCCACTCCATAAAAATGGCGCCGTTTCCGAGTCCATGGTGCCATTCCATAAAAATGGCGCCGTTTCCGAGTCCATGGCGCCATTCCATAAAAATGGCGCCGTTTCCGAGTCCATGGCGCCACTGCATAAAAATGGCGCCGTTTCCGAGTCCATGGCGCCACTGCATAAAAATGGCGCCGTTTTTGACTCCATGGCGCCACTCCATAAAAATGGCGCCGTTTCCGAGTCCATGGCGTCACTCCATAATAATGGCGCCGTTTCCGAGTCCACGGCGCCACTCCATAAAAATGGCGCCATTTTCGAGTCCATGGCGCCACTCCATAAAAATGGCGCCATTTCCGAGTCCATGGCACCACTCCATAAAAATGGCGCCATTTTCGAGTCCATGGCGCCACTCCATAAAAATGGCGCCGTTTCCAAGTCCATGGCGCCACTCCATAAAAATGGCGCCGTTTCCGAGTCCATGGCGCCACTCCATAAAAATGGCGCCGTTTCCGAGTCCATGGCGCCATTCCATAAAAATGGCGCCGTTTCCGAGTCCATGGCGCCATTCCATAAAAATGGCGCCATTTCCGAGTCCATGGCGCCACTCCATAAAAATGGCGCCATTTCCGAGTCCATGGCGCCACTCCATAAAATTGGTGCCGTTTCCGACTCCATGGCGCCACTCCATAAAAATGGCGCCGTTTCCGAGTCCATGGCGCCACTCCATAATAATGGCGCCGTTTCCGAGTCCACGGCGCCACTCCATAAAAATGGCGCCATTTTCGAGTCCACGGCACCACTCCATAAAAATGGCGCCATTTCCGAGTCCATGGCACCACTCCATAAAAATGGCGCCATTTTCGAGTCCATGGCGCCACTCCATAAAAATGGCGCCATTTCCGAGTTCATGGCGCCACTCCATAAAAATGGCGCCATTTCCGAGTCCATGGCGCCACTCCATAAAATTGGCGCCGTTTCCGAGTCCATGGCGCCACTCCATAAAAATGGCGCCGTTTCAGAGTCCATGGCGCCACTCCATAAAAATGGCGCCATTTCCAAGTCCATGGCGCCTCTCCATAAAAATGGCGCCGTTTCCGAGTCCATGGCGCCACTCCATAAAAATGGTGCCGTTTCCGAGTCCATGGCGCCACTCCATAAAAATGGCGCCGTTTCCAAGTCCATAGCGCCATTCCATAAAAATGGCGCCATTTTGGAGTCCATGGGGCCATTTTGGAGTCCAAGGTGCCATTTTGGAGTCCATGGCGCCACTGCATAAAAATGGCGCCATTTTGGAGTCCATGGTAGAAAATTTTTTGGAAAAAATAGAGAAAAAAAATAGAGAAAAAAAATTTGAAAAAAGTCTGGAAAAAAAATTTAAAAAAAATTTGAAAAAATGGTAAAAAAATTTTTTTAAAAATGTAAAAAAATTTGAAAAAAATTGAAAAAGTCTGGCACCACTCCATAAAAATGGTGCTATTTTGGAGTCTGGTGCCCCCCCCTAAAAATGGTGCAGTTTTCAAGTCAATGGCACCATTCCATAAAAATGGTGTCATTTTCAAGTCCATGGTGCCATTCCATAAAAATGGCACCATTTTGGAGTTTGTGGCGCCACTGCTTAAAAATGGCGCCATTTTGGAGTCCATGGCGGGAAAAAATTTGAAAACAATGTGTTATAAAAATTTAGAAAAAAAAATAGAAAAAAAGATGAAAAAAATTTGAAAAAAAAACTTTTAAAAAAAATTTGAAAAAAATTTGAAAAAATATTTATTATTTTTTTGAAACAAATATTGAAAAAAACTTTAAAAAATTTGAAAAAAGTCTATGGCACCACTCCATAAAAATGGTGCCATTTTGGAGTCCATGGCGCCATTCCATAAAAATGGTGCCATGTTGGAGTCCATGGTGCCACTCCATAAAAATGGTGCAGTTTCCAAGTCCATGGTGCCATTCCTTAAAAATGGCGCCATTTCCGAGTCCATGGCGCCACTCCATAAAAATGGCGCCATTTCCGAGTCCATGGCGCCACTCCATAAAAATGGTGCCATTTTGGAGTCCATGGCGCCACTCCATAAAAATGGCGCCATTTCCGAGTCCATGGCGCCACTCCATAAAAATGGTGCAGTTTCCAAGTCCATGGTGCCATTCCATAAAAATGGCGCAGTTTCCGAGTCCACGGCGCCACTCCATAAAAATGGCGCCATTTTCGAGTCCACGGCGCCACTCCATAAAAATGGCGCCGTTTCCGAGTCCATGGCGCCACTCCATAAAATTGGCGCCGTTTCCGAGTCCATGGCGCCACTCCATAAAAATGGCGCCGTTTCAGAGTCCATGGCGCCACTCCATAAAAATGGCGCCATTTCCGAGTCCATGGCGCCTCTCCATAAAAATGGCGCCGTTTCCGAGTCCATGGCGCCACTCCATAAAAATGGCGCCGTTTCCGAGTCCATGGCGCCACTCCATAAAAATGGCGCCGTTTCCAAGTCCATGGCGCCACTCCATAAAAATGGCGCCATTTCCGAGTCCATGGCGCCACTCCATAAAAATGGCGCCATTTCCGAGTCCATGGCGCCACTCCATAAAATTGGCGCCGTTTCTGAGTCCATGGCGCCACTCCATAAAAATGGCGCCGTTTCCGAGTCCATGGCGCCACTCCATAATAATGGCGCCGTTTCCGAGTCCACGGCGCCACTCCATAAAAATGGCGCCATTTCTGAGTCCATGGCTCCACTCCATAAATATGGCGCCGTTTCCGAGTCCATGGCGCCACTCCATAAAAATGGTGCCGTTTCCAAGTCCATGGCGCCACTCCATAATAATGGCGCCGTTTCCGAGTCCACGGCGCCACTCCATAAAAATGGCGCCATTTTCGAGTCCACGGCGCCACTCCATAAAAATGGCGCCATTTCCGAGTCCATGGCGCCACTCCATAAAAATGGCGCCATTTTCGAGTCCATGGCGCCACTCCATAAAAATGGCGCCGTTTCCGAGTCCATGGCGCCACTCCATAAAAATGGCGCCGTTTCCGAGTCCACGGCGCCACTCCATAAAAATGGCGCCATTTCCGAGTCCACGGCGCCACTCCATAAAAATGGCGCCATTTCCAAGTCCATGGCGCCTCTCCATAAAAATGGCGCCGTTTCCGAGTCCATGGCGCCACTCCATAAAAATGGCGCCGTTTGGAGCCACTACATGAAAGAGGCATAATTTCCCCACCATTAATGCTATACATAGCAAGTCCTTTGTGTAGTATGCCAGCATCAATATATGAATTTTAACACCTTATAGATATGGTATGATGAGGTGGAACAGGTAATAAATAGGGAATGGAGATACCGACATTCGAGTGAAATTTCACCCGAAACTCGTTATCTCCACTGAATCTGCTGAGGTGATGTTAAAAAACTCATCATAACTATGAGTATATATTCCGGCCAGAGGGTTTAAAATATGGAAAATGTAGACAAATTCATAAGCTTTTAAAAAAGTTTTGGGCAAGACTTGTCACTTTAAAGTTGCCTGCTCGGGCCAACTTTGAAATTTCAAATGCATTTTTGAAAAAACCCAAAATGATGGACTTAACGACATTCGGAACTAGATGCCTCAATTGGAAACTGGGATAAAAGCCAAGCTTTCATACATGACCCGATCCATTCCAATCATTCAAATATTGCGTCACAATAATGACGACATGCACTCTCCACTGGAGAGACTGACGCAAATGTTTGTAGGGCGATACGTCTGCCGACTTTACAAAGCGGTGTGTATCCAAACAGCTACTTTGACAAGCTGCCAAGTTCCCATACGGATAATCTTTCGATCTGAGTATTTGATGGCGTTCATAAAATCGAGAGACGACGTTTGGCGACATCCGTTACGAGTATAAAAAGATATTTATTTGTAAACAGCGAGGTGACAAGTAAAATATTACTTGTTCGGACGTAGTCGAGACGAAAACGCTAAATGACAAAAGGTACTTTTGCCGGAAATTTCAGCACCACTGAAAAACCGCTTTCAAAAACTAAATAAATTTAGAAGAATAAAATCGCGTTCCGAACGCGATATAAAGCCTGAATGGCGGACAGCAATAACGTAGAACCCAATTCAACACAATTTTTCGCCCCATTGGATGACACCGAAGGATTACATCAAGCGCAGGGGTGTTAGTCTTTCTATTTTGTCTATTTTTATGCGTAAACGTGTTTTGGCACAGTGCCAATCGGTTGCAATTTATAGCTGAATAACAATTAAACACTCATTTAATAGCCCCCGGTGCTGGTGAACTCGTAGCGGCGGCGGCATTTTCGACTCAAAATTTCAATCCAGCTGATTCACCGCGGTTTGTATATTTCACTGAATTTTACCTTTTTTCTGCTTCAATGACATTTTGTTTCCCACACTAGTTGACAACGACATCAAATGTCAACTGGTTCCGGTCCCAATTCAAGGGTTGCGGACCGGTAACCGTCCACATTTTTGTATACACATTTACTTCATGCCGACCTTGTAAATTGCACATACGGCAATATCTTTTCCCAACACTACAGCTTCATTCGCAACATGAATTTCCACTCTTTCATTGAACATCGTCACCAAGCTTTGAATTGGATCGGAACCAGTTGACATGTGATGTCCTTGTCAACTACTGGGTTGAAAGCTGTGCGTCAATCATTATTGTTAATCTACAAAAAATTCCAGTTCCCCGCGCGAAGATGTAAACACGTCCGGAGATTTCGCCGCTGGCGCCACGCAGTATTTCGATGAGCCGCGCAGCCCGGAAGCTGTGGCTTCGTCGGCGGACGAGTTAAATTCTAGCGGCGGGAATTTGTGCGATGGTGATGTCACTGGAACGCAGGTGTTTTTTCATACCATTGTGTATCTAGTTGGGCCCATTGGACTATTTTATGTTGATTTTTTTCTGGAAAAATTCAGATGAGCTGAGTGGGTATGTGAAAAGTTTGATTACAAAAGTGTTTGCTGCGGTTTTTTACATTGGTGTTAACATACATATTCATCCAATACTAGACAATCTGAAAAAACTCAAATAATTGCACACGGCTCCATTTCAGGCTTTCGGCTGCGCGCCCGGCCCCAGCGCCAGCGACCAGTCCCACTCAATCGACCAGGTGCCACTCCCAAACACTGTAAATGGCTTGTAAAATGTCTATGTCATGCAAAAACACTTGTTTGCCATTTTCCAGGGCATTGTACATGACTTTAGACACTTTGCGTTTGCGTGGCATCTGACATTTTACATTTATCTGTTACAGTGTCTGGGACTGCCCCAGGAGCCTGAACCAAAATCGCCGCAAATCGACCAGTCAGCTTTCAATGAGCCGAACATCGATGCAACGCAGAATTTTGACCACGCCACCCAGGCGTTTGGAAGCGGTTTACCAGAGGGAGTAAATCTGCAGAATGGTGGGGAGTTGGCGGATTGTCCCGCTAGTCCCGCGCAACAGCCGCAGTCCCCTGAGTTTGTTTTAAGTGTTTTTGAGGGGGGGGTTGTTGTCGAGCATAGCATGAGTTGATGGTGTCCGATTTTTTTTTTTTTTGGGGGGGGGGGTTCGGAGAATTACATGTTGCAATTGGCAGGAAAATTTTTTCGCATTGGGATATATAGGTAGCTGAGCGGCACCTGTGATAGATATCTAGCTGAGCGGCACAGTGATAGATATCTAAATAGCTGGATCGTTTGGGGATGGTAACCCCCACCCACATACCAAACCCCCTGTTCTTATATAACTTCCCCTATCGACACTTTCAGCGCTGGGGCAGACTTATCGTTCGACAATCCTACGGAAATCAGCGAACCCCAATCCCCCGACGCTGGATTGGGGCAGCCGCAGTCACCGGAACCGGAATCGGGACTGCCACAATCACCGGAACCGGAGTCTGCGCAACCGCAATCACCGGTACTTTTTTTAAACAATGAGGTATAAAAAATAAATAAATAATAAATAAATAAATTCAATTTTCTTGCGCAAGCTCTATTTCACATATATACTAATATTGTGTGCTAGTTTCGATTTATGCGAACGTGAATAGTTGACATTTTTGGCACCAATTTCTGATCACCACTTGTTATGGTATCCGATTTTCCACGGTAGGCATGTTTACAAATAAAGCAAAAAATTGAATTTTTTCCATCCCTAGACACCGGGACCAGAATCAGCGCAACCGAGATCACCGGAACCGGAATCCGAACAGCCGCAGTCACCAGAACCGGTATCGGAACAGCCGCAGTCACCGGAACCGGAATCGGGGCATCCAAGATCACCGGAACCGGTATCGGGACAGCCAGGATCACCGGAACCGGATTCGGGACAGCCACAGTCACCAGAACCGGAATCGGAGACGGAACAGTCACATCGGAAAAACAATTTGGACGCTCCAAAATCACCGGAACCGGATTTGGAACAACCCGATTCGCCAGATCCCGAAAAAGGGGGAAGTGGGGATGAAAAAAGTGGCAGCGATAGCGATGACGCCTTGCCACCGGAAGCTGTGGAATCGATGCTCAATGAAGATGGTGGGTTTTGTTGGTTTTCTCGGTTTTCTCCTCTTTGCTTCTGTCAAAGAGTTGGGTTTGCGACTTGCCTTTTCACTTCGCTTTTGCCAATTTTCTTTGCAATTCACTTCGCATTTGCCATTTTACTTATCACTTCTCAATTTGCGGAACCAGGGGCAAAATTTATGATTGGGGGGAGGGGTTGGGGGCTGATGGGGGACCTAGTGCCAGTTCCGCAATGAGAAGTGAAATGGCAAAGGCGAAGTAAAAGCGCAAAGGCGAAGTGAAACGGCATGTTTATTGGCAAAAGCGATATAAAAGAATAAAAAGAAACAGTAATTTCTCTTCGCTTTCGCCATTTCACTTCGCCTTTGCGCTTTTACTTCGCCTTTATCATTTCACTTCTCATTGCGGAACTGGCACTAGGTCCCCCATCAGCCCCCAACCCCCCCCCCAAAATAAATTATTATCTATAATAAATTATTATCTATTTATAAACTATCTATCCTTCCGGAGGCGATTCGCTTTATATCCAGCCTCCGCGAGTGTCAAAAATCCTAGAGACCCGTGCCTCAAAATGACCATCTTTTGTCACCACCCATTAAATTTCAGATTCGGACGCTGAAAATGCGCCAGAAAACGCCGCAGAAAAAGCAACTGAAGAAACTGAAGCAACTGCACCACCGGAAGATGTCGATAATTTGATTGCGGACATTTTTGGAGAGTCTGATAACGAGAATGAAGATAAGGAGGGGAATGAGGGGGCTGCTGGCAGTGAGCCAAAACGAGTTGGTTTATTTGCCATTGGGCCCACACTCACTAGTTTTCAATAGAAATTTTGAAACTCATAATATAGTTTTGAACGCATTCGGGTTACCTGAATGAGGTGCCTGTCAAATACAGTTGACGAATATAAATTTAACTCATTATAGTAAACTGAAACGCGTTGAAGGCTTATTTATGAGTTTTAAAAATTCCATTTGAAAACTACTGTGTAGGCGCATTCTGGCTCCATTCACCTTTTGAACACTTTTCTATTCATAATGTTTTTTTTGTAGTAACAGCATGAATTATTGTAAGTGAATTCAGGTGCCAAATACGCAAGTCAAATAAAGCCAGGGTCAAATGACAAGTAGACATTAAATGACGAGTATTTTCATTCAGTAATTTATATACTTGTCACTTACCAATTTTCTTGTCACTTGTCCAATCGCGGAACTCCGGACCTCCTAAATATATGTAACATCGCAAAATAAATACTACTGACTGTCTGATTTTTACACCAATATTTATGTTGACGATATATGGGAGCTTTTTAAAAAACCCGTTTTATCTATAAAAAAGTGTGAAGTATTTTTTTTTAAACGGGGTCGTTAAGCACGTTTTTTCATCGCTAGTGTTTAGTACCATATTTAGGGTTGGCCGATGTTTTTTTTAAAACGTTTTTTATTTAAAAAAAACGTTTTTTTTTTTAAAAAACATGACGTCCGAAATGTTTTTTTTTAAAAAAAAACATCGACTGAAATTTTTAGTACTAAGCACTGGGTATTTTGCAAAATTTTTGCGTGCAAGCGCGCAATTTCACACACAAATTGACATTGGTGGTTGTTTTGATTGGTTTTGTGGCATTTTTAGTATCAAAGTATCCATTTCTATGTGCTACCATGGGTTAATAAGCCGTCGTATGTTGCTGTAGTATATAATATTGAGGTAATGTGCTTCCATGTACCTCCACAGTGTGTAATTTCACTCCCAAAGTAACAACCTCGTTTTATAACCTTGTTTGATCACTATTCCGTGCCAAACTTTACCTGAAGTCACGAACATTCGACTATAAGGCGATATACGAACGATATGTCGACGAAAAATGGATATTTTTGACACAAATCACCACTTATAATGCTATCCCATGGCTCCACAGACATTATATGGTCATATATAACATCACAGAGTATTGCCACTGTCTGATATACCTATATATGTTGACACAAGGTCATATCTGGGAGCTTTTAAAAAAAAACGTTTTTTATTAAAAAAAAACGTTTTTAAAAAAACAAAAACATCGAGTTAAAAAAAAACGTTTTTTTTCCAACCCTAACCATATTAGCCTATTTTTCTTTTACAGGATTCATCTGAGCGAGAGACCAGCCCCTTGATGGATCGAGCACCCATGTACGTATTGTATTTTTGTCAAAATTTTTTCGCCTAGACATTAAACATGTTACCCCGTAAAATCGTGGACTTGTGCACTTTTGGGATGAAACTCTTCAATATACCAACCCCATTGCTTTTCCCGTCCATTTTTCAGCGAGTATGATTTCGATGTGATAATGCGGGAAAAAGCTGAAGAACGAAAACGCGGTGCCAAAAGACGCAAACGCACCGGAGGGGGAACGGTCGATTTGATAAATGACTCTGATGGGCTTGTGCAAGAATTTATTAGTAAAATGAGAGCTGCCGCGCAAGTTTGCTCTGTTTGGATTTTTGTGTGGATTTTTTTTTGAGATTTCATTGTCGGATGAAGTGATTTTTAATGTGCGTGAGATCTTTTTGATTACAGTTATATTTTTTTAGCCAAAATGTGTTGAACCCCCGCACGGGTCCAAATGTACAAGACCCCTGATGTGAATAGTGACTTCTAATGGACTTGCAAATTCCTATTTTTTTCTTCAAAAACATAACTCAGCTCAAGTAAATTTTTTATTAGTTGAATTTGATTTTTATACCAAATTTTGTAATTTGGCACATTTCCAGGAGGATCGAAGGTGCAATGAAGAGCGTAGACCAGCGCTTAACAAAAGGAAAATGTTGCCAGTAGTTGTGGCCACGTGTAAAAAGTGCGTTATTTTTTGACCCGGTTAAAATTTGATTTCTTGAGTTAAGTTGGTCTTCAAATTTCCAGAGCTGATCTCGGAGAAATTCTCCTGGACAACGGGTTACTGAGTTCATTCAGCGTTAGTGGTATTTTTGATTCATTGCCTTTGAATTGACTCTGTAAGGTCCCTTTCACACTTTTTTTCTGTGACGTTCAAGAGTTATAGACGTTTGAAAATTTTTGCCATTGTCACCATCTGTCGGGCTCCGACAGAGCAATTTTTTTCAAACATCTGTAACTCTTAAACGACGAGCACGATTCATCTGCAATTTGACATACATATACGCTTAGGTGGTATGTATATACTCGGCGTACATGATACTCTGCCTTCGCACTCATTTATTTCTCGCGTTGGAAGCGTGCCAATGATGATAAAACATGAAATTTTTCTATAAAAAGATGAGAAAAATTATTGTTGTGAAAAGTTAATGTATAGCGTTATAACAAAGATAACTTTTTCCAACTTTTTATGAAAATTGCATGCGTAAAAAACTCGTTGGCACTCTTCCAGCGGGAACCACACGTGCAGGCTGTAAAGTGACTGGAGCATACTTGGCCATTTTATGTGATGAATATGGATCTTTTTACTTGAATTACTGAACTTTTTCATGTTGTCGGAGTCGTCACAGAAAAGAAAGGTGTGAAAGGGGTCTAATTAAAACCATTTACCGCCGAAAGCAAGCGATTTTTAAGCAAGATGAGTATACTCGGCGGTAGGGTTGAAAAAAATCGATTTTTTAACGACCCCGATCGATAAAAATCGATTTTAAAAAAATAGCTGGGGTCAAAATTAGTCCCATTTCTCTCGAAAATCGCCTCTGAAATGATAAAAGACATGTAAATTGATAGGCAGTGCACAGTTATTCTTTCTGTGGTAATATAAGTACTGTAGAGCTGTGGAAAAGCTTCAAAGTCAGTTATTTTGAAGTTTAAAAGTAATAAAATTGTTGTATTTGCTGCGTGAATAAAATTTCATCGACCATTTGCAATTTTGTTTGCAGAAATTGCATGTTTTTGCTGAAAACACAACAAAAATCATTTTTGAAGTGAACATGGATGCATTTCCATTCATATTTGAAATGAAAACACATAGCAAAACAATGTATACTTCCCCCAATGATTCACAGCCAACCTTACATGCTTAAAAGCACACAGAAATGGGTGCCACACCACCAAATTGCTTGTAAAAACCATGAAAAAAGAAAATGGTGGATTGCTTACAAGAAACTGCACGCACGCGTGCAATTTTTTTGCATTTTACCTAGTGCATGAGTACCAAATTTTTTCCCCAGCGATTAAAAAAAAATCGGTGCAGGGGCTGCGATTTTTTAACAAAAATCGGATTTTTTATAAAAAAAATCGCTTGCCAACCCTACTCGGCGGACGTCAGACTTAGGTTGGAAACCTACCATAACCCATCTGAATAATGAACCATACTTTTTTCCATCAACATATTGAATATTTACTATGTAATAATTTATTACGAAATTTATCACGAGAGTTTATCAAAGAGTTTATTCATTAAAAATGGTAAAATTCTACGCGTACTTTGCGTTCCGCCGAGTGTCTCTATAAAGTCGGATAAATCATAAATGCAATCACTTCGATAAATAGTGAAATATCGACCAATCTCAAACATGTCAAAAAAAAGAAAAATTCGCCACACCCCAGGAATGGCTTGCGCCCCTACCCGACAAGGGTCTGCCCGCCTTGGAAATCCGGGTAGAATTGCTCAAATTGTTAGAAACCATGCCGCGCGTGGAGTCTGGCATGATCAAGAACTCCGGCATCGGCAAGGCGGTGATGCTGTTGAGCAAACATCCCAGGGAGGACAGTCAGAATAGACTCAGGGCTAAGCGGATTATTGGTGGGTTTTGGGTGATTATTGAAGTGACTGTGTGGTTTGAACGGTATTTACTGCTATTACGACCCAATTTGTAGACGATTGTGATGATAGTTTGATTGGAATAGTTTTCATTCTTTGTACTTTGTACTCTGTATTTTTTAAGCGAGTTAAAAATTATCGGTTTTTAAAATTCTTGAATTATTGAACCCAAGTATTGAAAATGATAAAATAAATCCCACCATTCTAAGGCGAGTGGGCGCGGCCAATATTCAATCTGGATGAGCAATTAAGCCGGGAGGACAGGGAAGAAAGGGACCAGAAATATTTGCCCGCCAAGCGGCAGAGAGTTAGGTGGGTATTTTAGCTGGGGAGGATTTTTATGGTTTTCGTAGGACTTAAGGATTCAGGGGTTTACTCTATTTTCTACAAAAAGGTCTAAATTAGTGGAATAATTTTTTTGCGTTTTATATAGACTGCAAATGTATTGATAAGTAGTGAAGATGATTCGAAAAGTGTAGTGAGAGAAAATCTACTTTAAAAGAACAGCACATACTTGGATAAAAACACATGTCATAGAGGTGGCATAAAATGCACGCTGGACGTTTCCATTCACATCAGTGGTCCCAAGATTTTGGCCCTCGCGGGGGGCTGGATAGAAAGCAAATCGCTCCTCCGGAGGGATAGATAGCTGAACATTTTTCTGGGGGGGGGGCTCGCGGGGGCAAAATATATAGGCTTTTCAGTGCATAGAAGGCAGAAACGGGAAAAAATCGCTAAAAACAAGTAGCTAAAAATAGGTATATAAACATGTGTATAGGCGAAAGCCGCGATTTTGAAGGTGAAAAACTATAAAATGTATGAGAACTAATGATTTTGAGCGAAAATTAGGGCAAAATTTCTCAAAAATCGCCCTGGATAGGTAGTTTGCTGGCCCATTTTGGGGATAGATAGGCAAACATTTTGCCTCGGGGATAGATGATAGCTGGCGGATTTGGCCCCCCAGCCCCCCCCTAGGAGACCCCTGATTCACATCTCTTTATACAAAAAGTTACCGTATTACCTCGAAATACCCCCAGGGGGGTTTATTTTTCCGGAGTGAGAATTTCGAGGGTGGTTATTATTTCGCCAGATTTTTTGGTAATCCCAGTACAAATTGTTGGTTGTAACTAGGGTTGGCCGATGTTTTTTTTAAAACGTTTTTTTTAAAAAAACAACGTTTTTTATGACGTCTGAAATGTTTTTTTTTTTTAAAAACATCGGCTGAAATTTTTAGTACTAAGCACTAGGTATTTTGCAAAATTTTTGCGCGCAAGCGCGCAATTTCACACACAAATTGACATTGGTGTTTGTTTTCATTGGTTTTGTTGCATTTTTAGTATCAAAACATCCATTTCTATGTGCTACCATGGGTGAATAAGCCGACATATGTTGCTGTAATATATAATATTGAGGTAATGTGCTTCCATGTACCTCCATAGTGTGTAACTTCACTCCCAAAGTAACAACCTCCTTTTATAACCTTGTTTGCTCACCATTCCGTGCCAAACTTTACCTGAAGTCACAAACATTCGACTATAAGGCGATATACGAACAATATGTCGACGAAAAATGGATATTTTTGACACAAATCACCACTTATAATGCTATCCCATGGCTCCACAGCCATTATATGGTCATATTTAATATCACAGAGTATTGCCAGTGTCTGATATACCTATATATGTTGACACTAGGTCATATCTGGGAGCTTTTAAAAAAAAAACGTTTAAAAAAACAACAACGTTTTTTTAAAAAAAAACGTTTTTTTTTATAAAAAAAACATCGAGTTAAAAAAAAACGTTTTTTTTCCAACCCTAGTTGTAACGTACACAGACGTCGAAAGATGCAACAAAAACCGCCATGTAAATATTTCGAGGGGGGTTTATAAATTCATAGTGTCGATTTTGATGGGGTATTTCGAGGAAATACGGTATTTGGCAAATTTAGCAAAAAAATTCCGCGGTCGGAATCCGGATTGGGAAAATTTGCTGGAGATCGGAATTTCTAAATTTTCGTGATAGACATTTAAAATTTTCGGAATCGGCATTGGCGCTTCGCGATCGGGATTGCTGAATTACGAAAATTATCGGTATGCGTGATCGCGATTTCGTTTTAACCCTAGAACTACTCGGTATTCGGGATTCCGGACTAAAATATTTCGATATTTTAAGAGTCGGAATCCCGATTAAGCCCAAACCAAACGCAATTTCAGCACGATTACCCCTCTCCCCAATCAAAATCATTTCGCAGCACCGATGCGGAACCCACAGAAAATGAGGGATTGCGCCCTGGAGACAAGGGGTTCATTGTGCGCGCCCGGGTGCCCCAGCCCAGCAAAAGGGATTATGTTATCAGACCAAAGAGTAACGTTGAGGGGGAGTTTAAAATGGTCGGTTTTTGGTGGGGGTTTGTTTTGTTTTTTTGGTGTTTTATGTTTTGATGTTTGGTGTGGGGATGGCCGGGTTTTTTTCAATTGTTTTTAAAACCCTCTGTTTTGTTTTTAAAAACAGCCAGTTTAAAAAAAAAAACCCAGGTCGTTGAGAAAAACCGTTTTTCAGTCCCGTAGTTTGGTGTTTACTACTAAGGACAGCCAGTGGCCACAAACCCCACGGTTGATTGTATAGGAAATTGCGCGTAAAAATAACAAAATACCGATGGAGTCACTACCAGAAATAATCCATTTCGCTTTTTTCAAATCTCAAACCCCTGTGACTTTAAAAGATAAAGTACTGTCACTAGTTGGAATTTAACCATTTTAGGGACGCTAGACGCAAACTTAATATATTTACATGACAGCGGATTGTATACCCGGAGCCCGGTGAACTGGGGGGGGGGACATGGCACCTTTGCCCCTGTAGTAAGGGAATGGCGTCATGGCGCTGGCGCCATTCGTAGGCGCGAGGGATAGATAGATAGCTGGGAGCCGGGATAGATAGATAGATAGGCGATTTGGGGGGGGTTACCCCCCCTCCAAACCCCCCTTTCCTACCCCTGATGTGGTGTGACGGATAAATGCGCGCGTGTTTTTAGTCCGGCCCGGGACGGGGGGGGGGCGCCCCCCCCCCTAGGGTTCAAACGATATATCGTATCGAATATCGAATATCGGATATCGACCATTTTTTAATATCGAATATCAAATATCGATATCGAAAATTTTAAAAAAATATCGAATATCGAGTATCGATATCGAAAATTTTGAAAAAATATCGAATATCGATATCGAAAAGTTATATCGTTTGAACCCTACCCCCCCCCCCGCCCCCCTGGCTACGTCCTTGGTCACAGCTTAGAGTTCTACTCACACCCCCCCCCGCAGAGTTCGAAGCGGAAGTCAAGTCGTTACGACGTGAAATACCGGGAATTTCAAGGTAGAAATAAAGCATCTAAAGCCGAGCGGGCTGTTACCGTGTCGCTTGTTGGAAAGGAGGGAAAAATGTGAAATTATGACGATAAGAGTTTTGAGTTGACCGAGATGCGCTGGTGCTTTTGAGTTTGTGGTTTTTTGCATTGAATTTTTAGTTGACGTTCATTATTTACGCTCTGTTAAATGAAACGGTAAATGTTAAGAATAAATAAATGTTGACATTTGCATCGCTATGTTCGAAATTTTTGTTCCCTTTTCGAGGTACCCGCATTCTATCAATTGTTGAGTTTCCCGGAAGTTCGACATGTTCCTCGGTAAAATTTAAACGTTCGTGGTTTTGGCATCTAGATTGTAAAGGCACTGTATCATGCGTACATATAAATGTACTTATATATTTTTCCGCTATCCAATTCCGCAAGTAGACAATTGATAAGTAAAATGATAGGTGATGAGTAAGTCAAGTCGCAAGTAAACTCAAAAGTGACAGGGTAAATTTTAAATGCCACATATAAACTCATAAGCACTTACCAGTTGCTTGAAAGTTGAGACCAATTTTCTTAAGAAAGTTGACACTTGTTATCACTTGTCCACTTGCGTATTTCACCCAGGTGCCAATTTTCAGCTTTTGAAATATCAAGTTTACCAGATTTCCTTCAATTTTCCCTATTCTCCAAAATCCAAAAAGTTTCGATATGGAAACAAAATTTCAACTAATGCTCCAAAATGTACCATATTTATGTGAATAATATTATCTATGTTTTCAGTTGTGAATTTACAATGTCAGTGGATACAAAGATTGATGTTATCATGCTATGTACGAGTTTAAAAATGCGAGGTAAATAGGTCAAAAGACTTCCTGTAATTATTTTTCGCGTGCAATTTGAGCTACGTTCAGTTGCATTTAACTGTTAAGCACCTGTAAAAATATATGTTCGTGTCAACTCTTTTTACTGTATGCTTCAAGCATGTGATCGGTTGTATTTCTGGTGTAATGCTTACCTATGTATTTACGTACTTTATGCTGAATTTTACGTCCACACTTGAAAAATGAAGAAAATCCAAAAACATTTACTTGTGCTGCTTGTATTTAAATTCAAATTTTGGTCGATTTTCCGGGCTCCCTTGACAATTGCAAGTCCTTACTCACACTTTTATTTTATCTACGCTGAATGTAATCCATTTCCACATTGCATGCATTTTTAATCGCTCGCGCAGCTGGCGCCAATTTTCAAAGCATGTAGGCGTGTCACTTTTCGAAGCGGATTTCAACCATTTCACTATGCATTTCGGCTATTAAATTTGCCCCGTTTGTTTTGGCCGCGTGCCAAGATTTTCCGTCATGATGTCAAAAATGTCGAGATTTTTGGTGTACTGCATAATCGGCTGTTTTATCACTTCGATGATGACTATCTCTTATTGGAATTCGTCCAGCTCGGGTACGGCAAAGCCTCAACTTTTGCATAGAACTGGTTTGTTGGCGTCGAATTTTTTCGGCTTTTTAAAATTGGTTTTTATGTTATGAGGTTTTTATGTGAGCGGGGTTAGGTTAACTATTGTGATTTTGAGGGTTGAAATAGGCCAAAAGTTTTCAAATAATTTTCGCCTGGCTGTACTGCGAAATACAGTGTTTTAGTGGAATTTTGGCAAATTTGAAGTCTTTAAAAAATGAGGAAAAAACTTTTTTCACAACGGGGCCGTTTAAAAATACGCTTCTTGTCCCTCCAAAATATGAAACGACAAAATCCTAAAATATACTTTTTGCTCATTTCTCCGGCATTAGTGTTACTACTTACTATTCAAGTGCCCCTGGTGCCACTTTCGGAGTTTGTCAAATTTCATGCAAAGTGTCAAAAGTCATGTAATGGGAATTGAAAGTGCCCTGGGAATTGGCAAAAATATGGGAATATTATACTTTTAATTTAACCTTATATTTATTTCCAGAATCTCCACACACTGTAAGCACGCAAAGTACGGGTGAAAATGGCAGCTCGTTCCAACTAATTGATGAGGTGTGTTTAATTTCCGTTTGATTTGAATTGTCAAAGTTAATAAAAAAATCAAATTTTATGTTCAATGTGAAATTTTTCGAAAATAATTATCAGCACTTACATTGTATTAGCAGTAAAAAAATAATTGTCAGCACTAAAAATTACAGATATCTACCACAATGAAATTTCAAGAGATGGGCCTAATTCGGAACGAGGATGATGCTAAAAAAAGAAAATTTGGTTACGAGAGGTATTCTTTCAATGTTTTAGTTTCTGATCGGATCGGAGATCGCAGAGAATTGTCTGACCATCGGCATGAATTGTAAGTTTTTGGCAGCGGATCAATTTGGAGTAATTTTCTCAGGGGTTCGCGGAATTTGCCATTTTTGTTAGCATGGGACAAATTTATGATGTGCCTAAATTGGGGAATTATTCAAGGGTGCTTATTCTTTTCTGCCTCTTGTCACGGGTAATTCATGTGTAGTTTTCAAGCAATTACGGTATTTGCATATTTTGACGCATGAGCATATTTTACATGTGTCTGTCGTGATATGTGCATGGTAGTATGGTCTGGCGTGAATACAACCTTCATCATAAACAGCCTAGGGTTGGGGGGGTTTTTCTCGCCAAACTAGCAAGGCTTATTACACTAACCGATGTATCAAGGCGGGGGGGGGGGGCTTATTTAAGGATCCGTGTTAATCACGCTTTTCTCTGCACAGATGCCGCGAACAAACTTACTCAATCGACCTTCCGAAGGCATCCATAATTATTTGTTATTACAATGAGGCACAATCAGCTCTAATCAGAATGGTCAATTCAATTTTGGATCGCACGCCGGCGGAGTTTATCCACGAAATACTGCTAATTGACGATTTCAGTGATTCTGGCATGCTGCCAACAGATTTGCGAACTTACGCTGATAACCATTGGCCGACTGATTTGGTTAAAATGAGTCGAATGGAAAGTAGACATGGATTGATAAGGGCCAAAATTGCAGGCGCCCAAATGGCAACGGGGGAAGTGCGTAGATTTTTTCATATTCTTTTTATGAATACAAGTTTGGTGGTAAATATCCTGTCTAATTTCAAAAGCACTTCAAATCGACATCAAAATATCGACATATTGTATCAAATATATGTTTAGATACAAATATTTATTGTCGATCTCATATTTGCGCCTCGAATATCTAGCTCAAATTGCTGCATTCATTATAATTTCTGTCAGAGCGTGTGCTTTTCGGTAAAAAATCGAAAATAGTATGTTATTTCTAGTGTTTATAAAATCGCTTAGTATTTTTAAAAACAGTCAATGCCATCACAGGTACTAGTTTTCTTGGACAGCCATTGCGAAGTGAACATACATTGGTTGGAGCCGCTTTTGAACGAAATTAAACAAGATCCTCACAGGTCTGTCGAAGTTTCTAATCTTCGTGTGTTCGAATCCGATCGAACTAATTGGATATTTTGCACTTTTTCAGAGTTGTCTGTCCATTGATCGACATCATTGACCCTGACACATTCAAATATGTAAAAGCGCCGCTTTGTTACGGCGGTTTTAATTGGTCATTGTTTTTCAAATGGAATTATCCGGATGCCGCTTATGTAAAGGATAAGATGAATTATGTGAGACCGTTGAAGTTTGTTTGATTGTTTTTTTCTGTTTTTAGATCCTGGTGACACTTCCGCTCCCTGTGAAGTGTCAGATGTCATGTAAAATATCATAGAAAATTGTAAAATGCCATGCAAAATGTCAAAAGTCCAGTAATAAAATTTTTTCTCTTACATATTATTTGACACTTAACTCTACACGTTACAAAGCGCGGGACTGCCACCATTGTTGTCTTTATAATCGTTATCATTATATTCAAATTCCAATGTTTATTTAATTTTTGAATGGGCTCCCTTCAATCGCAGGTCCCCCACAATGGCAGGGGGTCTATTCGCAATACAAAAGGCATATTTCCATGAACTCGGCGAGTACGACAGCGGCATGGATATTTGGGGCGCGGAAAATGTCGAAATCTCTTTTCGGGTGCGGTTTTGGTCTCTCCGGGTGCATTTTTATCGCTTTGTAATGTTGGAAAATTAGGAACATTCGAAAAAATCGAGGGCCTTGTAGGGTTCAAACGGGATCCCGATCCCGATCCCGGATCCCGTGAAATTCCGGGATTTGGCAGTCCCGATCCCGATCCCGAAACCCCAATCCCGATCCCGATCCCGAAATCCAAAAATACCAATCCCGATCCCGATCCCGAAAACTTTCAAATCCCGATCCCGAGAATCTCCCAAGTCCGGGATCCCGATCCCGGAAAAAATAGTGGAAATTATGAAAAGTGAAAAAATGACATTTTTGCGTGCAAAAATGTGAACGCAGACCCCAAGCGTCCATTTTATGTGACTTTTCTGGCTTCCAACAGTGTTTTGAGACCTTTATGAACAACTGTGAATGCCAGAACAGTGACGAAAATCGCTATCCCTAGACCCCAATCCCGATCCCGAAAAAATGCCAATCCCGATCCCGTGACCCCAATCCCGGCCAATCCCGATCCCGATCCCGATCCCGAAACCCCAATCCCGATCCCGATCCCGAAATCTCAAAAAGTGAATCCCGATCCCGATCCCGAAAAGTCAATCCCGTTTGAACCCTAGGGCCTTGTCCTAATTACCTTGTCTATTTTGACTGTTTTTAACTTTTTTTAGCGGTTTTTTCTTTTTCTGCTTTCTATACCTTGAAAAAGCACTGAAAAAGGGGCCAGGCTCATTACGCACAGAAACCCGTTACGCACACGCGCCCGTTACGCACAGAATCAAAACCCGCCACGCACAGACGCCCGTTACGCACACAACTGGGCCCTGTCGGACAAGTCGGCTATCTGAGTTCAGGATTTTCATGTGTGTTGAAGTAGTTGACACCTGAAATTTCATCAAACGTTGCAGCTGTTTTCTACATATTTTACATTCGCAATCGCGAAAGTCAAATATGTAGAAAACAGATGTAACGGTTGGCAAAATTTTGGGTGTCAACTACTGCTATACATAGGGAATAGAATAGAAGAGAATGTGAAAAATCACATAAACTTTGTAGGCACAGAAACTCGGCACGCACATGGCATCAGCTATGTGCGGGCCGAGTTTCTGTGCGCAGCGAGTTGACTTCTGTGCGTAACGGGCTTCTGTGCGTGCCGAGTTTCTGTGCGTACAGCTACAGGCTCCTGAAAAAGCACAGCACGAGCCCGTTCTCAGCCCCCCCCCCCAAAAAACCACAACAACAAAATTTTAGCTATCTTTTCAGCAAAAAAAGTCTGGGAAATATATTTAACGATGTATCCATAAATATAAGATTTTTGATTAATATTTTTTGTAGGATTTTCCAAAGATTTTCAAAGATTTTCTTTCTGTGAGATTTTCTTAGATCATATTTAATTATAATAATCACCCATTTTTCAATCCTAAACACAACCTATTTCAGATCTGGATGTGTGGCGGCTCCCTATACATCTTGCCCTGTTCCCGAGTGGGTCACATTTTCCGCAAAACTAGACCCTATGGCTCCCCGAATAAAACGGACACAATGGCATTGAATTCTGTGAGAACGGCAAGGGTTTGGATGGATCAATATTTGGTTAGGAGGGGTGTTCAGTTGGCGTATTTATATAAATTACTATTTTTTGTTTTGCTGAAGAATCGTGATTTTTGTCGACATTCAATGTCAATAAAATACTTGTTGATTTGTTGAAAAAAAGGTGTTGATTTTACACTCTCGCAACAAAGTTGCTTAAAATGGACATTGTGGTGTATTACCGTCATTCGTGCTGAGTGGTGATGTCGTTTTCGATATGTATATTGCTAGGGCGCACTTTTAATTGAGGTCATCATTGATAGCAGAGCATATTTTCACATTGTGGCAACACATTATTATAATTTCGTCATTTCCATTAGCTGCTCTCGTTTACCCTGTTGAATTCCCCCCCCCCGACTTTTCCCAGGAACGATTCTACGCAGAAAGGTCCCACCTGCGCACAATGGATGTGGGAGACATAAGTTCCCGGGTTGAACTGAGACATAAGTTACAGTGCAAGTCGTTTCAATGGTACCTGGATAATGTGTACCCACAGATACTGGACCCGGGTGCAGAAGTGCAGGGTATAGCATCCAATAAGAAAGTGGCGCAAGTGAAGAGAGTGGTCAAGGTTTGCATGTTTTTATCGATGTTTTTGATATCGATGCTCGATATTTTACCAGAATTTTTTGTGTGTCGATCCACGGGGGGGGGGCAGATCCTGAAAGTTCTGCGCTATTTTGTACCTGTATTTATACGCCCTTTGAAATTCGCTTTGAAAACAGATCCATATGAATTTTCGACGCGATTTTTTATTATTCCAACTATCCCAGGAGCCAGTCCCGCACTCTGTGTAATGTGGAATGTAATACGACTTTGAAAAATGCCATGTAAGATGTTAAGTGCCGATAAAATTGAATGTAATTTTAAACGAGCGTTACATGAAATTTGACAAATTATAAATATCTCACTACTGGTGGCAACCGTCCTCCCATAACGTGTCAAATGTCATGCAAAATGTCAAAAGTTCTATAAAGAAATCGTTCTTTTTATTTTAATCGGCATTTTACATGACATTTGACACTGAACTTTACACTTAACAGGGTGCGAGCCCTCCGAGACTGACTTCCGTTTCCCTTAAAATAGTCCATTCACTTTCAGATATTTTCACCACTTACCCAGCAATGTCTATGCTCAAATGATGAAGTTCCTAAAAAAGGCTCTTTAGTCACTTTATGTCAATGTGACACTGCTCTCACTGAGGGCACATCTCCAAATACTTGGCAAGAGACCAATTTTGGTGAATTCAGATTGAACACTTTGTTGAATCAGAGATATCATCTGTGTTTGAATGCTGATACTATGCCTAGATTGGTCAAGTGTCACCTTAATTTTGGGTTTCAGGAGTGGAAAGTGAATAATTTGGTAGGTTTTTTGGATTGGTTTTGTTTCGGGTTTTTCTGTCTGATACCGTTGCTTAAGCTAATTGAATTTGTACTTTTCAAAACTGCAAAAAATCGACCGTGAATCGAACGCAATCCGTCCGTTCAAATTCAAATATAAGATATAAAAAATCGCACCTAAGTAGAACCAAAAAATATACAATAAATAAATAAAGAAGTCCATCGACTTAATTTTAAAAAAAAATTTCACAATAGCTTTCAAAATATCAAGGTTTTTGTATATTTTTCAATTAATCTCAATTTTTCCATTATTTTCAAAGTTTCATTGTTTCGCTTTCATTGATTTCAACAAAAAAATTGAAGTCCAACTTTTTGCCCGACACGCAGCCCAACAGCTTGCTGGTGCAGCTGTACAACGACGCGAGTGGCTCCTGTGTAGCTGTGGAAGATAATCTCGTACAATTATTGCCTTGTCGCCGGGGGAGGCAGTTTTTGTGGCAACTGGTAGATTCTAAGTGAATTTTTTTTCTTGGGGGGGGGGTTGGTTTGAGATTTTTTGTGACCGTTTGATTATTTACGTACAACAAAAAATGGCATACATTAGTTAGATTTAATGTAGGACGTATATATATTCATTAATCATGATCTGTACAAATATTACCTTTTTCACTTTGGCCGGTGTTTGTTATGGATTGAAGGATGCTTTGGACATATTTTTATTCTTGGTGCCGCTCCCAGACCCTTTAAAATTCCCTGTAATTTGTCACATTTCCTCTTTTACTGGCTGTTTCACATTTTACAGGGTCTGGGATTGGCCTCTGATTTTACTCGACATTTTTGTCAACGGTGCTTTTTCGTACACTTGTTCATTGCAACTACCGTATTTTCTCGAAATACCATGTCTCGAAATGCCACCCGTCTCGAAATACCCCCCGTCTCGAAATACCCCCCCCCCAAAAAATTGGCACTATGAACTTATAAACCCCCTCGAAATACCCCCCCCCCCTCAAAATGAGCACTATGAACCTAAAAAACCCTCGAAACACCCCCCCCCCCAATTTAGTGTATGGAGAACGAAATAGAAGTCCATAGAGTGTTATAAATCGCGGTTTTTGTTGCATTTTACGACGTTTGTGTACCTTTCAAACAACAATTTAGTACTGGGATTTCGAAAAATTTCTGGCGAAATAAACCCCCCGCGAAATACCCCCCTCAAAATTTCCACTCTGAAAAAAATAACCCCCCGTGGGGTAATTCGAGGAAATACGGTATTTAGTTGTTTGTCTTCTTGTGGCACTTGTACATTTTTCATGTCTTTTTTTCGCCATTTGACAGTGAACGACTGCAAACAAATGATTTTCATGCAATGCTAATCTTCTCTTTTCAAATGCGAAACTATATATGTAATTACTTTTTATTTTTTGTACGTAGACCTGTAAATTGATTAATATGCGTAGAGAATAGAAAGAATAGAGTGTATGAATATATTAGTATAATATGTATTCTTATTTAGAAATTCTATTGTAAATACACCCTAAAATATTTTTTATTTTATATTTACACCACGGCACTAATTTTCGCCCCGCACACTGGGAAAAATGGTTGTGTATAGGGTGTCAAAAAAATTTTTTTACGGAAAACGGAAAGGTAAAATTTTTTCACTTTACAGAAAACGGAAAGGTAAAAAAAATTCTGCCGGAAAACGGAAAATGGAAAGGTAAAAAAATTTCACTCAGCGGAAAACGGAAAGGTAAACAATAATTATCAGCCGGAAAACGGAAAAATAAAATGCCGGAAAACGGAAAGCGAAATTTTCACTGAAATGGAAAAAATAAAGTGAAATTTGCACGGAAATGGACAAATTTGCAGAAGGATGCAGGTTTGCCTGTTTGGGTTTGATTGTGGTAGCTGTACATTCCGCAACTATGGATCATGCCAGTAACTTCACTTGTAGTTCAAGCTTAACTGAACCAACAAAAAATCATCAAAAGGTAGCAAAAGTACACTACAACAACAATAAGAATTTAGCAAAAGTGAACTTTGATGTAACTGAACAGTAAAAAGTATACTCAGCAGACTGCAAAGTATGTGTCCAAAATTACTTTGTGTTTTTTACAGATTTGGATACAGATAAAAATTATGAACGACACAAGAACCTGGTAGTTAAAAACATCATAGTGGAAAAATATAAATACAGATTGGAAAAATAATGAAAAATGGCAGAAAACTGAAAATCAAGCGAGAAAATGGAAAAATGGCCTGGAAAAATGGAAACATAAAGGTAAAAAAATTTCCAGCCGGAAAAATGGAAACGGAAAACTGAAAAAATTTCAGTTGCCGGAAAACGGGAAACGGAAAGGTAAAAATTTTCGGCTGCCGGAAAACAGAAAATGAAAGGTAAAAAATTTTCAGCTGCTGGAAAATGGAAAGGTAAAAAATTTTCCCGCGGAAACGGAAATTTGACACCCTAGTTGTGTACCTCGTTTTCTTTGATTGCGCCACGCAAAAATTATTTTTTCAATGCTATTTCTTAAACACATACCTAGCTATTTGCAGTAAGTTTGAAGTAATTTAGTCTGACAAATAATAGTTTACTATTATTGTAGGCGAGTTTTTTCCTGCTTTTTATTCCGCACATAAAATTTTCGTATTATTTCCGCACAAAAACTGTTCGGATGCGGAATTTAAAAAACATTGAACCACTGCGTCATTGAATACAGCAGTTACGGTAGATTCATGTGTAGCGCATTTGCCCACTTATTTGTCTGTGATCACCGTGCACTTTATTTACGCATAACTTCGTATCGTTTCTGTGTTTGAATATGTTTTTTGTGCACTAATATAAGTTCATTTTGTGTAGAATAGTGTATTTTTTATTTTAGAAAAGTGTTTTTTAAAGTGATTTATTTCTTTAAAAAAACGTTTTTCAGCCCAATTTAGAGCACATTAAATTGTAATTACCATTTTTTCCTTCGCTGATTTACAATCCGGGTTAGTTCTGACAGCAAACCGTGTTCTCATGATGCATAATAGAAACTATCCAATTTTATTCCATATTTGGTTATTCAATATTTTTCGTCCATCAGGAGCCAATCCCATTTCACCTTGTCAAGTGACAAATTTCGGTCGAAAATTGCAGTGCCGAAACCATGTAAATAATCAATTTATTCTTTTAATTCACACTACATGAAATTTCACACTTTACACTGTACACTTTACATTTCACACTTTACACTGCGGGAGTGCCACGTGGTGGTCTCAAATATTGTCAGTCTAATTTCGAATGAAATGTTGATTTACCGATCAGTAGTTTGCTTACTGCGCGTGTTACCTCACACTGACGGGGAATTAAAAAATTTCACCTAGAAATGTCAACTCAGGAATTATTGATGTTTTTGTGAATTTTGTTGCTTGACGTGGTGCGGGGTTGCTCCTGGGTCAGATTACCATACCTGTCATGTTTTATGTTAATATTTGCCTATGTAAATTGAACAAAAATGAACGGTGAATCTACATGATATTTCGATAAAACTGACTACTTTCGATGTTTCATTATGTAATTTACAGAACAAATAGCCAACAGCAAATGTGTTACCGTTTCACTGTGTTTGTCTACATTTTTTAAAACCTGTTATACCGTAAATATTTGTCGATTATTTTTCCTGTGGAATTGTTTTTATCAGACGTTTTTGAAGAGGGGGAAGTTCAAGGGAGAATTATTATTTCGTCAAAATATTCTATACCTATCTTTCTATCTTCTCATTGCACCAAATATGCCTTAAACATGCCATTTTTCTTCAAATTTGACCCAACTACCGTATTTCCTCAAAATACCCCCCCTCAAAATGGGCACGATGAATTTGTGGTCCGGGAAATGCATAACAGACGTTCAAAACACTACGTTAGAACATCGTTTATATCATCTACATCCTTATATAAGGCTGTAAAAACTTATAAATGGTGGTTATTGTTGCATTTTTCACGTTTTTCTCTCAAAATTTTCACTCTGAAAAAATAAACCCCCCGGGGGGTAATTCGAGGAAATACGGTGATTGACCACAAATATGCTATAAGAAGAGGAGTTACTGTAGTGTGGAAATTATTTTTTTTTCACTAGTCTAACAGATGGGGGGGGGTATTTTGCAAATAAAAATGGTAATAAAAGAAAACGGAAGAAATAAATGTCCACATAAATTTATCACACACTTTTTCACACCAATTCGAAACTTTCTCACAGCGTTGACAATGTCTTCCGGCGTCAAAAGCGGTTGCATTTGGATGCAGAAAGCCGTAAAATTGGGTGCCAAATCGCGGGGATGTTATATCGTCACGGATGAGATATTGGCTCAGCTGAAAAATGAGCTTCAGAAGGTGGATGTCGGTGTTGTGCATCTTTGCTGTGTGTTTTTTCTGTTGTTTTTTTTGCGAATGTGATGACTGGTGGTGGCTTAGATCCCTTTCACACCTTTTTTTCTGTGACGACTCCGACAACATGAGAAAGTTCAGTAATTCAAGTAAAAAGATCCATATTCACCAGATAAAATGGCCAAGTATACATACCACCTAAGCGTGCATGTCTGTCAAATTGCAGATGAAGCGTGCTTGTCGTTCAAGAGTTACAGACGTTTAAAAAAAATTTTTGCCATTGTCGGAGCCCAACAGATGGCGACAATGTCAAAAATGTTCAAACGTCTATAACTCTTGAACGACAAGCACGATTCATCTGCAATTTGACATGCATATACGCCTTGGTGGTATTTTATGTATACCTGGCCATTTTATCTAATGAATATGGAACTTTTTGCTTGAATTATTGAACTTTCTCATGTTGTCGGAGTCGTCACAGAAAAAAAGGTGTGAAAGGGACCTTGCGTATTTAAATGCGCCGAGTTCTGGCGTCAGTCCCGCACCTGGTAAAGTGTCAAATATCATACGTGTTTATCAATCCTTATTCAAAATGTCAATTTCAGTAATAAAATCTGTTATTTTAATTTTAATTGCCATTTTGGATACATTTAACACTTTACAGGGTAGGGACTACCCCTTGTATTTGTGCGCTTAAAATTTAATTTCCTTCGACTAATGCAAAATTTAACATCCGCAGTGCAGCACACATCTGCGAGCATCTGCTTGAACGAGGTTGGTTTCGTAGGCGTGTCTTGCGCTGTTCATTTTTTTAAAATTTGTCACAGTCTAATCTGCTCAGAATTGGGACTCTGATGTGCCTCGTGACATGGAAATGATGTTCAATCGATTGGTGCCGCAGGTTAGCTGTCATTCCTTAAATTTTTGAACCAGTACCATAGTTCGATAATTGCAATGGCGGATTTGAAAAAAAATCGAAAAATTCACGTGAGATTGAGAGATTGGCAATTGATAAAAAAGTATACTCCGCAGTTCACACGCTATGTAGTTTTCTGTAGGAAACACTCCATAATCATACAGAAATCAAAATTGTTCAAAAAAAAAAACGTTCCAGGAAAAAAACATTCATTTCCTGTACTTGACCCCGCCTTTTTCTTTTTGATATATTATTCTGTTTTTGTCAAAGTGCCAGCATAAGTATCCCGCTCGCGCGGTATCGACTAAAAAGACATAAGTAATTTAGGAGGCATACTCAGCGGTCCGTCGAGTATACCGTTTTTTATTGAGTACTCAACTCCCTTCCCAGCAAGGAGTGCCCTACCGTCACACGTGCGAAGGGCCCGACGACATGCCGGGCCACGTCAAGTCGGCCCTGGTCGGCGCGTCCCTGTGCGTGCCCGTCAACAAGGGCGCCTTCGTGTTGGGCACTTGGCAGGGCGTGTGGCTGTGTGAACACAGGGATCGGGCGGGTTGGTTTGGTTGTTTTTTTGGTGTTTCATGTTTGTGTCCCTTTTTTAGTTGACATTTCTGGACACACTTGCAGTTTTCAAATTTGATAATTACTTTCATTATCGGACACTATTCCAGACATTTACTTTATCACCTATTTGGAGGTATTTTGTGGAATGTTTGACGTTTCTTGCAGCCGGCAGAACGATTGTAGCTACTATTCAAGGCGCACCGGTGGATTAATGTTGATTTATGAGATAAAATTTGTTTGATAGAATATTTATGTGATTTATTTATAAAAAATGTCTATTTTTAATGTCGATGTTTAAATAAAGATCACCAATCAGCGTTACCTCAAATGCGATTATTCTAGATCTCTGGGGAGTTTAAATGCCTCGAAACGGCTCTGAATGGCTATTTTACTTAAATATCTACCTTATTTGTCATAACAATTCGCTCAAATCGCTTTCGCAAATTACAGAATTAATTACCACGTGTTTTCAATTTATTAATTTCAGCCACAACTAAACAATCAAAATGTCATTCATAAAAAGCGTGCAAAATGACCCACCATGTACATCCAACAGCATTAGCACTTCAAAACAACCCGGGTGGTCTAAACTGAACCAGCGGGGGGTTTCCACTGTTTTGAGCAGTGGCTGTGACGATTTAGATGCGATTTTGTCTTCCAAAGGCGGTTTGCCTGCTGGAACTGTGTGCCTTATTGGTGAGTTTTGTTTGTGCATTCGTGTGGTGGTTGAGGGTTTGGTTGTATCCGTGGTTTAGGTAGCGGTAGCCAGATTTTTAAAACGGTTTTTAAAAACTAGGGAGTCGTAAATTACATACATGTGTGTCCATTTTTGCAAATACTGGTGGTGATTGTTAAGGACTTTTTTGATCAAAATGCTACTGCCACATTGAAAAACTGGTTTTTACGCCTTATTCATAGCTAAACATACGTTTATATTTAGCTCAAAATTAGATTTTGAAATCATACCAAATCCGAACAGATTGTCGCCGAATACAGATCTGTAAAACAAAAAACAGCGCAAAAATCGACCAAAAATGTCCTCTTTTGGAGGTATAGCTAACTAACTAGCACAGTTGTTAATGCAGATTTACTTTTACTCAAAAAGTACGCATACTCGAGTGTCGAGTAAATACGCATGCGCATGAGTATACGCATGCGTATACTTTGAAAAAAGTAAGCTTACTTTTTCAGAGTACGCCAGTATAGTAGAGTAATTTTTTGCCATTCTAGACCCGTGCTTTTCATGAAGAATACTTATTAGTAGAAAGAAAACATCTTTGTAGTCCAGAAAAAAATTCATAATGCTTTTTCCAGAAAGAAAAGGTAATTTTACTCGATTTTACGCTTTCCTGAGAAAGAATGCTGGCATTTACGTTTTCTGGAAAAAAAGTATTTTACTCATTTACTCGCTAGTAAAATTAAATAATTTTTACACTTTCTGTACTCGGAGTGAGTAAAAACAAAATACTTTACGCATACGCATACTTTGAAAAAACTGTGCGCTAAATAGAGCCTTTAGCACCTTGGATTGGGGGGGGGCGGGGGTGGCGTTCAAACCAGATCTATTTTTAAAGTGAATTTTGTTCTGGTCATTCTCACAATCACAGGCGAGCCGCCGCCGTGCGCACACACCAATGTCCTTGTGCGCACATTTCTATCCGAAGGTTATGTTCGATCCGATAAGTTGATCGTGGTGGCACCCCACCATGGCGCCCATTTGCTCGATGTTGGTCTTTGTTTATATTCCGTTTCGAAATGTTTATACCTATTTCGTTCGTTTCTCTTTCATTTTGAATTTTGTAAGTTTGTGGTTAATTTAGTAATTGAACATCAATTGCGGAATATTTACTTAGATTTTACACACATGCATAAACATTTTTCATACGCGTGACGTTTTTCTACCGATGGGGTGGGGTTTATTCGAGAGGAAATGTTATTGTTTCCTCAATCAGCTAACAGGGAAGTTTTTCGAAGGGGCATTTTTCGACGATATACTGTAATTCAGGGGTCGGAGGGGGGCTTCAGCCTACAGCCCCCCTCGCTGAATACCCCCGAATATTAGAATATACTGTAGTCTTTGATTGGTTCCTCTCCAAACTTTTTTTCGCCAAAATTCAATTCTCGAACTACTTATTCAATAATATATTTTTTAATCTTTACTTCGTTTTATTTATTTTGTAATTCAGGAATTGCCGCCGCCAATCGAGGAGGAACGATCTCGATCTGATGCTGGTGATTTTGACGAGATAAATACTGCAAAGCAAATGGATGATTTGAAAATTGCCTGGCGATATAAAATGGTGTCGTTTAAAAAATAATAACTGCAGTATGTGTATTTCGTTGGTCATACAACTTTTTCTAATCTACGTTTTATCACAGGTAAACTCTCAAGAGACCCGACAAAAAACTCAAATTGGCCGCTATGACTTACAATCAACCAGTTACATTGACAAAGACAAAATAATTGCTCACTGCCAACCGGAAATTATCACAGTGGATAATTTTGATGTGGAAAAATGCTTCGAAACATTGAGAGCGGCAGTTATGAAACACAGTGAAAATGCAAGCAAAAGAGTTCTTAGAGTGGCTGTACATTTGTTCGGCTCGCCGCACTGGGGTTGGTTAAAATTTGAGACATAAGTGACCGTTCCTAAGTGGCAGAAAATTGTATTTTGAGAAGTCCGTCGACTTTAATGAAAAATTGAGCAAATCCTTCAAATATTCGAAATGTCAACTGACAACAGTCTGAATAATTCATTCATTTGGTTCTTGTGATATGCGATCATTGTACTCACACATTTTTAGACTGATCAGATTATTTTTGTTTTTCAGGTTTTGACGAGATGCAATTGGTCCGCTTCATGTGCTTGTTGAAAGTTCTGATCAGATCGACTCCTAATGCCGCCTGTTTCGTCACTGTGTCAGATTCCACTTTGGTGTGATTTTGGCCCTACACACTAGTTGACAACGACTGAGGCCTTCTGTGTATGTAAACCCGGTGCGCATGTGGACCCTAATTTTCACTCAAAATCGCTAATTTTCATACCTTCTTATAGATTTTCACCTTCAAAATCACTGGTTCATTTGTTGTATTGTCTATTTTCAGCTATTTTTTGTGCTTATATACTCATTTTTAGTAAGTTTCCACCTACCTTTAGCGATTTTTCTACATTTTTCTGCATCTTAAAAAAGCCTGTACATTGAACCCCCGCGAACCCCCGAACCCCCCAAAATTTTTTTCCAGCTATCTATCCCCCCAGAGGAGCGATCAGCTATTCATCCAACCCACTGAAGGATTAAAATCTAGAATACTCCCGACATGCACAGCGGGTAAATATGCACAGAGGCACAGCCTCGTTGACAACGGCACCAAATGTCAACTGGTTTTGGTGTCGTTGTCAACTACTGTGTCACTTTAATTGCCCATCTTTAACCTCGTCTCTGTTCAAAGTCTATTCTATTCTAAGGCTATCGATGTTTGGCGGAGAATTAGACGCCACAGTGACGTTGTTTTGCGCTTAGCACCGTTCCAAATTGGTGAAGCCCCGGCCGATACTACTGTTTATGGTAAAAATCATGGTAAGTGTCCTAACTTTCCGGTCAGTTCAATTTGTGGGCGTAGAACGCAGTTAACATTGTGCCACACGGAGACCCTGTAAAATGTTAAAATTTTTCTTACTTTACCGATTGTTAGACATTTTACATGACTTTTGACACTTTGCACGACATTTAACATTTTAAGGCTCTGCTAGTGACGCCTTCAATTTTTATTTGTATCTGATAAGGTAGATTTCGTTCTATAAAGTGTACCGCTAGTCAGTATACTCATATCGACGTCAAAAAACCAATTCCTTCCATTTCAGGTCGTTTTATAATCGAGCGATTGTGTGCTGTGGGAACTTTGTCACAACACCGGCCAGCCAACTGCACTGATTTGGTGTACCGGTGCAGAGCGAAAAAGTTCGCCATTGAGGTTCGTTTTTTTATAATAATTTAATTTTATTTCGCTATTTTATTTGGTGCGAAATAGTGATGGGTTGAATAATATGGATGTTAATTTTTCACATATCTTTTTTGATATCTCTTTTTAAGAAAATGTATAATATGCAATGTATACTCGGCGGACCGCAAAGTAGGTATGCGCCCAAAATTACTTACGACTGAGGCCTTCTGTGCATGTTTACCCAGTGTGCATGTAGACCCTAATTTTCACTCAAAATCACTAATTTTCATACCGTTTTTTGTATATTTTCACCTTCAAAATCACTAGTTCAAGTGTTTAATTGTCTATTTTTAGCTATTTTTGTAGTATGTGCTTAAAAAGCCTATATATTGAAAATGGTGAAAGTGGTTAAAATGTTTTTCAGATATTTTTAGATTATTTTTAGTAATTTTTCACTTTTTGTGATTTTTCTGCATTTTTTCTACATCTTGAAAAAGCCTATATATTGAACCCCAGCGAACCCCCAAACGACCCAAAAGTTTTTTCCCAGCTATCTATCCCTCCAGAGGAGCGATTAGCCATCTATCCGACCCCCTGGAAGGTCAAAATCTAGAATACCCTTGACATGCACAGTGGGTAAACATGCACAGAGGCACAGGCCCATTACTTACCTATGTCTTAATCGATAACACGCGCACAGGATACTTATGCACGCACTTTCACAGAAAAGGCGAGATTCGCGTGCACTATTTTATTGTTTTTGTAGACGATGACGTCATGAAAGAGTGTTTCCTTCACAAGTGGAGTGGAGTAAACAGAATATCGAAGTTTGGCACTTTTCGTTTATCAATATCGAAAAGTGATATCATTCCAACCCTAAATCATAAAAAACACATGCCACTCGCTACACAATGGCATCAAAATTTGAATATTTCAACCCCAATTTTCAGGTATTACGCCTGCCGCCCGCATTTTCTGACCAGAGTTATAGCGCAGCTGGCGACTCGACTTGCGGCTCGGGAAAATCGCCATTGGATTTTTGATAATTGATTATTTTGTTACTTTTGTTGTTTTCATAAAAAATTTATAGATATTTTGAAAATGGTGAAAGTGGTTAAAATGTTTTTCAGATACAAATCAGGTGGTACCATACGTAATGTGTATTTTAGATATTTTTTCGATTGTAGCACAAAACGAAAATGAATAAACAGATCATTTCTATTCATGCAGCAGGTAGCTAATTGCGTTTTCAGATTAAAGCATTGATTCGAATTTGTTTTTGTGCCGCTGGAAAGTTGACACGATTTGCATTTGTCTGTTGATCGCGTGCATAATTCGTGTGTTACAAATACAATAGCCAACTTTTTTGTGCGACCAACTTCACACATAAAAGCAGCCTACTTATGTATGTTGTGCACCAATGTTCAAATCAATGCGAAACAGCCGACATTTTGCAACAAAAAAAATAAAACAAACTTCCCTAAGACACCTTGTTGCCAGTAGCAAAAATCCAGTTAACCCAAAAAATGAATGCACTGACATTTCTCTGCTTGAGTGTTGTTATCGCAGCTGCAAGCCACAGTGCCGCTGCTGTGAGTTACTTTTTTCTGGCACACATGCCCAAGTCTTGCCGTCTACTTAATCCGTCATATCTAACTTTGTCAACTCGATCGCGCTGCTGGGGCCTAGGTAGTACACATCTAAACCCATTACACATCTAACCGTGACTTCAACCGTCTTTCACTTCAGCAATGGGTATTGTACATGGCATCATGTCAAAATATGCTAAGAAGAGAAGGTGAATATATTAAGTATGATGTTTCATACTTAAATACTTTTACCTATAAGTGTGTGGAAGGACATTTGATGGATTTTGTATTGTACGCTAACATAATATGGCTTATTTTTACATGGTATTTTAGCATGTAGAAATGTAATGCCAGTAAAAAGACAAAACAATGAAAACAACCCTCACTGTCAATCTGTAAGTGAAGCAGTGTGCTCACATGCAAAAATTGCAAAATACCTAGTGCATGTCTGTCTACCCGAAATTTTGCTTTTTGATTACAAAAATAAAAATCAGTTAAAAAAATCAAGTGCCATCCCTAATCTAACCCCTATAGATGGGTAATGGGTCTAGGGCATAGAATTAGATGGGTAATAGGTCTAAATGTGTAATGGGTCTAGGTGGGTAATGCGTAGAATTAGATGGGTAACAGGTCTAGATGGGTAATGCGTAAAATTAGATGGGTAACAGGTATAGATGTGTACCGGCACAGGGTCGATCGCACTGGCCATCATAAAACAGTTAACGGGCGCCATTGAGTTGACGTACAGGGCGCGGGACAACACTACCCTCCGGCGCCACGTTTCCAGAACCTATCCATCACACCAAAAAAATCGCAGTCTCCGTGCCAAGAGTGCGCGAACAACATCTCGCCGATCAAGCTGTTGCCCCTGTCGCTCCTGCTCAAGAAGGGCACCGACGTGGACACGTGCGCGCACGCGGGGGTCGGCGTGGTCATGGACAATTGTCCAATGTGCGTAAATGAGGCTGATGATATGAGGTTGTTTCGAGCCTGGACTGAGACTTGCGAGGAGGCAGGGCGGAGGGGCACTTTTGCGTGATTTCATATTTGAGGGTGTTGGGAATTTTTGGGGTCAATGCGGCTAGTTGGGGGGTGAAGAACAATTTTGAAGTGAGAAGTTAAAAGAAACTTAAATTCTAAGTGAACAGGTGCCAGTTATGCAAGTGAGAAGTAAAATGGCACACGCGAAGAGAAACTGCTTTTGCCAACTTTTACTTGCCATTTAACTTCACTTTTACTTCGCTTTTGCGATTTTACTTCTCAATTTGCGGTACTGGCACCAGTTTTATTTTATTTCAACCTTTTACTTACCACTTTAAAATTGGTTTTTCACTTCTCCACGTACGGTATTGAACCCTGATTTTGATGTCTTTTTTGCATCGGTAATTGGATGAAAAAGGCTACAAAAGTGACGTAAATATTTCCAATGAACGGGCTTTTCTCAATCAAAACAAACTGAATCAACAATCATTTTCATCACTTCCATCTGGACAGTCTTGATATCGATTGCATCTGTGATACGCCCATCTGCAATCGCCGTTGCCGCAGCGAAAGCCACCCGGTGCGCAGGCTGCGAGTGTTTGCAAATTTTTTTGCATGGATGCTCTTTTGTTTTGCATGTGCAGAAATGAATTTGCAAAGTCGTGACTACGGTGATGAGATTATTCTCAGTTGGCAAGGTCGTACTCTGTAAAGTAAAAAAAGTCGAATGTCATTCTAAATGTCAATTAAAACAGGTAAAAAAATTTATTACCAAACTAGGTATTGACATTTTGCAAGACATTTGATAAAATTTGTATGACACTTGACACTCCTTACACTTCATGTAAGGGCCACAGGAAAACTGAAATATCATTTGCACAGTTCATTCCTCTCAACCAGTTGGCAGCTAGCCAAATAAAACAAACTGAGGCAATCCTTCTGATCTGACCCATCTGCACAGTTGGATCCAGCAAATGTGGGTATTGAGCCGACGCAGCGCTCGTGTGCTGGAATGCACTTGCTTTTGTCTCTGCACAGGAAACCTCTGCATGCTGGTGGGGGGGGGAGAGGGCGTGGCTTAAGTAGTTTAACCTTCCCGTTGTGCGGGCTACAAGTGCGCACGGGTACTTAAGCAGGACTGTCACCGGGGTAAAGTTATATGTAACCGAATGGTATGTATACTCCGGTTACTACACCTTGCACGCGTGGTTCCCGCCGAAAGTGCGCCAAAGATGGTTAACGCGTGCGGGTTTCATAAAAAGATTACAGAAATGATTGTTGTTATAATGTTATTCATTAACATATTCACATCGATGAATTTTTTCATCTTTTTACGGAAATCGCATGATTAAATAATCATTGGCACGCTTCCAACACGAGACATAAATCAGTGCTAGGGCAGAGTATCATGTCCGCCGAGTATAGGTCATTCTCGAACTAAATCATTCTAACTGAAACATGTCAACCATCATTCCCCCCTAACCCACCAAAAGGGCAATGTGTGTGCATCTGGTCTGAGCCGTCATCGCACCGGGCTGGCTTGCCCGTGCACACCTGTCGCCAGTCCCAGACCCTGTACACTGCCCTGAATAATGTCAAATATCATGCAAAGTGCCAAATGACAAGTAAAAAATTGAGAATGTTCGCGACATTTGACAAGACTTTGACACTTCGCTTGACATTTTACAGGGAATTGTGCAGAATCTGCGAGTGGCCCTGGTCCGCTTGGATACACTGCCTGTTGCTGCAGTGGAACGTGTGTCTGTCCCCGCGGCATGCTAAATGTTTTGTCGGAAAACGTAATTAGTATACTCCGCGGACCACATGCCAAGCATTTTTCCGCACGAAACACTCCACTCCATCGTGAGGTCATCATTTATAAAATACAAATTCTTTAAAAAAATTCTTTCAGACATGAAAGTTCTGTTGGTTTGTAATCGACTCCGCCTTCTTGCGAAGCGTCAATCCCTCTGTAGTGCACCCCAAACCAAAAGTCTCTACCAAAATGCATATACCGTATTACCTCGAATTTTCCCTCCTTGAATAACCCCCCTCGAAATACCCCCAGGTTTGAGCGAGCTTAGCAAAAAAATAGTCCCCCCCTCGAAATACCCCCGTCTGGAATATTATACATCATGTATGCAATGTACATGATGCATTAATTGCTGCAAACACTGGCAACACAGAAACACACCTGTGCAGTTATATTCATCAGACCCATCTGAACAATCCCTGTGTCCATCACATCTGTCCTTTGAGTCTATGCACTGATTCACTTCTAGACATTCCCATTGAAATGCATAGCACACTGTCAAGTCAAGTGAAATCAAATCGATTTTGAGTTGACATTTTTGGTTGTTTGGTTCTTGACAGACTAACAGGATTTTCTGCTCGCTCGCTCCATTCGGATCAAGGATTTAGAATGGGAAACTTGGAATAGTGCCAGAGTGTAGGTTATGATGAGTAATACAAATACTTTTGATCGCATACTCATGTGCATTTTGACGATTTCACTTTCAAAATAGCATAACAACTGCACGTAGGCGCATAAAAGTCTCTTTTACTTGACTGAAAAGTAGTGATGAGAAAAGTGCCAAAAGCGCCATGGCGCTTTCCGACCCCCATCGCCAAGCGCCAATGGCGCCAGGGCAAGGTAGTGCCATAATTTTTTCAAATTTCAGTTCGAGTTGCAACCCAAAAAATTTTCCGGTCGAGTCAGTTATGAGTCGAGTCGGCACCCAATTTTACCCTCAAGTCACGAGTCGAGTCGAGTCGAGTTCGAGCCCTAGCCGTGGTGCTTTTTGCCTTGGCGCTAGCGCCAGATACCATCGCCATGGCGCTTTTACATCATTACTCAAAAAAGGTTTCAAAAACGATAAATAAACACAATAGGCTCAAAAGGTACATTTTATACCTATTTTTGTTTATGCAATTCACATCATCAGCTGCTTCTGTGCGCTTCTAATAACTTTGGTTTTATGTTTTTGCTGAAAAATGGTGTCATTAGCAAGCTGCCGAATTATTCTACCGAAAAGTCCCAAAATCTGGCGGTAGTACCGTATTTTTTCGAAATGTAAGGTCGCTTTTAACGTGTTGTTTATCGTTATTTCTGTTGTTTCGTTAAATATTCCATTTAAATATTATACAAAAATCATGCATTCAAAAATGATGAATAATTACCTATCCTTAATTTACTGGAACATCAGAAACCAGAAACTTACTACAGAATTTACTTCAGAAATCAGCGAGAAAACAACATCTTGATTCATGATTAAAACAAACAATCCTTCCACATTTCTACAATCACATTCACAATAAACACATTGGTTTCTTCCTTCACGCGCCATCATATTCAGAAAAAAAACGTCAAAGCAAATCTGGCGCTTGCGTCGCTGTATCCGCGCAGAAGTCTGGCTTCGGAGTGTCAGGCATTTCATCGTCTGAGATTTTTGGATGAAAATTTTTCTGATCAATTTGTTGTAAATACCGTATTTCCTCGAACTACCCCCTTCAATTAACCCCCCTCCCCACCCCTCGAAATACCCCCAGGTGTTCTCGAGCTGAAGAAAAAATCCCTCGAAATACCCCCCACCTGGAATAAGGTACATCATGTATGCAAAATACATGATGTGTTAATTCATGTCAATTTGCATCGCAACTACACATAGACTAGTATGTGTAGCTATCTACGTCGATATGTCTTACCTTAACCTAGGTAATCCTGTTTGGTCACGTTTATTATCAGTTTTGGGGATGTAAAACGCCACTCTTTACTACGACCCTTACCGAAAAATTCTGGCGAAATAATACCCCCTCGAAATACCCCACTCAAAATTTCCACTCTCAACCCCCCCCCCCTGGGGGTATTTCGAGGAATACGGTATGTAAAATTAGCAAAACAATAAGCGAATAAAACAACAACAACAAGTAAATCGACCAATGGTATTGCAATCTTTGCCCAAAAACCGCATTGGACCCCTCTGTCTCAGGGGGCCATGGACTCCCCTGCCGAATGGACCCCCGCGTCTCTGACCCCTTCCATGACCCCGCCTTTCATAGTCCGGTTTGCACCCTTCAAATGCACTCGTCAAGGTGTCCTGAGGCACTCCCAGACCATATAAAATGCCCTGGAAAATGTCAAATGTCATGCAAAGTGTCCAATATCATGTAAAATGCTCTAGAAAATGTTTTATATCATGCAAAGTGTCAAAAATTGAGTAAAATGTCCTGGAAATTATCAAAGTCATGGAAATTGTCTAAAAGTCATGTAAAATGTCCTGGGAAATGTCAAATGTCATGAAAAGTGTCAAAGGTTATGTAAAATGCCCTGTAACGGTGAATTTTTTTATTTTTACTATACTGTACATTAGACATTTTTCATGACACTCTACATGACTTTTAACATGCATGACATCAGACATTCTCCGTGACTCTTTACAGAGTCAGGGAGTGGCCCCTGGCCCACGTCTGCGCTGATTGCTTGAAAGCAAGTGCACAGGGCGCGAGAAGTGTCAATATGGCGTTGGCGGATAATCGATTGACATTCTTCTGGAACTGGCGCGCTGGGATATTTTAGTTGATTTTGTGTTAAACGATTTTGCAATGTCACAATCACTTTTTAAGTGTTGAATATTCTAGATTCATTCAGAAGTAGCAGGAAATTCCTGCCAGGATTCTGCCAGGATTAGACAGGATTAGACATCAAATTCAATTTTGATGTATCAGCCACATAAACTGTACCTTTTTTGCACCCCCCCCCTAATCTCGGGCAGGGCCTGTCCCTCCCACCCCATTCACCCCCCCCCGAACCTGTCTCCACACTTAGTCTGCGCGTCGCACATGTGCCCCTTGAACGTGTCCGGCGTGAGCGCCTCCATGTCGACCCCGGTGCGCTCGCTGATGCACTGGAGCGCCGCCTGCGCGTCGCCGCCGCTGCGCTCGCATTTGCGTCGCAGACGACGCAATTTGTTGCCGCCACCGAATAGGTGCTTGCTGGGGGGGGGGGGTGCATTTGGGTGTGTGTTGGTGAGCCCCCCCCCCCCCCCCCGAAAGAATGTCCTCCCCACCTTTATGAGATAGCAGACATCAAAAGATGCCACGACCATTTGTGTTGGATTTTATAGTTTGGTTTACCGAGCGTGTTAACTTTTCAATTCCCAGAGGAAAAATTTTCCCTTGTTTTGTAACGTTTTGTTTTCTGTTTTCTTGCAGCCAAAATTTTTTTACCCACTTGTTTTCTGGCAGGGCAGCCAAAATTTGTTTACATTTTTATTGTCGAAACATTTTTCACGTTAGTTGCCTGGTTTGCACGTCTCACCACTTATAAGTGTTGGTTTATGGAAACAAACGTTCTGATAAAAAATTAGCCCCCATCGGAGATAACCCATTTTCAAAATTCACCAACAAAAAAATCTGCGAAGGTATAAATTATAACTTGGTATTTATAAAATGGTAAATGTATCTTAATCCTACGATGACGATATCTCAAAAGACTGGCATCTTGCCAAAAAGCTTACAATTGCGGGCCGTGGCCCTGCTCATGACCGTGACCTTGCCCATGGTGCCCATGATGCCCATAGTGTCCGTATCCCACGCGGGGGCAATCACCCTCCGGTGCCGGGAAGCCAGCCTCCTCTACGCAGGTTTTCACTCGCTGTAGGTTGGGGTGTGTCTTGTGGAGGTTGCGTTCTTTGCTAGGTATACTAGGTGAGTTGGCGCGTGATGCGTTCTTTTCATGCGATGTGATAAATTGGTCGCGTGTGACAAGTAGTGATGGAATGGCGCCATGGCGCTCCCGCCATTTTATCACATTCCATCACTATGGAGGGGTATTTCGAGGGTTTTTTTCTCATCTCGAAACGACCTGGGGGTATTTCCAATGGGGGGGTTAATTCAAGGGTTTTTTTATTTTTTCCTCGACTTGAAAAGACCTGGGAGTATTTCGAGGGGGGCTTAATTCAAGCGGGGGTTACTCGAGGAAATACGGTACAAACATCCCATATACTTAGAAATTCGTTTCCGAACGAACGCACGTCATGTGGGTTGAATCCCAGCTGTTCAGTGAGGCACTGCTGCATTTCTTCGCGCCGAGTTTTCCAACTTTTATCATCATTGTCATCATCGTCATCAGAATCACAGCCATTGCTGAAAGTGTTCAAATTTGGGTTAAATGATTTGAACTACAGACAGAACATTTTGTGCTAAACTTTAGCAGACTTTTTAGCACATTCTGAATAATGTGTCAAGATATTAGGTGTTTTGACCTCACAATAAATTGCTTTCACCAATTAAATTAGGAATTATTTTTGCACAAAATTTATCACAGAAATTCATGCGGCCCGGTGCCATTACACATGTAAACCCATCACACATGTAGAACCCGCACGCATTAACTATACCCAGCACCCTGAAAATATGCAATAAAACACATGACCCAGTGATTTTAAAGGTGAAAATCTATAAAACGTATGAAAATTAGTGACTTGGGTGAAAATTTGGGTAAAATTGCTCAAAATCGCTCCAGGTGGCTTGATAGCCAGGCAATTTGTGGGGGGGGGGCTGTTCAGGGGAAAGTAACCCAAAAAGTTTGCCTTTGGTATAGATAGATAGATAGCTGGGCGGTTTGGGGTTGGTTACCCATCCCCTTTCTTACCACTGTGGGTATAACAGGGCTACATGCGTAATGGGTTTACATGCGTAATAGGCCAGACCCATACATGCATCAAAATCGGTAACAAAGTGTGCAAGCAGTGCAGTTAATCTACTGAGCAAATTTACTAATCTAATCAGACTGCACATTCTACAGAGAATATTACCACATTTTGATGAAGCAAGTGATTTGATGTAATATGTATTTTGGATTATTGTCTATTAGCTTACTAGGTTACTGTAAATTTCACCGCAAAAGTATATTTACAGCCAGTAGACATTAGACAATAATACCTGACACCGACACCCACAAGACATCTGTCAACAAAATGCCAACCAACTCGATCATGCACTGTTTGCAGATCTTTCTCGCCTCCTCTTTGTTCACAGTGGCTCCCATGGACTTCATAACCTCCGATTTCATGCAATTGTGATTCGCTTTGATCGCATCCATGCATTCTTGTGCGGTTTGACAAGAAATTACGCCCAGGAAAAGCGCAAAAGTTAATGAAATTATTATTGTCTGCATTTTTCTTCTGGTTTTCGAGTCTGGTTGCTTGTAGGATACTTCAGTTTGGGCTGTATGGACGGTTTTTGGCGTGAAATTTGTGTTATTCAAGGGGGGTTGTTTTTCCTAAGAACTTGCGCTTTATTCATTGTATAAATGTATTCCATTAACTCATGAACTCCAGGTATATAACACCTCAACAACACCAAAAAATTCATGCTCATCAGCATCCAAATCATTCAAATGCACATTCTGGATACACATCTAAAATAACGAGAGGGGGAAGTTACCGTATTACCTCGAAATACCCCCATGGGGGTTTATTATTTCGCCAGCAAATTTTGAGGGGGGGGGGGGTAATTCGAGGGGGGGGTTTATTCGAGGGGGGGTCTATTATTTCGCCAGAAATTTTACATAATTCCCCGTACTCAGACGTAGAAAAATACAACATTGTCAGAGGCGTATGAGTGTTTATAGGCATATACTACTGTATATATTTAAATACACATAAACCCTTCCCTAACATCCCTCAGTCATCGGTTTGAACGTGTGTTCAGCATAATACAGTTCACACACTGTGTTATTTGTTATGTACATACTGTGTACACTGTATTTGGGGGGGTATTTCGAGGGGGGGGGGGTTATTATTTCCCCGCCCATTTTGAGGGGGGGTTAATTCGAGGGGGGGGTTAATTCAAGGGGGGATAATTCGAGGTAATAGGGTATTCAATAGTGGTGACTTATTCAACGGGTGTAGTTATTTTTTCCTCACGTGGTCAACCGGGGGGGGGGAGTTATTCAAGGGGAAGGTCCTATTCAAGGATATACGGTATTCGAGAAAATACGGTACATAGAATCGACCCTCAATCGATCCTTGAACCATGACAGGAAGTGAAAGACACATAAATTTTGTCGGCCCAATGAATCTCCTCACGGGTTGTTCTCGATGGGTGGAATTGACAAAAAGCTTAATGCTGGCAGCAATTTATCACTGCAGCAAACCAATAATCCTTATTGTCTTAAAATACCAACGTCAGTTCACTTATGCTCCGAAAATTCAACAAATTCGAACACAATGGAAATTTGGCTGGCACGGCGTCGTACGGTCATGACTGATCAGATTTAAAAACATTGCACAGCATTTTTAGATAAACATAGCTAACCCTCAAAATAAACTGTTCCGTGTGATTTACATTTGAAAAAATACGTTTGTGTAAATAAATACCCTACCGACTGCGCACTTTATTTACATCGAAACTTTCTATTTCCCACCCACACATCAGTTCACTATTGCTGTGTGTAATTAATCAGATTGGCTTTGTTCCTTAAAATATGGTAGATTGGTGCTGCACACACCAGTTTACTGTCAGTAAACTAAAACTTCGAAAACTCATAAATCTACTTTGAATGGCATTTGCGTTTACTGCGATTAGATGTTCGTCAACAAAAATTGAAGGAGAATAAAAATAACTCTTTCGAGTAAACTAAATTGCTTCAAGCCTCAAGGCCGATTTATCAGTTAACTTAATTTTTATTTTAAAAAGTTTAATAAACTAGGTATACAGTCTACATACTTAAACAAGTCTATAGAGTCTTATGGCAGTCTTTTTGCATTTTTCGACGTATGCGTACGTTGCAAGCGACAATTTAGTACTGGGACTCAGAGTTGCGAAAGCGTATTTACGCTTACCCGAAATACCCGGGTAAATGGGTATTTATACTTACGCTTACGCTTACGCTTTCGTAAAATACCCATACGCTTTTTTACGCTTTCCCGGCCGAATTACCCGGGTACTAAAAGCGTAAAAAAACGTTTCACACGGTCCGGTTTCATGCTTTAAAAAAAGTGTAAAACAACAAAAAAAGAAATGAACGAAAACGCGTACAAAAAACTGACTGCGTGTGTGCAGTATCACACTAAAAACAGCAGCAAATGTACACAATACTGTGAAATACAAATGTCTCGTTAAAATTGTCTTGCCTAGCAATATCGTAGCTTCAGATTAGGAATTTGGGGGCTGAAAATGTATTGCGAAAACTGTCACTGAGAGCTTTATTTTGAAACAGTTCACTGAACAAAAACAGATATACAGTGGCGGCAAATGCATCCCGGATTCTGTGAGTATATATCCACCTGGTATGCATATTTACTTGATTGTGAATGCATACAGAAACTTAATGTATAATAAGTATGCAACTGTGTACTAATTTAATGTGAAAATATGAATATGGTGTATAAATTCATCTAATAGTGAAAGCAAGAGTGTTTTCTGATGCAAGAGCACTTTCTAAAAAAAAATACGCTTATGCTTTATTTTACGCTTTCCTAGGTATTTTAAAAATATCTTACGCTTACAGTATCCATACTCAAAATTTGGAAAGTGTATTTACGCTTACGCTTACGCTTTCCAAAAATACCGGTATTTTAACAACTCTGCTGGGACTTCAAAAAATTTCTGGCGAAATGATAACCCCCCCCCCCTCGAAATACCCCCTCTCGAAATACCCCCCTCGTTTTCCCTCAAAATGTCCACTCTGAACCCCCCCCCCCCCCGGTAATTCGAGGAAATACGGTAGTGTGTGCACCCACATTATGTAACATAACCGGTCTGATCACAATATTAGTTTACATTATTTTTGCTCCATGATACACGATCGCTTTAATTGTTTACTTGTCTTTTGTTCACATGTACTTGTTTCACTGTTTAGAGCGAAGCCGCCTTTGAATTCCCGGACAACGTTTTTTTTGGCACACGGCAGCAGCGTTGGAATGGATTGTGCGGGATTTGTGGGCGCCATGTGATATTTAATTGATGCTTCATGCTATGTATTTGCACGCTGAACGAGACACGTGATCATGATGTTTTCATCAATAAAATAAAAATGTTCCAAGAACGAAAAAAGATAATTTACTCCAGTACGAAGTATACTCCAGTCTCCAGTCACTTCTAACGATGGCAAAAAAAGATTCGAAAATTCAAAAATATTTTCGAATTTTTGAATTTTTTCATAATTTTCGAATTTTTATTCCACCCCTGGAAAAAACACTTAAAAATCGATGTATTTTTAAAAAAATTCGAAAATTCGAAAATTCAAAAATTCGAAAATAGTTTTCGAATTTTTCAGGGAATTCAAGGTGACAAAAAGCTATCTTAAGTTCAGCGTACTAAATAAAGCAACAATTGATATGCGGTGGGTCTGAAATAGTCTAATGTAACGAGAAAAAAAACATTAAAAACATTGAAATGGCATCCGCGGCGGCAGCGGCGGACTCCATCTATTTATGACATCTATTTAGAAATACAGGGAGCCGCCCAAACAATTAGAACCGCGGCGCTCTACTTCTGCGGATAGAGACTTCGATCCATCAAAAAAATCGCTCGCGGGTGTTCCGAGGGGCAGTCGCACAAACGTTTTTTGGAAGGCATTCTGCCCCAGTGAAAATGGTGCTAACTGATCCACATAAATGTTTCTACCATTTGTCATGTTAAAGTGAAGTGAAATTGTCATGTCATGCTTCACTTACAGTGAAATTAAGGTTAAAAGGGGCTCAAAACATGAAAACAGTCCAAATATTGTGTTTTAAGCTTCAAATTCAATGTTTTTCTAAAAAAATTCGAAAATTGCCAAAAAAGATTCGAAAATTCGAAAATTCGAAAATTAAATTCAAAATTCGAAAATTAATTTGGGAAAAAATTCGAAAATTCGAAAATTCATTTTAGAAAAAACACTTAAAAATTTAAATACTTTTTTCTGGGAGGTTTGCCATCGTTAGTCACTTCACACCCTGCACGCGTGGTTCCCGCTGGAAGCGTGCCAACAATTTTTTTACGTATGCGATTTTCATAAAACGGTGAAAAACGTCATCTCTGTTATAACGCTATACGTTAACTTATTCACAACAATGATTTTTCATCTTTCATACAAAAATCGCATGCTTTATCATCATTGGCACGATTCCAACACGAGACATAAATGAGTGCGCTGGTAGAGTATCATGTCTGCCGGTGCCGAGTATATGAAACATATGTTGATTGCATGTACTCGACTCCGCCTTTTTCTTTTCAAAATTTTGTTATCCTTTGTCAAATGCGTGCGTAAGGCATGAATATGGAATTCAGGACACATTCCCCTCCCGGTTAGATTCCCCTCGATGGGAATTTTAGTGATAGTCAAGTTCCCTTGACCGGTAATTCTCCCTGTCCCTAAAGTTTCCTCAGAAGTGCTACTTCAATTGGCAAACCATACTAATGTTTGCTAATTCAATTGGCAAAGCATCGAGACGTATGCTAATTCAGTTGACAATTGAATTGACAAACGTTCAGTTGGTTCGCCAATTGAATTGACCATATGAATGTAAGTTGACCATCCGGCTAAATTCCTCTCATAGGGGAAATTTAACTGGAGGGGGAAGTGGTTGCTACCATAAGTATGTGCGGATGTCCAAGCAATGACTATTTTAAGCGATAAAAGATACACAAATAGAAATAGGTAGTTTGACGTATTAATCAACGCAACCATCTAAATTGGCTATTCAATTTGAATTGTCACCTGTCCTGTCAGTTTCGTTCGCGCCTAACGACTGATTCAGTCGCGTCAAGAGAAGTCAAAACACAGGGGCGAGTCCCATTAATGTAAAGAGTACGTACAGTGTAAAATTCCCAGTAAAATACTATTGGGCATTTGATATTGTTCACGATTTGTCAGATATTTTACGTTTTTAACTTTGGTCAAAAACTTATGTAACTGGAAAAATAAAAATTCCGGCAACTAGTTAGATCTTATTAGAATTATGCTCTAAGCAAGCCTAATAATTATAACGTGGGGGTAATTAACGTATAATTAACGGGAAAAATAAAACCATGTTTCATGGCTGCTGCAAGTTCCAGTTGGGCGTACCGTCATGGGGGGCTGTGGCTTCGGTGATTGCGTTGCAGTGCACAGCAAACTTCACTTTTGCTGTGACTTCCCTGTGCACCACAAGTCTTCATTTGGTCACACACAGTCGTATTCGAGTCGTCAGGTTGTCTGCGCATAGTGGTCTTTACATTTCATGCATGGTTTACTAGCCGTATTTCCACCCACAATTTCATGACATTTTATACTGTACCTTATTTCTCCATTTATAACACTCCCCCGTGCACAACATCCGGAGTGTTAAACAGTTCTATACATAGCACCCGGGAGTGCTATGCAATGCTAGGTTGCAAAAAAAACAAGCTCAAATTGAACAGTTTAGATATTGTGCGTGGCGCCAGCCGCTGGAATTTCGTATTTCCTTGCATGTATACTCCGCGGAAAGCACGCTATGCATTTTTCTGAAGGAAACACTCCATCATGACGTCATTGTTAATAAAAAACATAGTTCCTGCCAAAACGAAAAAAACATTTCAGGAAAAACATTAGACACTTTTACGTGAATCCGCCTTTTGCTTTCTCAAATGTTATTCTTTTTTTTTGTAAAAGTGAATACATAAGTAGTGATGGAAGAGCGCCATGGCGCAGCGCTAAAGCAAAAAGCGCCATGGCGCTTTTGGCGCTTGGCACCATAATGCTGTGGCGCTATTGGCGCTTGGCGCCATTATGCTGTGGCGCTATTGGCGCTTGGCGCCATTATGCTGTGGCGCTTATTGGCGCTTGGCGCCGTTGTCCTGAAAAGCGCCATGCCGCTTTTTCCATCACTATAAATACATACCTAAGTATCCTGCTCGTGCATTATCGACCAAGACATAGTTTCTACAGCTAAATACCGTATATCCTTGAATAAGTCCCCCCTCTCGAATAACTCCCCCCTCTCGATTAAGTCCCCCCTCTTGTGAGTGTGAGGAAAAAAGAACTCCCCCCTCGAAAAACTCCCCCCACTTTGATGGATAGAAACATTTCATAACATTTCACATTTACAAAAAAAACGTTTTATGTATTCAATATGTACCTAAATAAATGTAATATCTTGCAGCTGGAGTTCACTAACATTGTTTTCACTGCTCGAATTGTGAATTTTGTAGTCCTCCAAATCATTTATGTTACCAAATTTACCCCATTTGTGAAGTAAATTTATCATACATTTTACTGGAAATACTGACGAAAAAATACCCCGCCCCCCTCGAATAACTCCCCCCTCTCGAATAACTCCCCCCTCAAAAACTTCTGACGAAAAAATAACTCCCCAGGGGAATTATTCGAGGATATACCGTATTATGAATTGTTTACGTCTTTATTTTAGTCACAAAAAAAGCAATTTGAAATTTCCGAAATACATTTTCTGTACACGTGTACTTTTCAAATGTACATGTACAGGTGAGTACAGGTACTTTAAAATGCCTTTGTAAATATATTTGTCAAGTACTCGAGTATTTTTCGAGTAAATGTTTTAACAACATACATTTTAACAACTGTGGTTGTCACAAATGTCACCATCACACAGATAACCTAATGGCATGTAGGTTAGCTACCTAATTGCATTTTTCTCCAAAATGTAGACGTCACTCCCTATCATATGATTGAATGTTTTCACCTGTCTTCACCTCAGTTCATCTTAGCACGCATTCGATACGGAAACGTACGGAAACGTACGGATGTCAAGAATACACGTTCGAAACACAGAAACAAAAACGCAATACTCAACATATAAGTTTTTTTTTATCGAATGTGATGCAGTTACCTAGTGTAGTACTTGATTGAACTTACTACAAGTGAAACTTGAAACAGTAACAGTGAAACTTGTAGTAGGTCAGTTCAATCAACTACTACAATAGCTCAAAATGGCATCATTGTAAGCCTTACGGTGTGATTTTCTGGAAAAAATTTTTTTCCGAACATTGCAGTAAATTAAACTGTGTAACATAAGAAAACTCAAGTTTTTACGCCAACAAAAAACGACACAGAAACCGCAGAAATTTAAAAACAAACACAACAGAAACACGAATGTGACTCGAGAGAAACAAAAAAAACATAGAAAATGTTCTAGAAAAATGTCTGTAACATCATTTCAATTGTAATGGCACAATGAATTCACCTGTTGCACGTCACACTAATTGGTTTTCTTACCTCAATTTATGGTAAATTCGTCTATTCAGGTTTGCGAATGTGCATTACCTAGTTCACTATGTGGTCCGCTGAAAAATGGCGCCGATCAGAAAAGTCCATGGCGCCGGGCGCCATAAGCAATGGCGCCAAAACGAAATGTAACATTTCGGCGTGTACGTATTTAAATCACCGAGGCATTTTTAGAAATGCAAAGTGTTTTTACACTTTTCCTAATGGTAGGAAACCACATAGATTAATCTGTCCAAAAATTTGAGCATTCATTCATACAATTCAGGTAGGTATAAATATAAAGACAGTGACTAGGTGATGGAAAAAGCGCTGAAGTTTCGGCACTAAGCGCCCAACCCAAAGGGCCATGGCGCTTTTTATGATAGGTATTTCAATTGGGGAGGGGTTCCATTCTGCTAGAATTTTCCAGAGTTGTTAGAATTACTGAACTTTTTTTAAAGGATATGTAAATGTATTTATTTTTTACTCGCAACAAAGTATAGAACATGTAAAATACTTTTTTTACTCGTACTCATGCGTAAATGTAAGTAAAATACTTTTTTTCCCAGAAAAATGTGAAAGTGAGTACTTTTCTCCTGGAAAATGTAAAAAGCCACTACTTTTTGCATGTTAGGGTGAGTTTTACACGGGAAGACATAATAGATACGATGTCGTTATATAGTGATTATTTTGTATTTTTTGGAAAAATGATATGATTTCTTCAAAATTTTGTTATTTTAGCAACAGAAACTTATTTGGAACAAAAAATACATTTTTTCTGTACGCGTGTACTTTGAAAATGTACGCGTAAAAGTGAGTACATTACTTTTTTAAAAAGTATATGTAAATTTATTTACCGTGTACTCGCGTACGCGTACTTTTCGAGTAAATGTACGTGCATGTTAACAACTCTGGAATTTTCATCAATTCACATTCACACTATCCAAGAAAGCACGCGAGCATAAATAATCAGTTAAATAATCGTCTAACAATAACTGTAACTTTCATTGCAGTTTGAAACAATCATAAAAATACTAAGTACTCCAAAAACGGTTCAGAGTTGACAGGAAAAATGGTTGACATAGCTTATTGGGTTGACATTTTGACGACCACTCTGATGGCTGCCAGCGCACCGATTTACTTCACACTCTTGGTGGTTCTTGTCATCAGGTGCGTGTTTATCCTGGGTTATAGTCCGCGTAGGCATAGTTGTTAAAACGTATTTACCGTACCTATTTCCTCGAAATACCCCCCGGCGTGCGGCTATCTTATATTAACGAAAGGATGATTGTCGTCAAAATGTAAACATAAATACCAAGGTAAAGCATTTGAAAAACCAACAATTTACAAAAGTCGCGCTAATCAGTGTTGGCTCACTGCCAATGTTAACAGTAGAACTATAAAATTTCAGGAGGATAGCTTCATTAAATATTTTCTTATCCGGAAATAAAATGAAATTTCTTCTTCAAGATTTATAATTAATCAAGCACGAAAATGCTATGTACGGTCGCAGGCGGAAGCAGTTTCAAGGTGCATTCTTCACCATAATCACGTGGACCGGCGTGCCAGGGACGGAATTCAATTTACCGGACGTTTTTTCCGGACAGCTAAATTCGTTGTATCGCGTCTGAAATGATTTCAGAGTCAACGAATCGGGCTGCCCGAAAAAACTTGTCCGGTATTTTTTATTCCGCATCAGATATGATCTTGTTGGTGGGCAATTACATACTCGGTGATGGAATGAAATTGCTGTTCTATGAGGAGACTGTTGACAGTGTGGTCGGAAAATACAATGAAACCTTCACTTATATTTTTTTCACTTATACCTACTCTGCGGATCGAAAGTTACGCATTTTCCCGAATGGAACACCCCATCGTGACATGATTGTTAATAAAATCAAAATTGTTTAAAAAAGAAAAGAAACAACGTTTCATTTAGAGTATTCGTTACTCGTACGCGACTCGACCTTTTTCTGTTTTACTGTATTTCTTCTAATAGAAGAGCGCCGTTCTTTTTTTTGTCAACTTCTTAACCTGCCGTTCTATTAGAGGTGCCGTTCTATTGGAGGTTGCCGTTCTATTTTTCTCACCAATATTTTTTCACACATTTTTCATTTTTCATTTTCTGTGATATAAAAACAACTTTTAGAATTACTGTTAGACTCACCTATTAGGATCGCACTCAGGGGTAGTTGATGGATGTTCAATGTTACCATTATGTTACTTGTGTTTGACTGTCGAAGTCCGAGATGAGTAAACTTTATTTGATTTGAGTTTACTATCAGTTTACCTTGGATGTTCTCACCACCCATTTTTCTAATATTTGTGTGTTCTGGCACTCTTCCAACGTAATTTCCACCTGCCGTCCTATTGGAAGTGCCGTCCTATTGGAGGCTGCCGTTCTATTGTTTACGTGAGCGCAAAAACGTGCGAAAATCTGCTGTTCTATTGGAGGTGCCGTTCTATTAGAGGTATGCCGTTCTATTAGAAGAAATACGGTAAATGTTTTTTTTTGTGAAAGTGCGCGCATAAGTATCCTTCTCGCGCGTTATCGACTAAGACATAAGTAATCTTGGTTCTTGGACGCATACTTTGTTGTCAGCCGAGTATATCCATGCACACTTTACCCTTTACAAAAAAATTTTCAGTTCCTGCCGACACTGTTCAGAGGAATCAATTGGACAGTTTACTTCCAACAAGTTTCCTGTGTTCTTCTGCTTACAATTAATCGATTTACGGCGGTCATGTACCCGATCAAGCACAAAATGGTAAATACCGTATTTCCTCGAAATACCCGCAGGGGGTTTATTTTTTAGAGTGGAAATTTTGAGGGGGGGTATTTTGAGGGGGAGGGGGTATTTTGATGGGGGGGGCTTATTCGAGGGGGGGGGGGGGGTTGATTATTTCGCCAGAAATTTTCGTAAATATCGTAGTAAAGTATTGGCTATTTCATACCCAAAACTGGTAATAAACGTCACCAAACGGGGCGTATTCAGAACATACAAACGTAGATACCTAGCTATACAAACTACTCTATGTATAGGGGGGGGGGGGGTCGAGGGGGGTTATTTTTTCCTCAGCTCGAAAACACCTGGGGGTATATCGAGAAAATACGGTAGCTACTGTGAAATTCGCTAGCTCAGTGTGGAGACATTTTGCATGTGCAAATTGAAAATTTCCATTTTCTTAAAAATATTTTAAATGCGCAGATGTGGAACCCAAAAAGACTGAACAGGGCGCTGCTGGTTGTTTTCCTGTGGCCATTTATTTTCATCTTGCCAATGATGCATCCATGTTGCCAAAGCCACTATAACAACGAGACATTTCTGCCATTTTTTGACAATCAAGAGGTGAGTACCTAGGTACCGTATACCGTTTTTCTTCTAATAGAACGGCATACCTCCAATAGAACGGCACCTCCAATAGAACGGCATGTTTTGGCACATTTTTGCGCTCACGAAAACAATAGAACGGCAGCCTCCAATTGAACGGCACCTCCAATAGAATGGCAGGTATACATTATGTTGGGAGTGTGCCAAAACACAAATATAAGTAGAAAATGAATTGTGAGAATGTTCAAAGCATTCAATTAGCTGCTAAATGTCAAATTGATGCTCTTACATAAAAATATTGCTCAAGCTTCATTAAAAATAAGGCTCGTGTTCACATGAGAAATGTGTGCAAAAATCGGTGAAAAAAATAGAACGGCAGCCTCCAATAGAACGGCACCTCCAATAGAACGGCAGGTAAAAAAGTTGACGAAAAAAATAGAATGGCGCTCTTCTGTTAGAATAAATACGGTATACCGTAATTCCTCGAAATACCTCCAGGTGGTTTATGCTTTTTAGAGGGAGAATTATGAGGGGGAGTTAAACGAGGGGATATTTCGAGGGGGGTACCATTTCTTATATAAGTATGTAGATGGTGCATATATTTACTCCAGCGACTTTACACCTTGCACGCGTGGTTCACGCTGGAAGCGTGCCACTGAAATGATATAAAACGCACGGTTTTTCATTAGAAATTATCAAACTATCAAACTAGGTATCGTCATTTACACTCAATTTGGGTGGGGGTATTTCAAGGTTGTTTATAAATTCATAGTGGCTATTTTGAGGGGGTGTTTCGAGGGCAGGATATTTCTAGGGGCTATTTCGAGCAAATATTGTTCTGTTATCGTGCCTTAACCACTAGCTGTATACAAAACTTTTGGCTCAATTTACACAATCCCGTTCAAAACTCGAAGGCAATGGACGCATACTTCATAACGGATGTCATTCTCGAGCCGGGAATTCTCATGCCCACTTTCCTTATACTCCACGGAATCACCATTTACAAGACTATGAAGCAGCAAAAAAACAGCAAGGTCGCACCTGCAAATGCATCTGCGAAGGCAAACGCTAATGGAAATGCAAGTGGCAAAAAGGAGTTGTCTGTGCAATTAAAGCTCACATTGATTGGGGGCACTTTGAGCACAATTTACACTTTGATGTGCATCGATTACGCGGCAATTCTGCTGACCGACATGCACCCAGTCACCGTAGTTTTCTACATAAATTTGAACCGCATTTTCATCGTAGCTAACCCGTATTTGTTGCTGGGCCTTTCGCCTACTGTGCGCGGTCATTTTATCAATTTTATAACATTTGGCAAGATGCCAGTTCAGAATACACTCACGAAGATCAACACTGTGAAACATGTACCTGTTGTAGACGTGGCTGTGTTGCCGAGCTCCAAAAATACAATGTAATTATGTAAATACTAGCAGAATCATCTCCGGTTACCTTCGGTCGGGTTTTGTAGTGTTCTAATCCTACAAAAAAGCGTTATTTCAAATTTGTTAGATGTAGGTGTTTAATTTAAGGGTGGAGGGTGTAATGCATATATTCAACCGTGTGCATATTTCAAATCAAGGCAATCAAAAACCCACAAATGCATGATTTCACAATTTCTAATTTATTAGCCCCAGGGGATCAATTTAAGGCTTACAGTAATGTAGAGTCAAAATGGAGTGCATATTTTAAATCAGTGCAATTAGAAACCCCACAAATGCATCATTTCACAAATTGAAAGATTTTGGGCTTCATCATCAGGGTTTTAGTGATGAAGTGTCAAAATGGGGTGCATATTTGAAATTGTTGCAATCAGAAACCCACAAATGCATCATTTTATGATTTGAAAGTATTTGGCTCCACAGGGTTCATTTTCAGGGTGATGGTAATGTAGTGTCAAAATGGAGTGCATATATCAAATCGGTGCAATTAGAAACCCAAAAATGCATCATTTCACAAATTGAAAGATTTTGGTCCCAGGGGTTCATATTCAGGGTTATGGTATATGTAGTGTCAAAATCGAGTGCATATATCAAATCAGTGCAATTAGAAACCCAAAAATGCATCATTTCACAAATTGAAAGATTTTGTTCCCAGTGGTTCATTTTCAGGGTTATGGTATATGTAGTGTCAAAATGGAGTGCATATATCAAATCGGTGCAATTAGAAACCCACAAATGCATCATGTCACTATTTGAAATTTTTGCCCCAGGGGTTAATTTTTAGGGTTATGGTAATGTAGTGTCAAAATGGAGTGCATATATCAAATCAGTGCAATTAGAAACCCACAATGCATCATTTCACAAATTGAAAGTTTTTGGCCCCAGGGGTTCATTTTTAGGGTTATGGTAATGTAGAGTTAAAATGGAGTGCATATTTGAAATCAGTGCTATCAGAAACCCAAAAATGCATCATTTCACAAATTGAAAGTTTTTGGCCCCAGGGGTTCATTTTTAGGGTTATGGTAATGTAGTGTCAAAATGGAGCGCATATATCAAATCAGTGCTATTAGAAACCCACAATGCATCATTTCACAAATTGAAAGTTTTTGGCCCCTGGGGTTCATTTTCAGGGTTATGGTTATGTCGTGTCAAAATGGAGTGCATATATCAAATCAGTGCAATTAGAAACCCAAAAATGCATTATTTCACAAATTGAAGTTTTTTGGCCCCAGGGTTTCATTTTCAGGGTTATGGTAATGTGGTGTCAAAATGGAGTCCATATATCAAATCAGTGCAAGTAGAAACCCAAAAATGCATTATTTCACAAATTGAAAGATTTTGGTCCCAGGGGTTCATTTTCAGGGTTGTGGTATATGTAGTGTCAAAATGGAGTCCATATAACAAATCAGTGCAAGTAGAAACTCAAAAATGCATCATTTCACTATTTGAAATTTTTGGCCCCAGGGGTTAAATTTCAGGGTTACAGTAATGTAGTGTCAGAGTGGAGTGCATATTTGAAATCAGTGATATCAGAAACTTAAAAATGAATGATTTGACAAATTGAGTTTGACAAGTTTTTGGCTCCAGGCCCCAGATTTAATTGGGCAGACAGATTTCTGCCCTCCGCGCCCGGCACCTGATCCGCCCGTCATGCATGCCAGACAAAATGTTGTTAAACAAGATTCAATTGCGCCCTGCATGCCAGGCGCCTGACACGCCCAAGCGCCTGCCAGGCACACCCTCATGAGTGCCTGACTTGCCTGAAAATTGCAAAATGAGATTTAATTGTGAGGGCATGCCTGGCAAAATTTAACAGAACATGAAAAATGTGCCCTGCATCCTCAGAGGCACAGGGCAGGTAACTTTTCATGTTTTCAGTTTGACTTTTTCCATAGTGTATCCAAAAAAATTTTTTGTATCCAAATCTTATTTTTCATGTATACAAATCTTATGTTTTTGGTATCCAAATCTTGTGTTTTGTATACAAAACTTATGTTTGTGTATCCAAATCTTATGTTCATGCCTGTCCTGCCAGGCACCTGACAGCTGCCGCCTGGCTGGCAATTAAATCTTGCTCTGCCTGGCGGTCGGGCGGTGGCTGTCAGGCGCCTGGCATGCTGGGCAGGCGGTGCGGGCATGCCTGCCCAATCAAATCTTGAAATGCCAGACACACCTGTCATGTCCTCCCTCTCAGGGATAATCTGCCCAATTAAATCTGGGGCCAGGGGTTCATTTTAACAGTTATGGTAATGTAGTGTTCAAATGGAGTGCATATATCAAATCAGTGCAATTAGAAACCCAAAAATGAACTATTTCACAAATTGGAATTTTTTGGCCCCAGGGTTTCATTTTCAGGGTTATGGTAATGTGGTGTCAAAATGGAGTCCATATATCAAATCAGTGCAAGTAGAAACCCAAAAATGCATTATTTCACAAATTGAAAGATTTTGGTCCCAGGGGTTCATTTTCAGGGTTATGGTATATGTAGTGTCAAAATGGAGTGCATACATCAAATCAGTGCAATTAGAAACCCACAAATGCATTATTTCACTATTTGAAATTTTTGGCCCCAGGGGTTAAATTTCAGGGTTACAGTAATGTAGTGTCAGAGTGGACTGCATATTTGAAATCAGTGCAATCAGAAACTTAAAAATGAATGATTTAACAAATTGAAAGTTTTTGGCCCCAGGGGTTCATTTTCACAGTTATGGTAATGTAGTGTCAAATTGGAGTGCATATATCAAATCAGTGCAATTTCTAATTTTTTAAGCTCTGGGCATTATACCTAAATGTTATGGTAATGTAGAGTCAAAATGGAGTGCATATTTGAAATCAGTGCAATCAGAAACCCAAAAATGCATCATTTCACAAATTGAAAGTTTTTGGCCCCAGGGGTTCATTTTCAGGGTTACAGTAATGTAGTGTCATAGTGGAGTGCATATTTGAAATCAGTGCAATCAGAAACTTTAAAATGAACGATTTAACAAATTGAAAGTTTTTGGCCCCAGGGGTTCATTTTCACGGTTATGGTAATGTAGTGTCAGAGTGGACTGCATATTTGAAATCAGTGCAATCAGAAACTTTAAAATGAATGATTTAACAAATTGAAAGTTTTTGGCCCCAGGGGTTCATTTTCACAGTTATGGTAATGTAGTGTCAAATTGGAGTGCATATATCAAATCAGTGCAATTTCTAATGTTTTAAGCTCTGGGCATTATACCTAAATGTTATGGTAATGTAGAGTCAAAATGGAGTGCATATTTGAAATCAGTGCAATCAGAAACCCAAAAATGCATCATTTCACAAATTGTAAGTTTTTGGCCCCAGGGGTTCATTTTCAGGGTTACAGTAATGTAGTGTCATAGTGGAGTGCATATTTGAAATCAGTGCAATCAGAAACTTTAAAATGAATTATTTAACAAGTTGAAAGTTTTTGGCCCCAGGGGTTCATTTTCACGGTTATGGTAATGTAGTGTCAAAATTGAGTGCATATATCAAATCAGTGCAATTAGAAACCCAAAAATGCATTATTTCACAAATTGAAATTTTTTGGCCCAAGGGTTTCATTTTTAAGGTTATGGTAATGTACTGTCAGAATGGAGTGCATATTTCAAATCATTGTAATCAGAAACCCAAAAATGCATTTTTTCACAAATTCAAAGTTTTTGGACCCAGGGGTTCATTTTTAGGGTTATGGTAATGTTACATGTAGTCTCAAAATGGAGTGCATATATCAAATCAGTGCAATTAGAAACCCACAATGCATCATTTCACAATTTGAAAGTTTTGGCCCCAGGCCCCAGATTCAATTGGGCAGATTATCCCTGAGAGGGAGGACATGACGGGCGTGTCTGGCAATTCGAGATTTAATTGGACAGGCATGCCCTCGCCCGCCCGCCCGCACCTTTTTTGCCCACAACGGCTCAGATTCGCTCCATTTTGAAAACTTTTACCTACGTAATCGCCATTTTTATATTTATACACGGTTATATACCTACCTATGTTCATTTTTATGGCGATTTCGTAAGTTTTGGCCAGCTGCCAAGTTTGCAACAGACGTATGTCCGATTTTTATTTTTATTTTCGGGAGTAAAATCCTGCCGGACCGCCCGTCGCGCCAGGCGCCTGACAGCCGCCACCCGACTGCCAGACAAATCGAGATTCAATTGCGTGTTGGGCGGCAGCTGTCAGGTGCCTGGCGCGACGGGCGTGTCGGGAGGGATTTTACTCCCGAAAAGAAAAAGAAAAATAGGAGATACGTCTTATAAAAACATGGCAGCCAGCCAAAAATGTCGAAATTGCCATAAATATAAAAAATAAGCCAAAAATAGGTACATAACCACGTAAAAAGATAAAAATAGCGATTATGTAGGTCAAAGTTTTCAAAATGGAGCAAATTTGAGTGATTTTAGGCAAAAAAATGAGGGCAAAATCGCTCATAATTTGCTACATGGGGGATAGATTGTTGCTGAGCGATTTTTTTTGGGGGGCGGGCAGGAGATAGTAGCGAAAAATACTGCCTCAGGATACATAGATAGCTGAGCGGCATCCAGGGGCTGTCCCAGACCCTGTAAAAAACCCTTTATGTGTAAAATTCCCTGTAAAATGTCATGTGTCATGAAAAAAGATCCTGTAAAATGTCTGATGCAATGGAAAACGTTTAAAGTTGTCGCCACAAATGTTTATTTTAATTGTCCAAATTTCAAAAAATCTGTGCAAGAATATGATGGTTTAGCATGTTAAAGTCGTGTGCAGGGTTAAGTTGAAATCACAGCCAAATTACAGAATGGTTAGTGCAAAAATAATTTTCCAATAAAAATTTATATCCTTTTTGTTACAAATTTGATTGTAACTCAACATGCTAAATTACTGGTTGTTAAAAAAAGTGCAAAAAAAGTTTGGCACCTCATGAGACTTTGAACACAGGAGCATAGGAACGGCAGCCGATGACACACACACATAGACTACAGGACATGTTATTTGAAACATCTTAGCAACCGTCATATTCGTAGACAGCACTTTTATAGTTATACTAGCAGGATTCTCTCCGACCTTCGGTCGGGTTTTGTAGTTTTCTAATCCTACAAAAAAGAATTATTTCAAATTTGTTAGATGCAGGTGTTTAATTTAAGGGTGGAGGGTGTAATGCATATATTCAACGGAGTGCATATTTCAAATCAAGGCAATCAAAAACCCACAAATGCAACATTTCACAATTTCTAATTTATTAGCCCCAGGGGATCTATTCTAAGGCTTACAGTAATGTAGAGTCAAAATGGAGTGTATATTTTAAATCAGTGCAATTAGAAACCTACAAAATGCATCATTTCACAATTTGAAATTTTTGGCCCTAGGGGTTCATTATCAGGGTTACAGTAATGTAGTGTCAGAATGGAATGCATATTTGAAATCAGTGCATGAAAATACTCACAAATGCATCATTTCACAAATTGAAAGTTTTTGGCCCCAGGGGTTCATTTTCAGGTTTATGGTAATGTAGTGTCAAAATGGAGTGAATATATCAAATCAGTGCAAGTAGAAACCCAAAAATGCATTATTTCACAAATTGAAAGTTTTTGGCCCCAGGGGTTCATTTTTAGGGTTATGGTAATGTAGTGTCAAAATGGAGTGCATATTTGAAATCGGAGCAATCAGAAACCCAAAAATGCATTATTTCACAAATTGAACGTTTTTGGCCCCGGGGGTTCATTTTCAGGGTTATGGTAATGTACTGTCAGAATGGAGTGCATATTTCAAATCATTGTAATCAGAAACCCAAAAATGCATTATTTCACAAATTGAAAGTGTTTGGCCCAGGGGTTCATTTTCAGGGTGATGGTAATGTAGTGTCAAAATGGAGTGCATATATGAAATCGGTGCAATTAGAAACCCAAAAATGCATTATTTCACAACTTGAAATTTTTTGGCCCCAGGGTTTCATTTTCAGGGTTATGGTAATGTAGTGTCAAAATGGATTGCATATATCAAATCAGTGCAATTTCTAATTTTTTAAGCTCTGGGCATTATACTTAAAGGTTATGGTAATGTAGAGTCAAAATGGAGTGCATATTTGAAATCAGTGCAATCAGAAACCCAAAAATGCATTATTTCACAAATTCAAAGTTTTTGGCCCCAGGGGTTCATTTTTAGGGTTATGGTAATGTAGTGTCAAAATGGAGTGCATATATCAAATCAGTGCAAGTAGAAACCCAAAAATGCATTATTTCACAAATTAAAGGTTTTTGGCCCCAGGGGTTCATTTTTAGGGTTATGGTAATGTAGTGTCAAAATGGAGTGCATATTTGAAATCGGAGCAATCAGAAACCCAAAAATGCATTATTTGACAAATTGAACGTTTTTGGCCCCGGGGGTTCATTTTCAGGGTTATGGTAATGTACTGTCAGAATGGAGTGCATATTTCAAATCATTGTAATCAGAAACCCACAAATGCATCATTTCACAATTTATATTTTTTAGCCCCAGGGGCCTCACTTAAGGGTTATGGTAATGCTATTGTCAACTCCCATAAACTCAGCCCCTAATTTGGTAAACTCACATCAACTCAACTCCCATAAACTCAGCCTCTAACTTGTAAACTTTTGTCAACACAGCTCCTTATTTTTAAACTTCAGTCAACTCAACCCTAATTTATAAACACCTGTCAACTCAACCCTGAATTGTAAACTCAACCCTTAAAAACTCAAGTCAACCCCCTATACATGTGCAATTGCATTCTTGGAAAGCTACTCTGCCATATGTGAACCCTGTTTGTCAAGATTGTAAAGGGATCGTGATTGTAAAGGGCATTTTGTGCTGATAAAAAGTGTCCATTTTGTGTGTAAAAACACACACAAATCGGGCAGAAGCAGAAACATCCTATCTTTTACGTTGGAGCATCCTTACCACACGAATAAATAGTGGCTTTATAATATGGTAGTAGAAATAATAAAAATATGCATTTGCAGCGGAGAGCATGACGATTTTTAACAGTTTTGCATGACACATGGCACTTTACAGGGGCTTTTACATGACATTCGACACTTTACATGGTCTTTGAAGTGAACGATATTTCATATTCAACATTTATTTTCAATAAAAAATATCGTAAAACATAAAAAACCACCTGCCCTGCATCCCTGAGGGTGCAGGGCAGAATATTCCTTTTCTTTTTTGATTTGCCTGATTTTGCCCGAGTTGCCCTCACAATTGAATCTCGCTTGCCATTTTTCGGGCAAATCTGGCACGAGTGAGGGCACGTCTGGCAGGCGCTTGGTCGTGTCAGGCGCCTGGCAGGCGTGACGGGCGTGTCAGGTGCCAGGCAGGGAGGGCAAAAATTTGTCGGCCCAATTAAATCTGGGGCCAGGGGTTCAATTTCAGGGTTATGGTAATGTACTGTCAGAATGGAGTGCATATTCCAAATCATTGTAATCAGAAACCCACAAATGCATCATTTCACAATTTATATGTTTTAGCCCCAGGGGCCTCACTTAAGGGTTATGGTAATGTTATTGTCAACTCCTATAAACTCAGCCCCTAATTTGGCAAACTCACATCAACTCAACTCCCATAAACTCAGCCTCTAATTTGTAAACTTGTGTCAACACAGCTCCTTATTTTTCAACTTCAGTCAACTCAACCCTAATTTATAAACACCTGTCAACTCAACCCCTAAAAACTCAAGTCAACCCCCTATAAGTGTGCAATTGCATTCTTGGAAAGCTACTCTGCCATATGTGAACACTGTTTGTCAAGATTGTAAGGGATCGTGTGTGTAAAGGACATCGTGTGTGTAAAGGACAAAAGCGCGACTTATGCGAGTAACCCGCCCGACAAAATAAAATAAAAAACGAATTGCAGACGGCCAAGAAATGACGAAATCGTGATTTCCTGGCCAAAATCGAAGTGATATACGTCATATTGCAATATCGGCAACCTTAAGGGATGGTTTCGTATATTTTATGAACCTCCTTGCTCTCGGTGCATGTGCGTCGATGCGGCTAAACTTTAAAAAATCTGTCGGGCGTACGCCCTACCCTACAAATCTGTAGGGAGTATTTTATCTGGCCCCTGGGGATTTATTCGAGGATTTGCTTGCAGCATTTCAATTTTGTTATCCTTTGTCCTGATTTTCAAGGTTTCACTGTTTGGCTGTTTTTCAATTTTTTCATGGGTGTGTCACATCTGCTTCTTTTGATTTTCACGCCTAACATATTTACAGATATTGATATGTATATATTCTTTGTGCTATGGCAAAAGTCTAATTTTGCTATTCACCATTTATTTGATAACATGTTCATTAACAAGCGTTGAAATTGTAAATTCTGTAGAATAGACAATAAATCAGCTCCATTTCTTGCAATTTACTTTGTATTGACAGTGGAATGAAGTCAATGTGGCCGGCCACAAAAGCTAGTTTTCATGGTTCCTCATTGAAAATTCATTTAGAAGCTCAGTGGCGACGCGTCGCTGTGCAGATTTATTCAAATCACTCTTTCTACCTGTGGTTAACTTCATTTTTCCATATAAAGCACTTCATGTACCCAATTGAAATGTGATATCACTGCATCAGACAAAGTTGGTAGTCCATCATCAGAGCAGAAATCCCTCTCTGGCCTGGGGGGTCTGGCAGCCATCTCATCAGCTGTGAATTGAAAGTTGTATTTTTATCATGAGTATTGTACTTTTTATTAACTTTTTATCATGAGTATCACCACAGAACTTGTGAATGCAAAGATGCTGGGACCAGTTCCAGTAGGGATAAACATGAACATGAATATCATAGTAACTCGTGAATATCATAGTGAATATAACGCGGATATCCATGTGATGGGTGGGGGATTAGAGGTTTCACAATACTAGTGATGGAATGGCGCCATGGCGCTGGCGCCATTTGGGGGCGCCAAAGGGCGCCGCGCCATGGCGCCATTGGCGCTTGGCGCCCTTTTTCCGTGGCGCCCTTGGCGCCTGGCGCCCACATTTTGAAAGGCGCCATGGCGCCCTTGGCGCTTGGCGCTCTTTTTCCGTGGCGCCCTAGGCGCCTGGCGCCCTGACCTAAAAGGGCGCCAAAATGGCGCCAGCAGTTTTTCAAGGTGATTGCTGTAAAAATGAAAAAAATGGGAAAAAATAGAGACGAAAACACCTGAAAATGGACGTAGTGGTGCGAGTGGACAGAAATCTTTCGTTGAAAGTTTTATCAGAAACGTCTGACAGATAAAAAGCTGAGAATTGTGGACTGTATAACCTGCAAACCCGTACGTCAACGGATTAAAATTAGGTTAAATAATGAAATCCCGTTTTTCCCTTCAATAAAACATCCATTGGAAAAATCCATTTGAAATGAGAATGCATAGTTCTGTAGAATGACAATTCTCATTGTTTATGAAATTAATGTCATGTGCCGGGTTGGTTTTATAAAAATTCATTTTAGTAAAATTGTACTAAAATTGTATAAAAATTTTATTTTATTTTTATTTTATTCTTGTTTCATTTTATTTTATTTTATTTTATTCCCAAAAGTCATTAATAAAATAAAATGACACATTTTACAAAAATTTTACAAAAATTGTACAAAAATTTTACAAAAAATCAGAAACATGCATGCAAGGCCAGAAAAATGTTATAATTAGACCTATACATGTAAAACCTGTGACAAATTTTTCCCTTACTTTTCAAAAGTTGCATGCAGTATGTATTGTTAGCTAGCTGCAAGTGTAAAGTTACAATTATTGATAAGAATGGTTAGCATTTTCAGTAGAAGGACTACTGGAGTGTGCTGGGCACATTTGTAAAATGTCACGCAGTGTCAATTGTCATGACAAATGTAAAGTAAAGTATCAATTATCATGCAAAATGTCAAGTGTCATGTAAAATTTCAAGCAAAGTAGCAATTGTCATGACAAATGTCATGCAAAGTGTAAATTGTGTATCCAAATCTTGTGTTTTTGTATCCATAGTATGTTTTATATCCAAATCTTATGTTTTTGTATCCAAATGTTCACATAAGATTTGGAGTTAACAACAACATAATTTGGATACAAAACATAAGATTTCGAAATAAAACATGAAATTTGAACACAATTTGCTTGACAATTGATACTTTAATTTTTACATGTCAGAACAATTTACACTTTACTTTACATTTGTCATGACAATTGACACTTTGCATGACATTTTACATGACATTTGACACCTTACAATGATTGGGACTGCCCCCAGATCCATGAATAAACAGGTAGAGACTCAAGCAATGAGATAAAAGTTTACAAAAAATATGAATCTTTATACAATTTTACAAAAATGCGAATTTTTATACAATTTTACAAAATTTTACAAAAATTCGAATTTTTATCCAATTTTTATTTTTATTCTTAAATTTTCCATTTTATTTTATTTTATTTTATTCTTGAATATTCCATTATATTTTTATTTTATTTTTATTTTTTTCTGAGATTTTGCCAACCCTGGTCATGTGTAAGTATGATTTTATGCAAAATAAATTTGTTCCTAGTCCTGTTTTTGTTGAATAAATCCTGGAGAACTTGAATAATTAAGTGTATTGGTGCATTATAGTGCTGGAGATACATTTTTGCACACACAAGCTATTGTATGCTGTAATTTATCCTGGCGCCATTGGCGCCTGGCGCCCTATTTCTCAAATGGCGCCATGGCGCCCTTGGCGCTTGGCGCCCTCTTTCCGTGGCGCCATTGGCGCCTGGCGCCCACTTTCCGAATAGAGCCATGGCGCCCTTGGCGCCTGGCGCCCTTTTTCTGTGGCGCCCTTGGCGCTTGGCACCCAGTTTCCAAATGGCGCCATGGCGCCATTGGCGCCTAGCGCCCTTTTTTCTGGCGCTTTTCCATCACTACACAATACACCTGGGTTGAGTGGAAAAATAAAGTCATTTTGGCTAACCAATGGCTGTTTTTGTTTGCACAAGATGTTTGAGATTTCAAATTTTTTGTTGCATTTTCATATTTTTCTGGCTGTTACCATAGACACCGTTTAACAATTTTTGTTCTGGCACTATGATTACCGTATTTCCTCGAAATACCCCCCGGGGGGTGATTGTTTCATAGTGGTCCCGAGAGGGGGGGGGTTAAACGAGGGGGGGGGGGGTATTTCGAGGGGGGGGGGTTATTGTTTCACAAGAAAAATTTTCAAATCCCAGTACGAAATTGTCGTCTGAAACGTACGCAGACGGCAAAAAATACAACAAAAACCGCCATTTATAAGGTTATGTAGACTAATATTAGTATGTAGACAGTATAAACACTGTTCTAACGTGATTACGACATTGTTTTTACCTGTGTTCTGCACTACGCAGAACACAAACTGCAGTATTTGTCATGTACGTTCCCTTTACACTCAATTTGGGGGGGGGTATTTCGAGGGGGGGGGTGATTGTTTCATAGTGGTCCCGAGAGGGGGGGGGGGGTCAAACGAGGGGGGGGGGGTATTTCGAGGGGGGGGGGTATTTCGAAGAAATACGGTATATCCACATCAAATCGATTTTAAAGGTTGTATTTCCACATTTTGTACAAATTTCGAGCCAAAAATACTCAAAAGATTTGACAATTTCAAATTTCTCTAGAAAAAAATCGCTTTTTACAATTTTTGTCCCAGCACTATGAATATATTCACATGAAATCGATTTTAAAGATTGTATTTCCAACTTTTATACAAATTTCGAGCCAAAAATACTCAAAAAATATGACAATTTCAAATTTCTCTAGGAAAAATCGATTTTTAAGTGTTTTCCTGGGGTGAAATAAAAATTTGAAAAGTCCAAGAAAATTTGAAAATTCATAAACGTTTTTGAATTGTCTCATTTTTGCTTGACATCATTAATTGTGACATTGCTAACCCCCGCCTATCACACATCCAGACCCATCACACATCTGAGCCCATCACACATCTATGGGTGGGTTAGATGTGTGATGGGCTTAGATGCGTGATGGGCTTAGATGTGTGATGGGCTTAGATGTGCGATGGGTAGAATTAGATGTGTATCGGGTCTAGATGTGTGATAGGTTTAGATGTGGGCTGCCACAGCGTTGAAAGGCAGCGGATGCCAGTGCAACTTGTCAGACTGCGATGGCGCTGGCACTGGTGCCAGTGGCGCCATGACATTGTCCAATTTCGAGGCAGAACTGATTAAATTTTATGTATTCATGAGTTCATGCATTTCGATATATTTTTTCAATCTAGCAGGTGCATTTACGCATGCACGTATTTATTTGTACAATTTGCTTTTTTTATGTTATCCAGGTGCAGTCAAAAAATAGCATATGTAAAGAAATTGGGCTAGCCTTTTTTACTTATCGAGTATTCTATTATTTAATGAAATTGAGGTAGTTTTTCAATCACGTGTATAATATCACTTTCAATCCATACTATCATCATGTATTGCGCTGCAAACTGAATACGATAAGTATTTGTTATAAGTTGGATAATTTATTTATTGGAAGTTATGAAAATGTAAATACCTAGGTAATATCGTGACAAAGCGAAATCTCAAAAAAATCAACATATTTTCAAAACAAATCGATTTCTTTGTTCTGACCTGATCAGGTTTGGCAAAATCTCTGAGAAACATAAAAAATAAAACAAAAAATATATAAGATAAGACTAAAAAATACCGTATTTCCTCGAAATATCCCCCCTTGAATTAACCCCCCCTCGAAATACCCCCAGGCCCAGGTGTTTTCGAGCTGAGGAAAAAATACCCCCCTCGAAATACCCCCCTCAGGATTAAGGTACATCATGTATGCAAGGAACATGATGTATTTATTGCGACCAATTTGCATCGCAGTTATACGTATACGCTAGTTTGTATAGCGATGTACGTTTACATCCCTGTTATGTCTATTTATACCCTATTTGGTCACGTTTATTACCGGTTTGGGGTATGTAAATGCGTATTCTTTAGTATGACTTTCCCGAAAATTTCTGACGAAATAATAAATCTCCCCTCGAATAAGCCCCCCTCGAAATACCCCTCAAAATTTCCACTCTGAAAAAATAAACCCCCTGGGGGTATTTCGAGAAAATACGGTAGTAAATTTGAAAATAGAGTAAAAAATTGTATAAAATTCATTTTTTGTAAAATTGTAAATCAAATTTCGTAGGTAAGCTTATGATTGATGGACTCTCCGTCTCCGGCCAGCACAAAACTTCAAACCGCAGTCAACTGGCATGTGATATATCATCCTTTTCTGGGCTTTCCATCATCAAATCAACCTGAAAAACTGAAGACTGTGAGCATAATTACCTATTACCGTATTCACTCGAAATAGCCCCAGGCGGTTTACTTTTCATAGTGAAAATTTTGAGGGGGTAATCGAGAGAGGGCACATTTCGAGGGACGCTTATTATTTCGCCAGAATTCTTTTGAACTCCCAGTACTTTTTCGTTGTGTGTAACGTACGCAGATAAAAAACCGAAATGTATGAGTATCTACAGACTAATACACTAGCGTTCAGAACAGTTGAGACTTTTCACCATAGGGAAATGGGAGGCTGGAGGTCCACCACACTTTTGTTACTTCCCAGTTACTTATCCCTGGCCCAATTTTGATGCTGTTCGAGTATGTTGGGTTTTCAGGTCAAAGCTATGACTATTTTTTTGCTTGAATAATCCCCCAGTCGCTAGATAAGGGGGTATAAGAAAGGTGGTCAATAAAAAATGGCCAATATTGATGATTGATTTTGAAGCTTAATAACTTGGCCATTTCTGAGGCTAATTTCAACGGCCCTTATAAGGGACGGGTCCCGGGTGAAAATGTTTTTTCTTCAAAAGTCAATATTTAGTCTGTATGAGTTGTTTGCATATTAATTATGTAAATTATCACCAATTTGCATGCACAAAGTTTCTGCAAGATGGTTACACACGCTGACGCATATTCTTTTGGAGGTCCCTTTTCTGTTCTTTTGGAGGTATAGTGAACAAAATCCCACTGGGGACAGGTCCCCGGTGTGAAAAGGTCCCCGGTATGAACAGTAAGGTCTCCGACACAGTCCGAATGTCCCCTTAGAGAAATTTTTTTCCAGCAAACAAAGAATTTTGGTCCCTTACACGGTCCCGGACCGGGTGCCATACAAAAATTTATGGTACTTTTGTCCTTCGCCGCGCAACGTTCTCGAATTGACATTCTATTGTTAACATTTGACATTCTGTTGTTGACATTTGACATATCTTCTTTTTTATCGACTAACCAGTGCTTTCAAATCCACAGTGCCATCAGGAGCAATTGGGTAATTTTGTGGCTTTTTTGTCCGCTTGAATCTCATCATAAACAATTTTCTAAACAGTTTGCTGCACAGGCAATTGAGGTAGAAAGTGTATGCAAAGCGGGAAACCATGAATGCATGGGCTATGGCATATAGCAGCTGCATGGGTGGGGGCCATTATGGATGGCTTACATTCGATTTGGGTCCACATGCTTTGGGTCCGAGTGTTTTGGGTCCACATGTTTTGGGCCCACAGTAAACAAATTATGCTTTCTGTTGTCTGGAGCGTCTCCCGCACATCAGAAAACAAACAAGCAAACAAAACAAGAGAAATGATAAAAGAACAAGGTTCAATTTCTGACAATGTCAGCAAAAATGCCTAATGTTTTGTAGTTGGAGTGATTCATACAAATATTGAAGGTTCTCAATGATTAAACAGGTATACTCGGCGGACATCACACTTAGTATGATTTTACGATGGAATAATTAATTATGAAATTTTTCACAAGATTCTATTGATTAAATCATGGTAGGTTTCCATACTAGGTGTGCTGTCCGCTGAGTATAACTCAGAAACCCACCGCCTTCAACGCGCACCGCAAAGACTTTACCTGCATTTTCCAATCGCAGAAGAAATTTTCATAGCCCACCATTTCGATACAGACATATACAATGACCATGGGTAGAGTTCCCAAGCAAAACATTGCGCTTGTAGATATTAGCAGAGTGATGACACTCGGTTGGATCGTTGCAGTCGATGGTAGACAGCCAGGGGGCAATTCCACAAGTGCGCAATTGACAAGAAAGTGGTAAGGTAAGCAACGGCAAAGGTAAGCGGCATGGTAAACGACGCAGGCTCGCTTGGCATGTAGACCCCTTGCGGGGGTCTCATGGGGGGGCTGCTCCGCTATCTTTCTTTCCCAAGGCTACATTCCTCTGAGCTCTCCACAAATCACTCAACTATCTATGTGGAGCAAACTTTGAGCATTTTAAGCCCCCATTTTTACTCAAGATTGCTAAATTTTGCTCCATTTTGCCATATATAAAATATATTTTGCTCCAGTGACACGAGAATAATTTTCAGCTACCGTATTTCCTCGAAATACCCCCCCCCCTCGAAATACCTTCCCTCGTTTGACCCCCCCCCCCCTCTCGAGACCACTATGAAACAATCACCCCCCCCTCGAAATACCCCCCCCCCCAGATTGAGTGTAAAGAGAACGTACATGACAAATACTGCAGTTTGTGTTCTGCGTAGTGCAGAACACACGTTAAAACAATGTCGGAATCACGGTAGAACAGTGTTTATACCATCTACGTACTAATATTAGTCTACATAACCTTATAAAAGGCGGTTTTTGTTGTATTTTTCGACGTCTGCGTACGTTTCAGACGACAATTTCGTACAGGGATTTAATAAAATTTCGTGTGAAATAATAACCCCCCCTCGAAATCCCCCCCCCCTCGTTTAACCCCCCCTCTCGGGACCACTATGAAACAATCACCCCCCGGGGGGTATTTCGAGGAAATACGGTATTTATCTCTCCGGAGGAGTGATTTGCTATCTATCAAGCCCCAGCGAGGGTCAAAACTTGGAAACCCCTGATCCATTGTCTACATGCCAAACGGGTTACATGCCAACAGGCACAGGGTCTGGTAAACATCTAAGCGAGAGGTATTTTTATTTTTATAGAGCAACTGCAAAGTATGCGCCCAAAATTACCTACACACCTACTTATGTGCGTCGATTCATTCACATGCACTTTCAAAAGAAATACTTGAGGAAAAAAGCGGAGTCCAGTACAACCAATGTATTAATGTTTTGCGCTTGAAATAATTTTTTTGGGAACAATTTTTATTTTATTTACGATGACTTCATAGGGAGTTTTTCCTTCCGATATACGCCTAGCATGCGTGCGCGCAGTATCGTAATTTTATCCTCTGATATAAAGATCTACCTGACTTACTCAAACCACTTTTCTTGTCACATGAACATTTATGAAATTGACACCAGAGTGAGCTTTTGGTCTTATTTGGTGGATTTTCACCAAATCAGAATCAGCATGTGGTTTTGATGGGACTAGTCTGTTGTATCGGCGGTAAATCTGCACAAATTATACGGTGAATTGTCTTATGGAAATGAACTCCTTTTGCGTAAAGCAGAGTTGTTAAAAGTACAAACTTTACTACCTAAATATAACTTTAGTAACCAAAGTAAATATACCTACCTATGTAACTTGAATTATTTCTTTTTTACTCATCCCTGAGTACAGAAAACGTAAAGCAATTTTTTACTTTTACTCATGACTAAATGTACGTTTTCCCCCGGAAAATTTAAAAGTGAGTATTCTTGAGAAATATACCGTATTTTCTCGAATTACACCCGGGGGTTATTTTTTCGGACTGGAATTTTTGACTGGGGTTAAACGAGGGGGGGGGGGGGATTTCGAGGGGGTATCATTGCGCCAGAAATTTTTTGAACTCGCAGTACTAGGTAATTTGTTGTGTGTAACGTGCGCAGACGTAGAAAAATGCAACAATTACTGCCATATGTAAGAGTCTATAGACTTATGTGGGTATGTAGATGGTGGAGGTATGTAGAGGTATATAGATGTGGGTATGTAGATAGGTACTGTTATTAAAACCGTTTTTGCTTAAATGACATATTTCAGGCATTACATATTTTTACAAAAGTTATATTTTTGTTACAAACAAATGCAGGTTTTGAAAACAACTCACAATGACTATATGCACGTTGCATGTGAGCACAACTAAAGACAACAGCACATCAAAAATTAACTCTCTTGCCATCGAAAATACAACATAAATTCCTTCCTCAGCATATTCAACATTTCCATTCACATAGTAATTTGTAGAATTGTGATCAAAATGTGTCAAAATCACACTGGTCCACCATGCTGGAACACTGACAATAGCTGCCAGTGTTAAACACCCAGCTGGAAAGATTTGTGGGCATGCTATCTGTCAAATATATTGATGTTTAGATTACCAAATTGGTTTGTGAACTTCGAGCACTTTGTGCAGCTGAGTAGGTAGTTTCCATCATTTGCCCCAATTTTAACACAATTCTCTAATTTTCATACATTTTGCACATTTTCACCTTCAAATTCAGTAGTTCATATATGCATAAATTCTATAGCATGGTTCATTGATTGTAACTGATTGTTAATACATTTGATTTTAAATAAATGATTGTAAATACCGTATTTCCCCGAAATACCCCCTCGAAACCGCCCCCCCCCTCAAAATGGGCACTATGAATTAATAGACCCCCCTCGAATTACCCCCCAAATTGAGTGTAAACAGAACGTACATGACAATAGCTGCTGTTTGTTATCCAGGCAATGCAGAAAACATGTTAAAACAATGACTGTGTTACGTTAGAACCGTGTTTATACCATCTACCTACTTATATACCGTATTACCTCGAATTAACCCCCCTTGAATTAACCCCCCCCCCCCCCCCTCGAACCCCCCCCCCTCTAAATTTCGGCTGAGGAAATAATAAACCCCCCTCGAAATACCCCCCCTAAAATTGAGTGTAACGTGAACGTACATGACAGATACCGGAGTTTGTGATCTGTTCAATGCAGAACACACGTTAAAACTGATGATTAAGTCCACGTTAGGGAAGGGTTTTTGTGTATATACAGTTATATATGCCTATAAACACATATACATCTATGTAATTGTTTGATTTTTCTACGTCTGCGTATGGGGAATTTCCGGAAATTTTTGGCGAAACAAGAGACCCCCCCTCGAATAACCCCCCCCTCGAATTATCCCCCCTCAAATTTTGCTGGCGAAATATTAAACCCCCTGGGGGTATTTCGAGGTAATACGGTAAGTCTATAAACACTTATTTTTGTCGATTACTGCTGCATTTTTCTGTCTGCCAAGTTTCAAACAACGAATAAGTACTGAGATTTCAAAAAATTTCTGGCGAAATAATAAACCCCCCTTGAATTACCCCCCCCCCCCCTCGAAATACCCCCCTCAAAATTCTCACTCTGAAAAAAACCCCCGGGGGTATTTCGAGAAATACGGTAAACGGATTCAATTCAAGCTTCCCCAAATCGATTGCTCCCTCACTCACCCAAAATCAAAGCAACGATCCACTTTTTTATGACCACAATTCTGGGCGTGTTTCTGACAATGATATACTGCACCATAACCATTGCGGTCGTGGCGAAAATGTTGAAAAAGCGCCATAAAATCATCCAAACCGGGGAATAATGGGCGGCCAAAAGTGCGCTTGCATATGAATCTGTCGTCGTGTTGTATACCAGGGGCCATTGCCACTAGTGAATTAGTCGTGTGAAAGTTGTAAGTGGTTTGAAAAGCTATTTAACAATTTATCGTATTTCTTCTATTTGTAGGCCGCCGTGCTATTTTTTCATCAACGTTTTCACCCGCCGTTGTACTGGAGGTGCCGTTCTCTTTTTTCACAAATTTTTCACACATATTTCATTTGAACACAGTTTTATTTTTAATGAACCTTGACATGAACCTTCAGATATTTCCTGGTGACATGTGAATTTACTTGTTACTTTACTCTTCACCTACCACTTTCACTGTCACTGGTCCACTAGTAGAATTAGCACCAGAAGGTCATACCGCACATTTACTTCATAGATAAAACTCACGTACATAAGAAGATCACCTGAGAGAAAATTGGCAACTATGAAATGCTTATTGAAAAAAAGGATCAAAAAGATAACCCTGTATCATCATACCTTGAATAACATGAATCACTCAGTGCCTTTTTCACAACTATTTATTTTCAATGGGATCTTATTCAAGGCACTTTTTGTTATCAGAATTTTTTGCCATCAGGCCCTACACACTCTAGTTTTCTACTAAAATTTTAATTTGTTTTTAAAAACTCGTGAATTTGTCATGGAAAAGCGTCACAGTGCTAGCGCCAAAGGAAAACAACGCCATGGCGCTTTTGGCGCTATTTTGCTGTGGCGCCATTGGCCAGGGCGGCTTGGCACTATTTTTTGCAGGGCGCCAGCGACAAATTGGAGCTTGGCGGTAGGCTCTTGGCGCTTTGCGGTATGTCCAACGCAGAAAGCGCCATGGCACTTCTGGCGCTTGGCGCCATTTTGCTCTGGCGCCATTGCCGCTTGACGCTGCGGTTCGGAAAAGCGCCATGGCGCTTTTGGCGCTTGGCGTCAAAGTCCTGGCACTTTTCCATCACTATCATGAATCTACTTTGGCTACATTTGAATTTACCAGAATGTGTCTGTAAACTAGTATTGATGGAGATAAACATAGAATTGATGTAGGTAGATCTTTTTGAAATTTTGGTATACCTTGCGGACATCACACTTAGTATGGTAACCTACCATAACCCATCTGAATAATGAACCAAAAATTACATAGTTTTTCATCATAATATTTCGTTTTTACTATGGAACATTTGAAGTGTGTGCTTCTCAAAGTACCGATCTACAAATTTTTTCAAATTTGAGTTAGGACCATTTTTGGGGTCCCCATAAAAATGTGCTTCGAAAAAATATAAAATATGTGGGGGGTGCGAAATTCTATTTTGAGATATGGGGGGTCGAAAAAAGCAAAAAAATCGCAAAATACAGTTTTTGAAATTTTAAAAGTACCGATCTACAAGCTTTTTCAGCTTTTGTATTTTTAAAAGTACCGATCTACACACATTTTTAAAAATTGTACTTCTAAATGTACCGATCTGCACTTTATTTTTTGTGCTTCTAAATGTACGGATGTCAGCTCGGCATCATCAGCAGCAAAAACTCAATTTGTGCTTTTTTACTATGGGTAAAAGTACCGATCTACATCTATCTGAATTTGTGCTTTAAAATGTACCGATCTACCGACCAATGTGTTCCTTTAAAATGTACTGTACTACAAAAAATACGATTTACTAAATGTTATATAGCTAGTGTTATATGTATAAACAATGATTATACCCATGCATGTGGATACCCAAAAATATGGTCGAAATACCCATACCCAAAATTCCCATACCCAATACCCATGTACGGGTATTGCATACTCCAAACTTTCAATCGCGATTATCTCAAAATCGATTTTTTGTAGATCGGTACTTTTAGAAGCACATCCTTCATTTACCATATGCATATATCATTGAACAAGACCCCAGGGAGTTATCATTTCATCAGCAGTTATGGAAGGGGAGTTTTCCAAGGGTGGGCATTATTCAAGGGGAGGAGTGATTTTTTCCTCGGCTGGCGAACAGGGGGGATGGGTTATTCGAGGGGGGCGTTATTCAAGGATATACGGTAGTTACAAAATATATTGCAGGTTCCATCCATTAAATGGTACGATTCTGCGTATACTTTGCGGTCCGCCGAGTATAGTAAACCAGGGGTGTAGGCACTTTGAATTTGGCGCCTGTGCCTGTGGAATTTCCCCCAAGCCTTTGGCCTTAGACTGAAACCTTTCAAGGGGAGGATTCATTCAAGGAAATATGGTGATCAGAATAACCAACCGGCAGCTAAAGCCAACAAAAAACAGTAAATTGGGCTAGATTTCAACACAATGATCCTTCCAAGTGCGATTCCATACAAAGCACTGCCAAAAATGGCAAATACACTGGCAAATGTAACGTAGGATAGGTGTACTGTAACAATAGTTTGCAGCAAGGTGTGGTTTCCATCAACTACACATGAAAAGGACACCGATTGAGTCATATTTTCTGCTTTATTGCTTTTTCTCTTATTTTTCTGTCATCGAGTTACTAGAAAACATTCTAGGTATTTCACCCACGTCTTTGGAGTAAACATCCAAGAAAATTTTTTAGCGTATAAATATTTACATTTGGAGTGTACGCAAACTTTCGTGCTAATACCGTATTTTCTCTAATATTCAATTAGGCCAATGATTATAAAACCACACACTTTGTTACCCTGCAAATCAATGGTGAGCTAGGTAATTTATTTTTGACTGTTTTGGGGGTTTTATGTATGTTTACAAGAAGCAGGACAAGGCTTCTTGTTCAGTGCAAACTCAGTATAAACCATAGCTGTGAAATACACATGCAAAATGTTTGACAAGTACTCACAATTGTAATGTAAGATGTAAAATAAGAGAGACATGACATTTGACACATTTGTGTGACTTTTTAATGACATTTTACAAATTTGTAAATATGAGATTCCAGAAGTTCTGGGACTGGCCCTATATTTTTTTGTGTAGGGTTTCCAATGATGACACCTGGGGGCAGTCCCAAGCCCTGTAAAGTGTAAAGTAAAGTGTCAAATGTTAAGTCAAATGCAAAGTTAAGTGTCAATCAAAACAAAAAAGAAAAGATTTTATTACTGAACTTTGCATGACAATTGACACTTTACTTTGCATTTGACTTTACATTTGACACTTTACCATTGGGCTTGGGCTTGGGATTGCCACATGATGAACTATAGCTTGGATAAATGGTGAATGACAACTGTTTGTGAAAAATGCATACAGAGGGCCGAAAATTCCAAATATTATAAGCCCAATTTTCCCATGGAAGGACATTCCCAATAGAGACGTAGCCAACATACATTTACATAAAATATGGTATTATACCTATACTCCAATACCTTATTACCTCCAATATAAGGCATCCCTCTAATATAAGGTACCCTCTAATATAAGGTATAACTTTTGGCTATTTTGAACGCGACGAAATAAATATAAGGTACCCTCTAATATAAGGCATACCTCTAATATAAGGCACAGCTGGCTACGTGCCAAAATGCGCAAAATCATAAAAACGGTCGCCAAACATGGCGGAAAATTATGAAAATGGTGCCGAAGGGCACCGCGATAACTCTTCGTCAACTTCTGCCATTTTGTAGTGATACTGTACCACCTATTTCGTACATTCCAATTTGACAAAATGAATTGTATCGTTGTTCACAGTTGGTAAAAATTTTTTTATAATCTGGTGAAAAAAATTGAAGCTACCCTCTTATATAAGGTACCCTCTAATATAAGGCATAACTTTTGGCTCGAAAAATCTGACGAAAACAATATAAGGTACACCTTATATTAGAGGTAATACGGTATGTGCAGAATCCTACCATAAATTAATAAATAGAATCTTGTGACAAATTTCGTGATCAATTATTCAATAGTAAAGACGAAATATTATGATGAAAAACGGTAAAAATTTTGGTCAACTATTCCGATGGGTTACGGTAGGTTTCCATACTAAGTGTGATGTCCACTGAGCATACGTCTTTTCACAAATTTATTTACTAACTAGGTAAGGTAAGTTTTCCTTCAAACACTAAAAACATTAACAAACTGATAAGAACATGGTAATTGCTACGGATTTCCCTCAATATTTGCATTCATTTTATGATGGGACAATTTGACGAAAGTGAGCCATCACTGTGTTTTTGGCTAAAACACGTAGCAAACAAGTGTTCAACATTATCTCTTAATTTAACCCACTGTAATTACTCACCTCGAAATAACTCCAGGCGCCGGTTCCGCAAGTGGCAAAGTAAAGTGTAAAGTCAAGAGAAAAGTCAAATTTGACACATGTTGGAAATCATGCAAATTTTTGGGCAAGAAGTCAACAAATCCACTTATCTTTGGGCTAAAAGTTGGCAAGTCCACATTGTGCAGACTTTTTTATTGGGTAAAGAAAGCAAGAAATACGTTAAGTGTGTTATGGGCACTGATGTCTAAAATTGATTGAGTCCATAAATTCCCATAATACAGATTTATCAGGTGCAGGAACCAAAAATGTTACTGTGTGCAAGAATTTGACAAGTCAGTCCCATGTCCATTATTTACATTTTGGGACAACAAGTCCATGCTTTTTGAAAGTCATGTCAACTGAAAAGAACTAAAGTTGACAAGTCCATTTCATTTCAGCAAAGAAGTCTACAATTTCAAAAACATTCCAACACGATTGTGAAGTGCTGGAATGTGCTATTGACTACTATTGATGTGCTTTTCATGGAGTGATGCCAATGGCCCCATAACATGTGCCGTTTTTATGGAGTTGTACCATTTTGATTTGGATTTTGATATTTGAAGTTTTTGAAAAATTTTCTTCTATTTTAATTTTTTATTTAAGTATTTTTTATTTTACTTAGTTGAGTAGCAAAAAAAATTGATTTGATTTATAATTTAATTCAATATAATTTTGCAGTGGCACCATTTAGGTGTTTCTGGTTCTGGTCGTGGTCCCAGTTCACAAAATTGGTCCCATTTGTTCCCAAAATGCAAAGTTGAAAATATCAATTGAAAACAATGACAGTGAAATATTTATTGTGAATTTACCAATAACTTTACTATCAATATAAATGTGCAAAAGCTCAATTTCACAAACAGTTTACATTGGAGATTTTTGATGACGAATGTTGCATTACTGTGTTTACATTAGAACACAGGGTTGCAGTAGCATGAGATATATGATGTAAAGCAATTTCTCATTTCTATCTGTGGTTAAACTTCATTTTTCATATAAAGCACTTCATGTACCCAATTCATGTGTGATATCACTGCATGAGTTGGTAGTCATCCTTCCCATTGTCATTGAGATCATCACTGACCCCGTCCACGTCCTTGACCTTGACCGCGTCCCTGACCTTGACCATTTCCTCTGCCCTGGCCATTGCCTCTGCCCTGACCACCTCTGCCCTGACCACCTCTGCCCTGACCACCTCTGCCCTGACCACCCCTGAAGCCACCTCCATCTTCGGAGCAGAAATCCCTCTCTGGCCTGGGGGGTCTGGCAGCCATCTCATCAGCTGTGAATTGAAAGTTTCATTTTTTATCATGGGTATTTTATGGGAAATGGTTAATGCAAAGGTGCCTGGGACCAGTTCCAGTAGGGATAAACATGAACATGAATATCATAGTGCAGTTCACAAAAATACAAAAATATATTTGTGAGTTGCAAAAAAAATAAAAACATGTCCATTAACAAAATATTTTGGGATATATGTTATTTGTAAATTGCTTCCTTTTTAAAAAGCATGCTTTTATGGAAGCATGCATTTATGAAACATACTTTTATGAGCATCAACTTCTGCCAATGTCAATAAGACCAAGATTTCAAAAATTGTGTGAAAACAGGAAATGGCATCAAGTTTGGTCCACTCATTTTCACCAGTTTAAAATCTTTTTTGACAGCACTTTCTGACTTTATGAACCTGTCAACTTTTGGAGTATTGGAGGGTGATCTATCCCAAACAGGAACTGAGCCCTGGCCCCTGGGCATAGTGACACTCACCAATGGTGCTGCAATCCTTGCCAAAGAACGACATCGGTCCGCCACGTCTGCCGGGGCCGCCGCGCTTGACTCGGGCAGAGAAGGGGGGACCCCTGCGACCCCCCTGGCCCCCTCCGGGTGGGCCACCCCCTCCGGGAAAGCCGGGGAATGGAAGTTGTGGCCGGCACGCCTCGAATGCAGCCATCATAGTTTCCTCATCGCTGATCGACTGGTGGCACTCGCACATGGCCGTGGCGCGGGCGATGTGCTCCTCCTGCAGCACTTGCTCGCACGTGTCCGGCACTGGGTTGCTGCGGGGGGGGGGGGGGGGGTTGCAAGGTCAGATTGTGTATGCGATAGAAGGAATGTTGTGCACATGTGCAACCATTGAGGTGATCACACTCTGTCCAGAAGTCGTATAGCTCCCGGCACTAATGCCAAAGCATAAGCACTTTTGGTGCTTGGAGCCATTTCGTTGGCTCGTGGTGCGGCACACTTCACCCCGTTCCACCAACCCCCTTATTCACAGACTTCTGCTCGCAGATGTCCTTGGCGGCGCAGGCGGCCTGCATGATCGCCTGCGGGTCCAGGGAGTTCACGTCGATGCCAGTTGACTGCAGGATGCACTGGGTGGCTCCTTGCACGTCGCCGCTGCCGCACGCGTACTGCAGCATGCGCGGGTTGCTGCGATGTGGTGGGTGATCATGTTCGGTGTGACAAAGTGGAGTAAACGCAATGATTAATTCAATGATAAATGTTTGGGCAAACGCAGTATTGCCGCCACGCAAACCGGGTGTCAACTGGTTGCCATTTCAGTTCAGATTTCAGTTGACCGGTCGCAGGGCAATTTACAAATACGCATGCGCCAGCGTCGAAATGGAATTTATGTTATTTTAGTTAACACGTGCAATTGAACATCGTTCCACGACCGATTTCGATAGAAGGCAGTCGACCCTGTCGGCAGTTGACACCCTATTTCATTGTCAACTAGTGTGTGTGGGGCCATTCTGTTTGTAAAAATGCAAGCATGTAAACAGCACTCGAATGCAACTCACATGCCGGGGCCCATGCCGCCCCTGCCGCCCTTGTGTCCCCCTGGCCCGCCGCCGTGCGGCCCCCCTTCTGGCGCGGGGAAGCCCTTCCCCTCCATGCAGCTCTTTACTTCCTGCGGGGGGGGGGGTATGTTGGCGTTGCCTTTGATGTGGTTGAAGTGTGGGTATTTTTGGGGTGTTGAGAGTTTCTGTGATTCATGTGGACTGCGGGACATGTGCTCTATGGAAGGGATGAATGGAGAAGCGAATAGCGCAGATATTGCTGCTAAAAATACGATGGCGGAACAATACGCCAATTTCTGTGCCAGTTATGCTGCGATTACAGCTCGGGCGTAAAATTGATTTTTGGGCATAAAATTAATTACAGGTGAATGGATAAGGATATGGCGTTGTAATTTCAGTCAAAGAAAGCGCACATGCAGATGTTGCTTGTGTCCAAAGCCCATCAGTTTATTTTAATTGCACTAAAAGTTATGAATTTTGGCGCAAATTTTTTTAATTTTACGCCCTAATTTTACGCCACTTACAGCGCATAATTGAAAAAATTGTGCTAAAATTCATAACTCCCAGTACGATAAAAATAAACTCATGAGCTTTGGATATAAGAAACGTCTGCATCTAAGCTTTCTTTAACTGAAAAAAACAATGTTGTATCTTTATCCATTCATCTGTAATTAATTTTACGCCCGGTCAATTTTACGCCCGAGCTGTAATCGCAGCATTATGGAAAGCGGTGCAACAGATTAAAAATACGCTGCTAGAAACCCGGATCTAAAAAGAGTTTGAAAACCGATATAACGTGCCCTTTCTACTCACCTCATGCGGGTCGAAGCCGAGCTCGTTGGTGATGCACTCCTTCATTTGGTCGGGGCCCCCGCCGCCCGGGCCGCGCGTCTGGCACCCGTTGCTGTGAAAGTGAGTCACAGTCAGTGCATGCCGCAAATTTACACATTTGTAAGTTATAAATGTAGTGAAAGCTATAAAGCTATACTTCGCCGTGCCCCAAAGGACGCCGGGGTGGTATTTCGAAGGGGGTCATTTTTTAATTGTGGGCATTTTGACGGGCGTAATTCGAGGGGGTATTTCGAGGGGGTATCTCGACGGGGCTATTTCGACGGGGGTATTTCGACGGGGTATTTCGACGGGGGTATTTCGACGGGGGTATTTCGAAGGGGCGAATCTCAACAGAAATACCAAACGTTTAAAGAGTCAACCAGTCAAGTGCACTCACTCTGCGAGGCACTGCTCCACGGCGGCCTTCATCTCGTCCTCGGTGTCGACGGTGGCGCCGGACGCCTGCTTCATGGCGTCGCGCATGCACTCGTGCACGCCCCTCTTCGCGTCCATGCACTCCTGGGCGCTCTGCCCCAGCGCCAGGCTCACGCACAGCGCCGCGCACGACACCACGAGCACATGCGTTCTCATGCTTGCAGGTTGGGTTGGTCGAGTTGGTTCAGTTGAGTTTGCAGTTTTGGACTGTTGAAAATGAATCTGTTTCCACGCTGTATTTATACTGCCTCGGTTGACGTCAATGCAGAGTTTTGAAAATGGGGAAGTAAACAAAATCGGCGGTCCGTTGTTAATGTTAATGCCCCCAGCGAAAATAACAATAGTGTGATTTTTGATTTGCTAGTGGCGCCTAGAAATCACGATTGTCGTGCGTGTGCGCACTGGACTCGATTTTACACTTTGTCAACTGTCAAGACGACAAATTTCTAGCAGAAAAAGTTACAGTTTGCAGTTGTGTCAATACTCAACGAAAAATACACCCTCAGATTAGAATGTGATGTTTTGGTTGACACAACGCGCAGTTTTCAACCTGTGTTGTATTGCCATTTTTTATATCATTTGACATGACACGAAATTGCATCCTGCAGCTATCGAGTTCTATCCGGCTTCAGTTTAGTGTTGGTGAATTGGTGTGAAAATGTAAACATGGTGTATAATGTGAAAATTGAAATCGTGTTGAAACATGAAAGAAATACACACTGGTACAATAAATGTGTGGGAATACGTAGGTTTGAAGTTTGGTTTTATTTCCTCAAATAAATACAACATGCCGTAATCCTCGAATGAGGTACCTACCTAGATCAGGTAATACCCCCCTCTCTGATCCCAATACCCCCTGTCAGACTGCCGTGGCTTTGGCGCTGGCGCAGTGGCGCCAGGCCATTGACCAATTTCATGGTGCCACTAGACGTCCGTGTGCAATATTTTTTATTTTGTTTCGATCTCGCATCTGCGTACGTACGCATGTAGTTGCATAATTTGTTTATTTTGATGTTATCCAGGTGCAGTCGAATAAACATAATAAATAAATCGGGCCGAACCGGGCGCGCGGGCACTTTTTTTGCCCATCGCGTATTATTTAATGGCATTGAGGTATAGTTTTTCAACGACATGCATCATGAAAATGGGCAGAAAACCGAATACGGTAACTATTTTTTAGATTGGAAGTCGTGAAAATGACGCTGGAGAATCGTGGGAAAGCGAAACATAGGTTAACAAATCTCCACGGCACATCTGCGGCCCGATTTCATGTACACGACGAGTGACGAGATTAAATACCATATTTCATCTAATTACCCTCTCAGGGTGTTTATTATCTCGCCAGCAAATTTTGAGGGGGTTAATTCAAAGGGGTTAATCGAGGGGGGTTATTATTTCGCCAGCATTTTTATAAGAATACATCATTTTTCATTGTTTGTAACATAATTGTGACAAAAAAGATCGAACAATAGCTAACAGACATGTAAATATAAGGTCTATAAACGTCACTATAAGTGTAGTGATGTAAAAGCGCCATGGCGGTTTTCGCGCTTGGCGCTATTTTGCCGTGGCGCTTGGCGCCATGACCATGAAAAGCGCCATGGCGCTTTTAGCGCTTGGCGCTATTTTTGACCGGCGGCAGGAACAAAATGCCTGGCGCTGGCGCTTGGCGCTAGCGCCAAAGCAAAAAGCGCCATGGCGCTTCTGGCGCTTGGCGCCATTTTGCCCTGGCGTCATTGGCGCTTGGCTCTAGAGGTCGGAAAAGCGCCGTGGCGCTTTTGGCGCTTGGCGCCAAAGTTCTGGCGCTTTTCACATCACTATATACCCAAGTGTCGAACTAGAAGCAAGTAGGTAAAAAGTATCGAAGTAAGTAGGTAAAATATCGAAGAGCAATAGCACCGGTGGTACCGGTCTTTTGGGTTAGCACCGGTCACCGGAGATTCGTCAGTACCCTGCGATTCCGGTGCCATTTTCATCAGAGTGGCATCGGTTCCGGTGCGGTAGCCTTCTTCACCGGTGCCATTCTGTAAAGACGGGTGCGTGTGCCAGTGCGGAGCTATACTTTCCGGTGTCTTTTGTATCACTTACTGTGACATTGGGCTACGCTTTTTAGAAGTGAAATACCTATTGACTTTAGTGGATTATTGATATCTTTCCCTAAATACCGTAAATGCTCCAATAAGGCGACAGTCGGTTTATTGTTTTCAGCACATTTTTGGGGGTCGCATTATTGGAGAGGTCGCTTTATTGGAGAGGGTCGTATTGTATTTTTCAAAAACTCAACAACTCAACTTTTCATTTAACGCATATGAGCATGGCACCGTGAAGCAATAGGTAATCACATCAAAGCCACAAAATTCTCAAAATACTTAATATTCGGGTTCAACGATATCAATTAGCGGCGTCCGAAGATTGCGACATCGTTTTTCTTTTTTCAATTTTTCTTTGGGGGTCGGATTATTGGAGAGGGTCGCTTTATACTTACACAACGTGCCAAAGGGGGTCGTACTATTGGAGAGGTCGCTTTATTGGAGGGGGGTCGTCCTAATAGAGCATTTACGGTAAATACTATAAATATATCATGTAGTTAAGATCGATAAAATATTCACGATAAATCTTTCATCAAGCAAATTGCAGACACATTCACTACCTCAACTCAACAATCATCAATGATATCATTGGCGGCTTCGATACAGTTGTCCAACACCAAATTGTACCAGGAGCCGCCCAAGCGAACCGCTTTTCCGATGGTGCAACTTCTGCTCGGAGTTCCCGCGCGGATGTACTCCCACCTGTGGGAAATTTGAAGAAAATTCTTATTTTGGATTTTTTGACTTTTTTTTCACGGAAAAAAACGCTTGAAATCGTTTTGTTATGTTTGTTTTTAAGCATTTTCGATTTTTTTCTTCAGTATTTTTGGTTATAAAACTTCAATTTCGCATTGATCTATACATGCGGCAATAAGAGAGATATTTATGCAAATGTGTCTGCGGCAAACTTTTCGGGAGTGTGGAAAACGTTAACAAGCACTTAAGATTGACTAGAAAAAGCACAAACTGCAATCATCCAGTGGAAAAAATCCAGAGTAGCCTCAAAATTTGGAAAACAAAATTGAAAATCCAAAATTTTTTTGAAAACAATGAAAATCAAAAATAATTTAGAACACCCTCCCCCCACCTGCTGGACATATTATTCGCGCAGGTAACAACAGTATCCCCTCCGCTGCCCCCATAGCCGCTGCCCTTGTGAACGAGCCAGCGGTCGCCGTTGGCCAATGTTGCGACCACGCCAACGTGCCAGAAACTACGAGAGCCGCGGCGCACCCGACGCAGACTGGATGACAGTGGCCGCTTGTACACCTGCGCTAGGTTGCAGTGATTGGGGTGGAAAATTGGGTTTTCATTAATTTACCATATTGCTTCTAATAGAATGCCAGGTTTTTGAACGTTTTGGTGCTCACAAAAAAGAACCACACTCTCCAATACAATGGCACCTCCAATAGAACGGCAGGTAGAAATGATGCTGTAAGCGTGCCAAAACACAATAATATGACAAATGAATGACAGGTAGGTTCAAAGCATTTAAATAGATATTGAAATTTCAAATTCATGCTCTCATGTCAAAATATTGCTGAAGTGATATTAAAAATATAATGTTCAAATAACAAATGTGTGAAAAAATAGAATCAGAGTGGCAGCCTCCATAAATATTGCATTATATTTTTTCTGGCTTTTTTCAGAGAGATTTAATTATTTTTTGAGAGATTTTCTGAGATTGTATTTCAATTTCCTCAATATAATCGATTTTTTCAATGCTTACTATGACACCGATTACAAGCAGCTCATCAAATTTGTCTGCAAGCTGTGTCCATGGCGAAACATTAGTTTTGGCATGTACACAATAACTTAGCAGACGAGCATGACTGCAAAGTTGATTTTTCAGGTAACAGAGACATTGGCGTCTACTTAACTCAATCATTTATTTTATTTCAACATTAGTCACGATTAGCTGTGGCGCTGACTCCAGCAGACTATATTTTCGCTTCTAAAATCCCAACTTTGTCCAAACGCTGCACACAAACCTCAAGACTGGTCACGCGAGAATTGTACAGCGTATTAAGACTGGCTTCACGACACGCGCGCACAGTGGCGACAGCTAGCGCGGCAAGCAGCAAGGCACATATCGTCACACTGAGACGCATTTTGTGAATGTAATTAGGTAGTAGTGATTTAGAAATGTAGCGATCAATTTGGAAAAGGCCTGTGTGGGAAAGGAGTCACCAAATAGTGATGTGGAAGAGCCATGGCGCCGGCGAACCAATGGCGGAAGAACTAAAACGATGGCGCTGCGCAGACACAACACCGAAAACTGATGGACCGACTGTCGGTAAACTGAAAATTACATCCCCATTGGCACAGCTGACATACTGGATTTTAGTCACCCGTGTGTGTGTGTACAGTGAAGGTTTTGTCATATTGTGCCTACACACACTAGTTTTCACCGTGACTTCGTGTGAAAACTGAAATTTTTTTAAATGCAAATAAATGAATCCGGTTGAATGATTCAATTAAAATTCAACTTGAATTTAATTTAATAAAAGTTACAATTTGAAAATTTGTAAACTAAAACTCATATAGCATACAATAAGAGTAAGCTGAATGTCGCCATGTCGCCATTTCAGTTTTCACACATGTCACGATGAAAACTAGTGTGTGTAGGGCCAATGGCCCTACACACACTAATTTTCACTGTGACCGATGTGAAAACTGAAATGGCGACATAACGACATCCAGCCTACTCTTTTGTCTGCTATATGAGTTTTAGTTTTCAAATTTTCAAATTTTAACTTTCATTTATTAAAATTTAAACTTAAAATCAATCAAATCATTCAACCGTGTTCATTAATTTGCATTTGAAAAAATTTCAGTTTTCACACGAAGTCACGGTGAAAACTAGTGTGTGTAGGCACAATGGAATAAAACGGTAGTGAAGAATCTGTCAACTACTATTGCCAGCATTTAATAAACATTCATTCTGGTAAACTCAAATGTGTTCAAAACAGTTTATGAATTTACCAAATTTCGATGGTGTACTATATAGTGCGCGTGGCCGGCCGCGATGCCTTCGCGAGACGTGAGACACAGCAAAAAATAGGTGTGATTTGTCGTGAAGTGTCTTCATGGCGAAACTTCCCGATCCCGACCCTGTGAAGAGCGGGCTGGCGCTTCCCGGCGCTTCACGAAATTTTTTGTGAAGCCACTTCACATCACGGACGTGCGTCAAACGCTGCACAAATGTTTTGTGAAGTGTCTTCACTGCGTCAGCGTCAGTGTCGGGGAGCGCGTTTCACGAAATTTTGGACGTCGTGATGATAGGTGAAGTGTGTGGAAGACACTTCACCAAAAATTTCGCTATGTGTGGAAGTCTTCACAGAGGTCGCTTCACGCAAATTCAGCCCGCTTCCACACACCTATTTTTTGCTGCGAGAAGTCTGAAGTTACGATTTGAACTGACCATTCCGTGCCACAGTTCGTTTTATATTCGTAATTCCAAGATCCTGTTTACCGCGCTTTTGATACTTTTCTGTTTGCTCTTGTACCATGATTTAGACAACTGCATTAACTGGAACACTTAAATGTCTTTAAAGTGTTTGTGAAGCCACAATCCATAAAACACTGTAGAATTTTGCGCGTAGATAAGTGTGCGTCGGCGTTTGATTACCATGCTTTCCTGTACCAATAATATTTTTTGACAATGCTTTCCTTCTCAAAATGTCTTTGAAATGTTCACGGTAATTTTTTCATGCATCCTGTTTACAGTGATAAAATTCCAGGTGCTCACGTTTGAATCTCTGTCAACGACATTTAGAGTCAATCTATCTATTCATTTTAAATATTTATTATTAAATATAGCGTTCAAAAATAAGATAATAAAATATAACAAAGATAAAAACTAGGTGAAAATACCACCACCTGTATTTCCTCGAAATACCAGCAGGGGGTTTATTATTTCGCCATCAAATTTTGAGGGGGGGGGGTGTAACTCGAGGGGGATTTATTATTTCGTCGGAAATTTTCATGAGGGACAATAGTAAAGATTAGACTTTTACATAAATAGCTAAAACTCGTTCAGACCTGGAGGTATTACGAGTAGTGATGTAAAAGCGCCATGGCGCTTGGCGCTATGATGCCGTGGCGCCATTGGCGCTAGCGTTTCAAAAAGTGCCAAAAAAGCGCCAAGAAGTTTAATAAAAAATATACCATTATTTTATGTAAAAACACCTTGTGTGCATAATTTACGTAAGTAAATGTGTTACTGTAAGCGGATGAACAAACCCTCTACTTGCTTATTTTGTTAACCATGTCCATGCAATTGCAAGGATATTCAAAAGTTTACCCAAATAATGGGCCTAATGGTTCCCATCCCAATTCAAAGCTTGCTCACGAGCCGACGAGCGATGTTCAAATGCATACTGTTGCATTACTTGAAAATAAATTTGTATTGTTGGTATGTTAATGTGCAATGTACCAGGCCAGCATGAAGTATATGCGTATACAACACTGGGTAGTGTTACTCCTTAGCAAGCTTTAAATTGGGATGGGAACCAGTTGACATTGGCTGTCATTGTCAACCAATGTGTGTAGGGCCAATCGGACCAATACTACGCTACGCACAGAAGATGAATGTAAACACTGTGAATCGGGAGGGGGACGAGCCGGCCGAGAGAGGGCGCAGCCGCGAAAGTGACCCGGCCATGATACAGTCTGACACACAAAAATCAGAAACGTTAAAATTATAAACAAATTATACGATATCCATAACAATCTAAGCACGTTTTGTCGAGACGTTTTGCCATTGTTAAGCCAGAACTCTAAAAGCAGTAAAAAAACATCACAAAAAAAGAAAACATGACTCAATGAGACGTAATCTTGCGTCTTACACAAATAAATAGCACTGTATTAGCATGGCTGCACTTTATGAGCAGCAAAATTTTTGGCGCTGGGGCTATTGGCGCTTGGCGCCAACATCCTCTGGCGCCATTGGCGCCATGTTCTAGAAAAGCGCCATGGCGCTTTTGTCGCTTGGCGCCAAAAGTCTGGCGGTTTTTACATCACTATCGCCCACACTTAACAGAGGGGGACATTTGCAAAAACACATGTAATATTTATGTATTACGTGGCATTCAGCTGCGCCCGGCAACTAAATTTTGTTGTATTATAAGGGGACAGTCTGTCCAGGTGAGTAATCGGCGCAAATTTGGGAACTTTCCCAGTTTCTCTAAAACAATATCAGAGCTGACATACTAGTAGTGATGGAATGGCACCATGCCGCTGGCACACTATAATGGCGCCATTGGCGATGGGCGCCATTTTCTGTGGCGCCTGGTGCCATTATTTCATATGGACTTTTTCATAGGAAAGAAGGGAAAAGGGTGATAAAAGCTAATGATAGTATAAAAATAACCAAATATTCAGCAGAATTATTTATTTCAATTATAGCTGGGGTATTTGGAGGAGGGCTAGTTCTGCGAAATGAAAATATATAATTTATGTAAATCACTTTTTCTTGTCATAATCGCATTGAGAGTTGCATCATCATCGGATAAGAACTTGCAAACCACACCACAGAAATTTATTATTCACGTGTAGCTAATACAATTACACTAATTTAACAGCGACAAAAGTAACCAAAAACAGCCTTTCTCAACTCACGACTGATTGCCAGATAAATGAACACATTGACTAAGTAGAACAAATCACTAATCATTAAAATATGCGATGAGAAAACAATACCTGTAACAAACTGATTGTGGTGTATAAAAATAAATATATCCCGTGCAGTGGCTGATACACTAACTACAGACATGCTAAATGCCTGTGTTAATAGGAGTTTATTCAATAGAGCAGATCTAATGCGTTCATTATTCCTGCCACCTTTGTTTTTCACTCTGTAGAACAGCAGCAGTGCCACAGTAGCTACAATAAGGACGGCTGTCAATGTGATGCGCATACATTCTCTAAAATAAATGACCACCAACAAAGTTTCCCACGTTGTCCAATTTCTGTGCATGAAGTAATATTCTTCTGGACATGAAGTAATATTTGTATCAACTATGAGAACCTCTTGACTGATGATTTCAGGGTAATGAAGCAGTATTCCAACAATTACTGCGAGAAATGTCGCTGCGAGTGCAGCTTTCTTGTGGTTGAGTGTCTTGAATTTCAACATACACTTCATGGCTGCCACTTTGTGCGTGGTCGACAATGTTATGATAATGAGATAAGAAAATACTAAAATTTGCCGAATTATGATCATTATTGGAATGTACAATGCCAAAAGATTATACTTATGCAACCATTCATGTTTAAAACCAAATACAGGAGACAGCAACATAATGTATCCCAAAAATATAAATATCGAGATGAGCTCATCCCAAATGAAAATTACAGCCTGGAAACAGAAACCTGGCTTATCACGATTTATGATTTTTATCACTTCGACCAGACACAGTGCATTTCCCAATATGCTTATCAGTGCAATAACTGAGATACACATCACAAATACAGAATTGATGGTACTAGCAAGAGTAAAATTAAAATCATCACTTAAAAGATCATATAAGTTCATCATTTCATTGCAGGTGATGCTTATATTCATGTGCTCATATTCAGACAATGTTGAGTTATTCATCATGGACTAGTAGTGTAGGAATTTCTGCAGGTTGTGTGGATTTTTACATCAAAGTGGTAATGGATTTTGCATAACGATGACAAAAAATCAAATTTTTGAATTTTTTTCCACCCCTAGAAAAAACACTCAAAAGTCGATTTTTTTTATCAGAAACTTCGAAAATTCATAAATTCGAAAATACTTTTTAAATTTTTCAGGGAATTCAAGGCTACCAAACACGTTCTTAAGTTCAATCTGCTAAATACATCGACAACTGATATGCAGTCCTACTGAAAAAAACGTAACGAAAATCGATCGCGGCTCCACCAAACGTATTTTTACTGGTTGTTTGACAATTTTCATGACTTTTAATTATAACACTGTGCATTAGATTTGAAATTTTACAGAGAATATTACTGGGTCTGGGACTGCCCTTTAGGAGGTTTTTACAGGGTCCCGTAACTGCACATATTTATGAGTGAAAGATATGAGATAACCCATGGTCTTGAGTAGTAATGGAAAAGCACCGGGAAACGGAAAAATGCCCCCACTCAGAATACCCACTGAGAATACCCCCACTATTTCCACCAGGAAAACGTAACGAAATGAAATGAAAACCAAATGGTAGTTAAAAAAGATATATGTAAACGGAAGGATTCCTGGGTATTCAGGGTAGGTAAACATAAATACGATTTTGCAACTCTGATGAAAACTCACTCAGCTGAATTGAGCATTAACAGTTTGATTAGAGAAGGTTATACCCAAAACACCACACTGTATCCAAAAATATTACTTTTTGGCATACAGCCAAAATTGACCACAGTTATGCTGTTATTCCCAATTTTTCTGGACTGCTTCCTCTGGAAAAAGTACAGCATAGAGGCGCTCCACACAGTGGTTGATGCTACTTTTTAGACTTTGATTGAGTCAACTCAGAGTCAACTGTTTTCTTTTGTGTTGACCCCAGAACCTATTTAGTTGAAAACATGCACACTTTTTTTGTGTCAACTGAAAAATTTGGACAGTTGACAATTTTGAGAAAGTGACAAGTCAACTAAAATGACACACACACTAAAAAGTGTACATTTTTCATTCAGTTGACATTTCTTGATGATTACTTTTGTCAATTGGGTGATTTTATTAGGCAAAAATCAACTTTAGTTGACATTTTTACTGCACACAAATAACTGATTATTATAGTGAAAATGTCAACTAGTCAAAAAAGTGAATGTAGTTCGTGCAAGTGTACATTTTTAGTTGACATTTTCATTTTACAGAAATTCAATTGACACAAGTAGTCGCTCTTAATTGTCAACTGCCCAAAATAGTGCAAAAACATATGAAAAAGTACATTTTTGGCTAGTTGACACAGCACTAACCAACTTTCTAAAAGTACCTTTATTCATTCATTTTTAATTGAAAATGTATGAAATTTGAGACTCTGATAGAGAAAAATTTACTCCATCTTTCATAGAAGAACTTTTTGCATGAAAAATTATAAAGTTTTGAACATTTTTGTCCAAATTTTTTGCTTGATTTGACATCAGGTTTTTTACTGATCATACACGCACGCTCACTTGACAACCATTTATTTTTAACTTTGTCAACTTCAAAAAATTTTATTACAAAACTTACTAAAAATGTACTTTGATGCTAGAGTAGTGAAGGAAAAGGTGAAAAAGTGGATAAAGACTGGTGAAAGCAGACTGTCATGGATCAAATGGCCAAATTGCTCAATTGACATATCATTGTGATTGTATTTGTCAAATTCATGAATTCATGCTCAACTCAGCAATTTTTCACTCATTTTCAAAAATCATTTTTGAAAGTCAAATGTTTCTATTCTTAACAATTAAAAAAATATATTTTAATATTTTTCCTCTATCAAATGACATGTAATGCACAATTTAAATTGCAGTAAAAACATAACTTTGAAATATTTTAACATAGAACATTCTAAAAATTATATATTTTGTTTCCTTTATGCATTCTTTCTGTTCAGTGATCACCATGTTCCTATTATTTTATCTTTCTGCTGGTACTGTTTGCAATATGATATACATTAGTTCTGTTCAATGAAAAATAAATTTTGGTTTGATGCAGAATATTTTTTTCCTCTATCATTAAGGCATCATTTAAACATTTTGTTATATCAAAAAATTGCCCTATATTAATTATACATGAACCAAAAAAAACAATATTTACACAATTACACAAGTCACAAATTAAACAATTTTTCAATGTGTAACAAGAAAATAAATTTTAAAATTATCATACTTTACTATTACATGAATAATTGAGTGTCACAATATCAAATGGATTTTGCTTAACAACATAGGAACATTTAAATCACACAAATAGCATCAAAGAAGGCTGGGTCAACTCATTTATGAAAATGTATTTTTTGCAGTTGACAATATCATTTTACAATCAGACCTAACTACCCAAAAAATAACAAAAAAACAGGTTACTATGTACACAGTTGCATAAATGTCTACTAAGAAATAGGTTGCATCAACTAAAATGGAGTTGACTCCGAGTTGACACTGGAATCGATGTCAACTAGCGTGTGCAGCGCCATAGCCACCTGATTATAACAAATTCAGCCTCCGACATTTTGGCTGTCAACTAAATTGTTAGTCAAGCAGCGCGTTCAGGAAAACCATGAATGTTTGCACTGAACGTTCCGAAATATCGAATGACATGGTGCACTAACATGGGAACAAGTATGGTTAGAACTTTCCATTTTCTGTTTAAAAAGGCAAACTTTCCATTGAACGGCAATCATACTAGCATTCCTGCAATTATGTGAATCTTTCCAATTCTGGCAATTTTTTTCATTTCCAGGCAAATTTCATTTTCAGATTTTCCTCTTTTCGGCATTTCATCTTTCCAATTACTGGCAAGTGTACATTTCTTTCAATTGGATGTTTTCTGAGTTATGGTAAGTGTGAAATTTTTCCATTTCCATTTTTCCAATCACTAACGTTTTTGACGCACTTGGAACAGGTAATCCATTACGGTTTTTGCTGTAATGTATCAAGTAACCTGGCAATCCAACACTGCTAACAGTGCAAACAAAGATCATCTGCTGTGCTTTATAAATCACACAATGCTCAGTAGTCAGTACCATTGGCGAACATGGAATTCATTTAGATTACAGAATTTAGCTTACCGTATTTCTTCTAATAGAAGAGCGCCGTTCTATTTTTTCCGTAAACTTTTTTTACCTGCCGTTCTATTGGAGGGTGCAGTTCATATTTTTCTCATAAAACTTTTTCACTGAATTTTCATTTGAACGCAGTATTCTACATTTTTATATCAGAGAACCAATTGAAACAAAACTAGATGTGAAAATAACCCCTTAATCATAGAAAACACTCTCGATATTCTCACCATCAATTTTTCAAATATTTTTTTTGTGTTTTGGCACCGTTACAATCAAATTTCTACCTGCCGTTCTATTGGTGGTGCCGTTCAATTCTTTTCGTGAGTGTAGAAAGTGCCAAAACCTGCCGTTCTATTGGTGGTGCCGTTCAATTGGAGGTATGCCGTTCTAGTAGAAGAAATACGGTAGTTAACATCAAAATCGGGTGTCCGACAATAAATGAAGTTCTATACCACGTGTCGGAATTTTCTATTTACGATGATTAAAATGCAGGCGTACACGCTTGAATTTTTGTCCACGACATTCAAACACATATGAAAAGCATTCTCGTTTGAATATTTAATGTTATTGTTCAATGTTTCGATGAAAAAAGTCAAAAGTTTTCCCATATTAAAATAATATTCGACATGTCCAATGTAGGCATGTATTTCGATTCGATTTTATTTTCCATCGTGTGCAAGCGTATTACAAATCTTGCGGCGTACGCAGCCACGTCGACAAAACAATTTGAAAAATAAAACCCAAAAATAATCACTCAATGCCCTCGATCAGCCTGGCCACGATCGTCAACGCAATCTCGCAATTCGTCACATTCCAAATCGGCAGCACGATTCCCAGCGCTTCATCGGCTCGCTCGGAATTTCCCAAAATTCCATTTCCATCCAAAAAATCAGGCGTCACGGCCAAAATAAAATTGTTCAAAGCGAGAAATTCGGCCTCAGTGAATGCGGAAGTGAGAAATGGGGGTGGAATTGTTTCTTTGAGCGACCAGTTTTTCTTGAATTGCGCGTATAGGCGGCCGTGCCTTTCAGTCATTAATGCAGGGTCTGTCTGCGTGGGGGGGTAGGGCGGTTGTAGGGGGTTTAGGGCATCAATGATTTATTTGGCAACATTGATCTGATTCTGGCACCAGTCCTGCACCCTGTAAGGTTTCAAATGCCATACAAATTTATCAATTACCATGCAAAGTGTCAAAAGTACAGCATCAAAATGTTTCCTTCTTTCACATTAAAATTTGCCACTTTACAGGGTGCGGGACTGCCCGCTGATGTTCATGTTAGCTATGGATGGGGACCGCAATATTGGCCCAGCTAGCCAGGGGTCTCGAATGGGGGGGGTTGGGGGGGGGTTACCCCCCCCCAAACCGCCCAGCTATCTATCTATCCCGGAGGCCGCTCAGCTATCTATCTACCCCGGAGGCAAAATTTTGGGCTACTACCCCCTAAACCCCCCCCCCAAATCGCTCAGCTATCTACCTATCTGGAGCGATTTTTCAGAAACTATACCCCAATTTTCGCTCAAAATCGCTATTTTTCATACCTATATATAGATTTTCACCTCCAAAATCACTGGTTCATGCGTCTAACTGCCTATGTTCAGCTATTTTAAGTACTATATGCTCTTGTATACCCATTTTGAGCTATTTTACACCTACTTTTAGCGATTTTTCTCCCTTTTCTTCCTTCTATGCCCCGAAAAAGCCTATATATCAAACCACCACAACCCCCCCCCAAACCCCCCCCCCAACCCCCCCCCAGAAAAATTTTCAGCTATCTATCCCTCCGGAGGAGCGATTTGCTATCTATCCAACCACTCGGAGGGTCAAAATTCAAGATACCCCTGCAGCTAGCTGTTGCCTAGATGCACGGACGTATCCAGAGCATAGTTTTTAGGGACTATTTTTTTTCAGAACAACTACCAGTAAATAAGTCATGAATATTAGACATATTTGTAAAGCGGCACGATCCACTGTTTACTGAATACGTCCCTGTCTAATTGCTTACCTAAGGTAATGTCACACCTAGGGTTGGCCGATGTTTAAAAAAAACATGACGTCCGAAATGTTTTTTTTAATAAAAAACATCGGCCGAAATTTTTAGTACTAAGCACTAGGTATTTTGCAAAATTTGTGTGCGCAAGCGCGCAATTTCACACACAAATTGACATTGGAGGTTGTTTTCATTGGTTTTGTGGCATTTTTAGTATCAAAGCATCCATTTCTATGTGCTACCATGGGTTAATAAGCCATCATATGTTGCTGTAGTATATACTATTGAGGTAATGTGCTTCCATGTATTTACCTCCACAGTGTTTAACATCACTCCCATAGTAACAACCTCCTTTTATAACCTTGTTCGATCACTATTCCGTGCCAAACTTCACTTGGAAGTCACGAACATTCGACTATAAGGCGATATACGAACATGTCGACAAAAAATGGATATTTTTGACATAAATCACCACTTCTTATGCTATCCCATGGCTCCACAGCCATTATATGGTCATATATAACATCACAGAGTATTGCCACTGTCTTATATACCTATATTTATATGTTGACACCAGGTCATATCTGGGAGCTTTAAAAAAAACGTTTTTTATTATAAAAAACATCGAGTTAAAAAAACGTTTTTTTCCAACCCTAGTCACACCGAATTTCAGCAAATTTGCCTGCACAGAGAGGCATCCAATAAGCAAAAGCACCATTCATAAAGTTCCAAAAAAGTTCCAATAATAATAAACTTACACGCATGCGATCCCGGCCAAGTGAAGCCTCCTAACAATGGAAAAAAAGCTACAGGACAATGTTATGGAATGGTTTTTCTGAGTGACAAACATGCACGGGACGCACCGAGAACGTGCCACGAGACAACGCGTTGATGCAAGAATCGTCACATACAAATTTGACACAGGACAGTTTGACACATCAATTTCGTCACAATTCGAGATATTTAGCCTTTTGACTTTGATATATGACTAACATGACACCCAGATAAGATTTCAGAGCATTTCGAATGAATTTGTCATGAAGAAAGTTATCGCTAATGCAAATTAAAGAAGAATTAAACCAGAATATAAATGTGTATTGCAAATTCGAACTTAATAAATAAACAATAATAATACATAATAATTCAGACAAGTAGCGATATTGTGACACAATGAGAATGTGTCAGATAAAAAATTTGTGTCAATTTGTCCCCGTAATATGTTGGCTTCTGTGACATGACATAGTGTACCGTGACAACATGTCTTGTGACGATTCGTCCACAGAAACACTGAACCTCACCAAACAAACCACACACAAATCACACAAACGTCACAAAAAATAAAACCCAACCTTCAAATAGACAAGCAGCAAAACAGTGGTCACATGTACATCATGTAACGCCCCTTTTCTCCAGCCAGTCAACCCAGAGTCCCCTCCATCTGACGCCATGAAATTTTTGGCGTCAATCGTGACGCTTGACGCGTCTAAGAGGTCGTCCGCACCGCTGGCGCTGGCGTCGAGTTTACACAAGTGCGTCCAAATTTCATCGGCTGTCTGCAGCGCGTCGTGGGGGCAGCCAGACTCGACTTGGCACCGTGCCAAGGAAGTCAAAGTGGAGTGTTTTATACACGCGTCGGAATCGAGATAGCGGGCCGCACGCGACCAGAATTCAATCGCCTGAAACGGGGTGTATGTGATTTTTTACCGTATTTCTTTTAATAGAACGGCAGGTTTTGACACATTTCTGCGCTCACTATATTTAAAAAAATGTGTGAAAAAATAGAACGGCAGCCTCCAATAGAACGGCAGCTCCAATAGAACGGCAGGTTGAAAAAATTGACGAAAAATAGAATGGCGCCCTTCTGTTAGAAGAAATACGGTATTTATTACCACAAGTGTACGATTCTATAAGTGGACAAATGATAGGAAATGTGATGAGACGTCGTATGTGGTCAATCAGGGGATGAGTAAAACCACGAGTTTCTAAATTTGAGTTTTAGGCAGACTTCTGAATGAAAATATAACACTCACCACTTTTTTACAATGTTGTTTTTAAATTGAAAAAAAATATTTTAAAAACGTAATAACCGGAAACATACTCAAAATGCCACACATACAGACACACCTGCGAGCAGTGCCCCAGCTTGTGGAGTCTGTGTGCGAGCTGCGCGCACAGTCGTCCAGCGAGCACGTACTGTTTGCGTTCCACGTGCGAGCGAATCGCGTGCGTGTAGCAGTGCATCGCCGACGCCAGATTTGAGTGGAAATCTGGGGGATTATGGGTGCAAGATGATGTATAAAAGCTCCAAATTTGGGGAATTTAGGACATTTTAATGACAATATGTCACTTGATGAATTTTGACAAAAAATGTTAAACTGAAGTATGATTATGCTGCATATTTAGAATACGGGACACTTGTTGTAAATAATCCCGAAGCCCCAATCCCGATCCCGAAAAGTCAATCCCGTTTGAACCCTAACAATAACCCCCCAACCAGGGGTCTCGAATGGGGGGGGAGGTTGGGGGGGGGGGTTACCCCCCCCCCAAACCGCCCAGCTATCTATCTATCCCGGAGGCCGCTCAGCTATCTCCGGAGGCAAAATTTTGGGCTACTACCCCCTAAACCCCCCCCCCCAAATCGCCCAGCTATCTACCTATCTGGAGCGATTTTTCAGAAACTATACCCCAATTTTCGCTCAAAATCGCTATTTTTCATACCTACATATAGATTTTCACCTCCAAAATCACTAGTTCATGCATATAACTGCCTATTTTCAGCTATTTTAAGTACTATATGCTCTTGTATACCCATTTTGAGCTATTTTACACCTACTTTTAGCGATTTTTCTCCCTTTTCTTCCTTCTATGCCCCGAAAAAGCCTATATATCGAACCACCACAACCCCCCCCCCCCAGAAAATTTTTCAGCTATCTATCCCTCCGGAGGAGCGATTTGCTATCTATCCAACCACTCGGAGGGTCAAAATTCAAGATACCGCTGCCCCCAACAAACTGGGAGATTGCATATCAGCCAAGTCCTCTTCCTGTTGCATGAAAGTCTGCGCGGCGGCGGTCAGAGACGCGCTCTCAGCAAGACAGTTGCCCACTTGCTGTTCGCATCTGAAATCAACCAATGTTGGAGATTACAATTCATATTTATGACGATGACAAACCCTATGGAAAAAGTGCTTAAATTTAAAGTGTTTTTTTTTCTTTTAAAATTAGTTTTCAAATTTGGAATTTTTAGTTTTAGAAGTCTAGAAAGATAGTTTTAGAATTTTCGAAATGCTTATCGAATTTTCCATTAAATTTAGATTGTTTTCTGGTTAATGTGGAATACATTTTATGCTTTTTTTGACTTCCAAGCTGTTTCTGCAGACAAATTTGAGCATTCTTATTATGCCGCTATGAATAGAATACGCATTTTTGCTATCGTAAATTCACCCACATTTCGTATCTACTTGGGACTTTTTATACCTATTTTTACATTTGACATACTTTTAAGTCATTTTCACTGTTTGAAATCGCATTCCCAGGGTTTTTTACCTCCAAGTTATACAAAACCTGCAAACCCCAAAAAAACCCACCTCGCCGCAGCCAAATGGCACATTGCAGCATATTCCGGACATTGGTCCTCTTCTTTCAATTTTGCAGCCAATCTTTTGTATTCACGCGCCGCTTCCGAAACGTTTGGCTTGCGCATGAAACGCTTGCGTAATTTTGCAGATATCTGCTTGTACTCGACCCAGGGGTCAACGTAGGTGTTTGATGAGTCCATTTTTGGATTGGGGTCACTGAGAGGTTTGGGAATTTTTGGTTAATTTGTATTCATTCAATTTAGTGCATCTGTTATGGGTAACGTTCAAACGTGATCGACTTTTCGGGATCGGAACTAGGGTTGGCCGATGTTTTTTTTAAACGTTTTTTTTAAAACGTTTTTTTTTTTTAAACATGACGTCCGTAATGTTTGTTTTTTTTAAAAACATCGGCCGAAATTTTTAGTACTAATCACTAGGTATTTTGCAAAATTTTTGCGCGCAAGCGCGCAATTTCACACACAAACTGGCATTGGTGGTTGTTTTCATTGGTTTTGTGGCATTTTTAGTATAAAAGTATCCATTTCTATGTGCTACCATGGGTTAATACGCCGTCATATGTTGCTGTACTATATAATATTGAGGTAATGTGCTTCCATGTACCTCCACAGTGTGTAACTTCACTCCCAAAGTAACAATCTCCTTTTATAACCTTGTTTGATCACTATTCCGTGCCAAACTTTACCTGAAGTCACGAACATTCGACTATAAGGCGATATACAAACAATATGTCGACGAAAAATGGATATTTTTGACACAAATCACCACTAATAATGCTATCCCATGGCTCCACAGACATTATATGGTCATATCTAACATCACAGAGTATTGCCACTGTCTGATATACCTATATATGTTGACACAAGGTCATATCTGGGAGCTTTTAAAAAAAACCGTTTTTTATTTTAAAAAAACATCGAGTTAAAAAAAACGTTTTTTTCCAACCCTAATCGGAACCGTCAAATCCCGAAAATTATCGGGAGCCGGGATGAATTTTCGGGATTCGGAACCGTTTCAACCCTAGTAGGTAATGTATGTGATCAGCGGACAGTCCCACACACTGAAATGTCATGTAATATGTTGAAGTTACGCATAGGGTTCAAACGGGATCCCGATCCCGATCCCGGATCCCGTGAAATTCCGGGATTTACCAGTCCCGATCCCGATCCCGAAACCCCAATCCCGATCCCGATCCCGAAATCTCAAAAATACCAATCCCGATCCTGATCCCGAAAGTTTTCAAATCCCGATCCCGATCCCGAGAAACTCCCAAGTCCGGGATCCCGATCCCGGAAAAATTAGTGGAAATTATAAAAAGTGAAATAATGACGTTTTTGCATGCAAAAAAAGTGGATGCAAACCCCCAGCGTCAATTTTATGCCACTTTTCTGGCATCCAACAGTGTTTTGAGACCTTTATGAACAACTGTGAATGCCAGAAAAATGGCCAAAATCTCTATCCTTAGAACCCAATCCCGATCCTGGAAAAATGCCTATCCCAATCCCGATCCCGATCCCGTGACCCCAATCCCGGCCAATCCCGATCCCGAAATCTCAAAAAACCAATCCCGATCCCGATCCCGAAACCCCAATCCCGATCCCGATCCCGAAATCTCAAAAAGTGAATCCCGATCCCGATCCCGAAAAGTCAATCCCGTTCCCAACCCTGCCAATGCAAGTACCAACCCTATTTCAAATTTCACACAAATTTATCAAGTCCCTAGAAAATGTACCTAGTATCCCTAGTACCTACTTCCTTTTCCCGAGCATTACATGATTTGACATGACATTTGAAAACTATTATCTGACATTTTACACATTGAAAACTATTTTACCGTGTGCGGGACTGGCCCCAGAAACACTGACATTTATTGGGAATCTGACAGCGGCACGATATTGGTATCGGACGGCGGCGGGCACGAGCTCAGCGCAGTATCCAAAGTATCTGAGTGCAAAAATGTAGAAAATGTAATCTCGTAAAATGTTGTCCAGAAACAAAATGCTGAAGTAACCAGTGGTGTCACGGAATATTTTTACGTATACTGACTGGGATCCCAGACAATGTAAAATGTCAAATGTGATGAAAAGTGACAAATAAAACACTGTGTCGTATGAAAAAGTTTTCCAATCAAAGTTCAACTAATTTAGACAGTGGGGGTGAAATTTTCACATAAAAAAATTAAAGTCCAAATTTCCAGTTACAGCAAGTCTAAACTCAAATGTTTCTTCTAAGTCACATGAAATAACATGAAAAATCTCCAATTTTCTATTCTTGTGAATTCCTTTGACATTTTACATGACTTTTAAATTGACATTTTACATTTTACAGGGCATTTTACAAGGTCCGGGAGTGGCCCTGGTAGTGGCCATTCTGCCAAAAAAGAACCTCGACATAAATCAAATCAAATTCCACCAAATCTGACCCAGCTGCCTGGCAATGCCCTCCCGAATTGAACCAATGCACTGAGCGATGCGCTTCTGTTCCCCAGTGCTTTCTGCCCTACTTCCTTCGATCTGAAAAAAATTAACGAGTATCGATTTACTTTTGAGTTCATTTTAAGTTGAATAGGGTGCGGGAATTTACTGTACCGTAATTTAATTTTTCATACGGTAATATTTGCCACAAAGTAAAAACAGTTTTACTGATTTTATTATTCACGGAATAGCAGTAAACTACAAATTATATTAGCGGTTGCGCTTCTGATGGGTTTTTTAAACACAACACAATAACGTGAAGAATTGTCCACCAAATTCACCAATAGTGAAATCAGTGTAAATAATTAGTGAGAAAATTTTATGGCTTTCCTTCACATGGATATGGTAGAACTTATTGTAAGGTCACACTGTGAATATGATACTCCACCAAACCAACCGCTGACGTTATGTAATCGAAATCGTTCAGCACGACGAACGTCTTCAGATCGGCAATGATTTTTAGAAGGGACTCGGTCGCGCGGATCTGAATAAATGTTTAGTCAGAACCAAAACATTTTACACAACACATGAAATTTTAATGGGACACGTCACATTTTATAGGGTACCCCTGAAAAGTGAGTCACTGGCGCCTGAATAGAGGACAATGAATCAGGGGTCTCGAATGGGGGGGGGGTTGGGGGGGGGGGTTACCCCCCCCCCAAACCGCCCAGCTATCTATCTATCCCGGAGGCCGCTCAGCTATCTACCTATCCCGGAGGCAAAATTTTGGGCTACTACCCCCTAAACCCCCCCCCCAAATCAGCCAGCTATCTACCTATCTGGAGCGAGTTTTCAGAAACTATACCCCAATTTTCACCTCCAAAATCACTAGTTCATGTGTCTAACTGCCTATTTTCAGCTATTTTAAGTACTATATGCTCTTGTATACCCATTTTGAGCTATTTTACACGTACTTTTAGCGATTTTTCTCCCTTTTCTTCCTTCTATGCCCCGATAAAGCCTATATATCGAACCACCACAACCCCCCCCAGAAAATTTTTCAGCTATCTATCCCTCCGGAGGAGCGATTTGCTATCCATCCAACCACTCGGAGGGTCAAAATTCAAGATACCCCTGCAATGAATAGTGGTAAACCCAGCGTAAAACCGACCAAATTAGAAGTGCGGACTTGTATTTCGAACGTTTCTTGCTGGAAAACGGCCACGCGGTTCAGCTGGCGCGATGCCAATGTTTCGTCGTCGAGCTGCGTTTTGAAAGTGTTATAAAGTATTGATAGGCAGGGAACGGCAATATGAAATATTTTAAAAAACCACAACGTGTAAATTAGGTTTAGCATTGATTGTTGTATATTATATTTTTTTCACATCATTTTTCACATCATTTTTCGATCAGCAGGTAAAATTCTTTTGCAAAATTCCACTATCGTTTCACTAGGTATTGAAAATATCGCATACACATGTATATCATCGCCTTTAGACTGTTTTCAAAGGCTTCGTGACACATAAAATATCAACGCTATATAAACACCTTCCCGGTCACGTCCGGCACCCTATTTTTGATCGTACTTTTGACACCCTATCTCCAGTTCTAGGGTGCGCCAGAAGCTGAAACCTGGGGGAGGTATTGGTGCAACCCCCCTCTACTTCTCATGAATTTGGGGGGTCGCGGCGACCCACCCTGAGAGGGATCGCCGCGACCCCCCCAATTCATGCGAGGTAGAGGGGGGTTGCACTAATATCTCCCCCAAGTTTCAGCCTCTGGGGCACCCTAGAACTGGGGATACGATGTAAGAAGTAAAATCAAAAAATGGGTGCCGGACGTGACCGGGAAGGTGTTTAGAACAGCTTGAATAATTTATTTAAAAAAACGACCTTAAAAACAGATTCTTTAAAGTCAAAACAGTTTTTTAAACAACAGAATACTTCCATCCATCCATCCTCACTCCCAACCAAACAAACCTTGACAATCCTAATAATCCTGTCAAAATTGTCATTGATCGACTGAAGACAATCTCGCACTCGCTGCTTGAAGTCGGTCAAGGCGAGCTGTTTGGACACGCCCGCCGCCTTGTCGTCGCCAACTGAACTGCTCATTGCATTGTTTTGTTTTTGTCGTTCTGTGAGGGGGGTGGATTGGGTGTGTAATTTTCTGTGTGGTTCAGTTGAGTGAGTTTATGCGGCTCAGGTGCCAAATTCTTGCAAGTGGATGGGTAGGAAAAAAAACCCAGTTTAAATAGTAGTGAGAAGTGAAATGGCAAGTAGAAGGTAAAAAGCAAAGCAGAGTGAGAAGAGAAGTAAAACGTTTGAATCGAAGTAAACTTTTGATTCGTTTCAGTTTCTCACATCTAAAAGTACTTCTATTATACGTCTCATATCACTACTCAATTCTCTTTACTTCCTAAATGGTTCTTCACTTCTCCAGTTGCGGAATTGACACACGCTAGTTTACGGTCGACATTTCGGAAACCGGCTTTTTTAGCACGATTCATTCTCGAACTGCGTAGAATGTAGTTGACGGAATCCTTATTCGTGTAAACTCAAATGCGCTCAAACCTCATTTATCACTTTGAAAGAAAAATTCCCCTGTGTACTCGTGTGCGTGAGCCCATTGCTATAAACCGGTCGGGAATGAAATAGTTAAATAAGGCTTGCATGACAGCTCAAAGCGCGACACGTCAAACGTTCAATGGAAAGTTGGCACTGTTCCAAAGTTACATTGTACTTCAAAAGGTCGGAATGACCAGGAATAACAGTGAAAAGGACAAAGCTTGTCTGATGAAATGCTAATTTCTGGGCGAAATTGTATTGAAACAACTCACTCGAGTTCACTTGTTTAGTAAAAATTAGTCTCGACGTGCCCCAATCACTAATAAAAAATCACTTTTTCTTCTAAATTTATTTAAAATTTTTTTATTTTTTTAAAACGGTTTGACAGTGGTATGGAAACTTCCAACAACGGTACCTTTTATTATTGAGTGATGACGCATAAACCCTACACGCATTGCTGCATTTTTAGTCACTTTCAGCACTTTTTACGTACGTGATAAACGTTGATTTTACCAATGAATATAATCAATTTAACGGGCCAAATTTGGATTGAAAATTGCCCGCAGATCATTTAATACCTCAATGAGAAGTGTGATTCATGCTGGCGATGCGTTCTGGACACGTTTTTCGTCCCATTGTGAGAATATGCGTTTGTTTGCGCTTGAAAAGAGATTGCACATTGCATACCCCACTCAGAAAAGAGTTTGTAGTCTTGTTAGGAGCCATTTCTTCAAGTGAATCATTTTTCGCACTGGGCCGTTTTTCACCCCCGTAGCGTTCAATAATGGCCGAAAATTCTAGAGATTACGGGAAATTTGCGTGCGGTAAAACTTGGCTTGACATCGGCCGTTACGTTTATCCAAATTTGGAAATATCCGGAAAAAAATACAGATAAATAATTCCGCCCGCAATAAGGTACGAGTGTTTCCCTCGATCAAGCCCGAATTTTCTCGAAATGTCTTAGGCGGCGGGAACAATATTAAAAGCCATTTCGCATGACGCGCGTTTCTTACTCGCAGGTTCCATGCATATTTAATTCGTGAATCGACGCTACAACGTCTCAGCTGTTTTACGTTTCGACCTTTAAACGTTTGGACTCTGCATTTTCGATAAGCGACGTCCGACGGGTTTGTGGACATCTTTGCGACGGCACAACTGCTTAGTATTTATTCGGTTTGTCTTTCAAGTTTGGTTTTGAAGTTTGTCACTTTGCGTGGCGATAAATTTCTATGGCGAGCTAGGCGACAAGGAAGTCAATAGTGACGAATGAATTTCTAAAAGAATACTTGTTCCTTGCTAGTCTACTTGTCATTTGACTGACTAAGGTTTAAGCCGGTCCCGAAACCTCAATCCCGCTTCCAAAACTTCAAAAAACAACCCGAAACATTTTAAAATCCAATCACCTTCCCGGAATTTCTTTATCTCCATTTCTTTTTTGCCAAATGACTTTGCACTAAGGACTGTGTATAGAAACGGCCAATACAATTTTATGCCATCTCTCGTATCTACGTGCGCTTTAGACATTTTTTGTGAAACTTTAAGTGCAAAACGTCGATACCAGAACATTGTCCAAAATCCGGATCCCGAAAACTCAAAAAGCAACCCCGACCCCGAAAAGTCAATCCCCTTGAACCCTACGACAATTGCTCCCAGATATTATAGTTAATGACCGGAAAGGGGTGGCTCCAAATCTAAATTACTTTTTATTAGAATTTTTTAACGTAGTTGGAAATGCGGAAACAGCGAACATTATTTTGATACCCCTTTTTTGTCCAATTTCAGCTCACCAATTCCACAAAACTCATCTTAACTTTACCAGGCTCTAAAATCCATTCTTAATTTAACCCACAATTCAAAATCAACTAAAAATGCCAGAAACGTCGTCCCCAGAGCCAAAATCTGACGCCACAAAAACAAAATCTACCCCCCAATTTGAATCCGATCCGGAAAATACCCCCCAAAATGATTCAGATTCTGATTGTCAAGGTGAGAGTGAAATTTCAGCTGCGACAGCGAGATCGCGTTTGCTGGGCGGCATGTCGGTGGTCGGCATCGATTTGGGCAATTTGAACAATTATGTGGCCGTGGCCAGACAAGGTGGTGTGGAGGTGATTACAAATGATTACAGTTTGCATGCTACGCCGTGAGTGGGGGGGGGGGGGTTACAAATCGACGTTTTTTATAGATGTTTACGTTTGGAGTTGAGAAGTGAAATGGCTAGTAAATAAAAAGTTGAAAAGCGCGTAAATTGAGGGATTACAAGTGAAATGGCAGGTAAAAGATGAAAGAAAGGTAATTTTTAGAATTTAAATGTGAACAATGTATAAGTGGAAAGTGAAAGGAAAAGTCAATTTATAGGTAAGATTTGAAACGGCAAGTAAAACGTAGAGAAACAACTGTGACAATAAAACTCTTTCACTTCAAAACGTTGAGTCTTTCACTGTTGTTAAAAATGTTTTTCACTTTCTACTTGCCGTTTCACTAAGCACTCAGATCAAGGACGTATCCAGGGGGGGGCGGGGGGGGGGGCTGCAGCCCCCCCCCTTCCCGGGGTGAGACCTAAAAAGTCCCGGAAAATGCAACTTTTCATGTATATTTTTCTATGTTTCTCAAAAATTTTGCGCGCAAGCGCGCAATGTCTTCCCGATGCATTGTATTTTCAGCGGATCGGTCCCTGTAAACAAAGATCCTCAGGAAATAAGCATATTTTTGCGACTTTCGCTGTATATGTATGCATATTTACATACATAAACGCCAACGCCAACGCCAATAACGCCATGGTGTGGCGCCTTTGTATGGCGCTAGCGCCAAAACGTCTTTCCGTCCTTATATAGGGAAAAATTTTAGGGGGGGGGGCTGAGCCCCCCCCCCCCCGTTCGCCGGGCTCCGTAAACAAGCAGCCCCCCCCGCTCAAAAATCCTGGATACGTCCCTGACTCAGATCTACTTTTTCACTTTTTTCACTTATAAGTTGTTTTTTACTTCCGCACTCGCAGAATTGATCCCAGACCTCAATATTCGCAGCGTTCAGATTACGAGATTGTAGCGAAATTAGAGTATGGATGTTTTGAAAGCTGAAAGTGTTTTCACTGCGAAATATTCTTCATTATTTTATAAAGATATGCGCGTGCACTAATCATGGCACAGTGCCAACGTGAACTGCCATCAAGTCACCATAGTATCCAACCCCCCACAAAAAACACTCCCCATTCACCCCCCCCCCCAGATCATGCGTAGTCTTCACGGACCGCCAACGGATCGTGGGGGTGGCAGCCAAGCAAATCATGTCCTCCCGTCTGGGCTCGGCGGTGACAAACTTCAAGGACTTGATCGGCAGGCAGCACAGCGACAACGTGGTCCAGTTGGCTAAAGAGTGGGTGCCTTGCGAGATTGCGCACATGCAGGATGGGGGTGTGGGCTTGAAGGTTGGCGGGGGGTTGGGGGTCTTGAATGGTTGAATTTTGTGCCGTATCATCCTGATTGAATGGCCCTGCGCACACTATTTTTCAACCGTAATTTCGAAAACTCATACTCTCATACGTATTTGAATCACTTCACTTTGCGCATCACTTTCAATCTCCGTCAACCTCCGTCAACTGTAGTTTGACGGAGACCTAATTCTAGAAAACTCAAATGCGTTCGAGCTAATTTATGAGTTTTCGAGATTTTGGTTCAAAACTAGTGTGCGCGGGCACAATAGTTTTCGAATTTTATGAGTTATTTTCCACTGAGTACGCCAAAATACCGTCACACCCTTGAATCATGTGAATGATTTAAATTCGTAAAAATTACAAAGTATCCTGTGTACGTGTAAATATTCACCGTGAACACTTGATCCTCAAATTCGACAACAAATTTCACATTTGTACAACACCGATTTTTACAGGTAAATTACCTCAACGAGGACAGAGTATTCACCCCTGAGCAAATATCTGCAATAGTTATGCTCAAATTGAAAAACGTCACCGAGCTGTTTTTCAAGGATACAAACTACAAAGTGACCGACTGCGTTATTTCTGTGAGTTTTTTATTTTGGACCAGTTGAAATTAGGATTTAAAGAATGCGTAATGGCGTCCGTGCTCAGTGAATATTTTATAATTGGAGTTGTGTAATTATTCTCGCCAAGGACGTAACCAGGGGGGGGCGCCCCCCCCCCCCTTCCCAGGCTGGACCGAAAAATGTACCAGAAATGGCACTTCCAGAAGACGATTTTGTCGCAGTTTAAAAAAATTTTGCGCGCGAGCGCGCATTTTTGTGTCACGCAACAGGTATTGGGCTGATCGGTCTCCGCAACCTCAAAGCGAGTGAAAAATCACTCAATTTCTGTCCATGTCGCTGTATATGCGTGTAAAATACAGACGTATACAGCCGTTTTGGCGCCAACGCCAATGGCGGCGTGGCGTCAGCGCCATCGCGCCATTCCCTCACTACAGGGGCCAAATTTTAGGGCGGGGGGCGCCCCCCCCGTTCGCCGGGCTCTGTATACAATCCGCCCCCCCGCTCAAAAATCCTGGCTACGTCCCTGGTTCTCGCGAACACCTTTCGGGAACCAACTCCAATACCGAACGTGCATGTCGATCTGAATGGATGTGGTAATTTTGTAACAATGAGGTGAAGCGCCAGTAAAAGATGAAACGGGCTAATTAAAAGTTGCCCTGGTGACCGCAACCATGATTTCTTACATTTTTAATTTTAGCACTTTTTAATAGTTCATGTAAAACCCAGCTCCCGTTGTGGTCCGCTGTTAGGGCGCTCGTGTTGTATACGAGAAAGGCTGGTTCGATTCCCGCTAGTGGCAGTGAAAATTTTGCACTATTTTTCATAATCTATTTTTCATCGCAGGTGCCCTGCTTTTACACCGACCTTCAACGGAGGCGCATTTTGGACGCTGCTAAGTTGGCTGATTTGAACGTGCTGAAAATCATCAATCAAACCACTGCCGTTGCATTGGCTTACGGTATTTACAAACAGGTGGGCAATTTGAGTTTGAATCTTGTCAACCAAGACCTCAGCGAATTTGGGATTTCTGAGTTGAGTAGCTGGTGCATTTTAGAGAGTGCCTTTTGCCAATTCCACAAGTTGAGGAGTAAAAAACAATTTCGGACTGTAACGATTTAAATGAGAAGTAAAAAATCAAGAAAAGCAAATTCGTGGTGCGTAGTAATTTGTTAAAGAAGTCAAATGAGAATTTAAAATCAAAGTAAAAAAGTCAATTCTTTTAACTTCTTACTTATCTTACTTCTCATTGTCCTTCTCACTTCTAAATTGATGTCTTACTTAACAACTTTTGTAATTTGACCCCTGGCGGAATTATGAGGGTATAACATATTGAAATGGCACTTTCATACTGCTAGAATTTAACGTACTGTTCAGGATTTTTGAACATAACTATATACTATGCCTGACGAACGGAGGAGGGTGGGTTACACACCCTCAAAAATTGGGCACCTTTCCAATTTTCACCCTCACTCAGGATTTGCCGGCAGAAAATGAAAAGCCCAAGCGAGTCCTTTTTCTCGATGTGGGCCACGCTGCAACTCAAGCTTGCGTGGCGGCATTTTCAAAGGGAAAATTACAGATGCAAGCGACCGCATATGATATAAATTGTGGCGGCAGGGATTTTGATAAGTGCATCGCGCAGAAGTTTGCTGAGGAATTTAAGCAGAAGTATAAGGTTGGTTGTTTGATTTTTTCTGTTTGTGTTTATTGTGCGAGTGAAACAAATTCAATTTTGGAAAATATGAATCCCGTGGCAGAAAGTTTGAAGGAATTTGTAGTCCTTTGTGGAGTTGGCATGTAGGCAAATATTTAATTTGAAACGGGCCTATGTTCGTTTAGATTTCGTCGCGTGTGTTCTTCCGCATCCAAAAATCGTTCGCATGTGGAACCAAATTTTTGGGTGTTGCGCAGCAGTTTTGGGGTTTGCATGAAGCTGCAGTGCCGATTTCCAAACACAAGAAAATAATTACTGCTGGCGGGAAAATATTTCAAACGCTGTGTCAGGCAGGGACGTATCCAGGATTTTTGAGCGGGGGGGGCTGCTTGTTTACGGAGGCCGGCGAGGGGGGGGGGCTCAGCCCCCCCCCTAAAATTTTAGGTACATAGTGGCGGAATGGCGCTATGGCGCTGGCGCCATTAGTAGGCGCCACACCATGGCGCTATTGGCGTTGGCGTCAGCGCCATGGAATGCTGTATATGTATGTAAATATACATACAAAACAGCAAAAAGCACAACATTGAGTGTATTTACAACGATTTGCGGCCACATGGAGCAAATCAGATGATAATACCTTTATGTATGGTGAAGAATGCGCGCTTGCGCGCAAAATTTTTACGCTGACGTTGAAAAAGTCGCATTTTCCGGTCACTTTCTGGTCTCGCCCCGGAGGGGTGGGGGGGGCTGCAGCCCTCCCCCGCCCCCCCCTGGATACGGCCCTGGTGTCAGGCTACATTTCTGTAAAAATTTTGTTAATGAAAATTTCCAGTTTCACTGAAAGTTGGCTTTTGGATTTCGACTTACTCAGGAGATAATGCGTGCAATCATTCACCGATTTTACCCATAACCTTATATAATTCCTGTTCCCCAAAAACCACAGATCGACGCATTATCTCGGCGAAAATCCTGGTTCCGTCTGTTGGACGAAGTTGAGAAAATAAAAAAACAAATGTCCGCAAATTCAAACAAATTGCCGCTGAATATCGAGTGTTTCATGGACGATAAAGATGTAACTGCGACTATACAACGCGACGAATTTGAGCAGCTGGCGGCGCATTTGCTGCAAAAAATTGAGGCCGTCATAAAAAGTGCCATGGCTGATGCCAGTGAGTTAACAACTTCATTTATTGTGTTTTTTCTTGGGAATTTTGGGGCACTTTTCTTGTTAAGTGACGAGCTGCTGGCAATTGTGAGGGTAATAAAAGAGACCAGCCTAAAAATTATGTCACTCGACTCAGGGGTGCCACTTGTTCTTCCAGGGCCGTATCCAGGGGGGGGGGGCGGGGGGGGCTGCAGCCGCCCCCCCCCCCGGGGCGAGACCAGAAAGTGACCGGAAAATGCGACTTTTTCAACGTCAGCGTAAAAATTTTTGCGCGCAAGCGCGCATTCTTCACCAGGCATAAGGTATTATCATCATATTTCCTCCATGTGGCCGCAAATCGTTATAAATACACTCAGTGTTCTGCTTTTTGCTGTTTTGTATGTATATTTACATACATATACAGCGTTCCATGGCGCTGACGCCAACGCCAATGGCGCCATGGCGTAGCGCCTACTGATGGCGCCAGCGCCATGGCGCCATTCCGCCACTCTGTACGTAAAATTTTAGGGGGGGGGGGCTGAGCCCCCCCCCCTCGCCGGCCTCCGTAAACAAGCAGCCCCCCCCCGCTCAAAAATCCTGGATACGTCCCTGTGTTCTTCGTCAGCTGATTTAAAAAAATGATGCTCAAATCCGGTTATCAAACAAAAAAAATCGAGCAGCTTGAAAAAAATTATTATTTTTTTGCATCCCTAGATATGCTGAGTGGTATTTATCCTGGGTAACTGTACTTGCAGCTTAAACTTGGTATTTGTCACTTTATTTTAACTCCATTTAGCATTTTTTATTCTTGTCACCTTGTTACTTTACAATACTTATCACTTGAAGTCTATAAATAAATCTCGTCATGCTATGTTCTACACAACCCAACCCCCGAACAATCACAACCCCCAAATACCCCACAGAAATCTCCTCCGGCGAGGTTGACGCAGTGGAACTAGTTGGGGGGTCCTCGCGTATCCCAGCTATCAAAGCGATGGTCAGTCGGCTGGCTGGCAAAGAGCCAACGACCACTATGAATATGGATGAAGCTGTGGCCAGGGGGTGTGCTATGCAGGTGGGGTTTTGGGGGTGCAGTTTTGAAGTTGGGATTCTGCAGATACGTTTTGTGTAGCGTGTGGGCATTAACGTTCCGTTCTCTTGCGTTTGTGAATATTTCAGTTGTCTTTTAGAAGGGCAGAAAATGATTGTTGTTTTGCTTGCCAGTCGGGGACAATGTGATTATTTATGATAGAATGGCGCCATGATGCTAGGCGGCGTCATTTGATAATAGGCGCTAATATTATGAGTGGGGTCATAGCGCCATTTTCTGCAATCGCTTTTAACCCCTAATTTTTGATGCTCCAGTTTTTGGCGCCTTTCAATCACTGATGAGAATTTTAAAAGTGCTTAATTTTTGTCGTTAGGCAGCTCATTGCACTCCAAAGACTGCCCAATGTTCAGCCGTTTGAATGTGGTTGTTTCAGTATTTATTATTGATTTCAATTAAATCTCAAGTTCTAATAAAAAACTGCTGTCTAACACGTGGCACCAAATGAAAACGGAAATTTTAAGAGTCAGCCATAAAATTTCTCTCAATTTTTTTCGTCATTAATTCACATTTTATATTTTATTATATCGCAGTGCGCCATTTTGTCGCCCACATTCCGCGTGCGAGAGTTCAACGTTAGCGACGCGCAGCCGTTTCGCATCCAGATTGAGTTCAAAACGGCCGAGAATTCCGATGAGATGAGGTTTGTTCGGCCTTGGGTTTTTTTATCTCGAAGATTGCACTTTTTAATGTTCGTTAATAAAGTTGGATGGTTGTAAATGTGGTTTTATCAATGAAGGGGAAATGTTGAGGGAAATGTGTGTGGGGTAGTGTTAGTGAGAGTTTTCTAATTTTGGCGCCAAAATGAACCGGAGGTCTATCGCGCCAGTGAATAAGTGACAGGAGAAGTGCCAAGTAAAATGAAAAGTGCAAAAAATGACAAGTAAACTTGACATTTGACTCACTACTTACCATTTTCTTGTTGCTTGTTAATGGGTATGAAAAGATGTATCGTAACGAATATCGATACCGAAATTTTTTGAAACAATATCGATGGCAGGGACGTAGCCAGGATTTTTGAGCGGGGGGGCGGCGGATTGTATACGGAGCCCGGCGAAAGGGGGGGGGGCGGCGCCCCCCCCCCCTAAAATTTGACCCCTGTAGTAAAGGAATGGCGCCAGCGCCATTCGTAGGCGCCACGCCATGGCGCCGTTGGCATTGGCGCCAAATACTGCTGTACTTGTACATTTTACATACATATACTGCGACGGCGACGGGGACAGATTTTGGGTGCTTTTTTGTCCTAAACTATAGGTATGAATGAAATATAGTGTACGGCGCCGCAATGCGCGCTTGCGCGCAAAATTTTTTCCGAACTACTGTCAAAATCGCTATACGGAAGTGCCATTTCTGGCGTATTCTTTTATCCGACCCGATGTATCTATATCGAAACGTTTCCCAACCCTACCTGTCAACATCGATACCAGCAAATCCGATCTCTCACTTTATCTTCCCAAAACCTTCAAAAAATCCCCCCCCCCTTTCCAGCATGATGGACGTGTTCGAAGAGCAGCACCCGTTTCCCTACAGCAAAATGCTCACATTTTATCGATCGGCCCCGTTCGCCATCGACGCTAGGTACGGAAAACCGAATTTGGTGCCTCAACAGCACACGAAATTGGGCAGGTGGATTGTCGATGGGGTGACGCCTAGTAAGGAGGGAGAGAGTAGGAAGGTTAAAGTGAAGGTAGGGTTTGGAGGGTTTTTTTGGGAGGAACTTCTAAAGTCGATAGTTCCAAAGAGTCGAGTTTGAGCATGGTATTATAAGTTTAGCAAAAGTCTTGTGAACGAGTCGGCTTATCGACTTCTTGTTTTGTTCCCGACCCCGATGAATGTTCCTTATGGAAGATTTATGCGCTTATCGACGTTTAGAAGTCGGTGTTAATCACACTTATCGCTATTTTTTCCACAAAAAAAGAGTCGACTTCTCGACATTTTTCCGAACACAGCATGGACTTATCGACTTGCCTCAGCCTCGACAGCCTCAAATGCCACATATCCCCACTTTCCCTCGTCCACGCAGATTCGCCTGAACAATAACGGCATATTCTCAGTGTCATCAGCGGCCGCTTATGAAACTGTGCCGGCTGGCGAAAATGACAAGAATGAAGAAACTGGTAAAGAGAAAAATGTCAATGGAGAACCAATGGAGACTGATCCTGGAGCGGTGCGTTTTTGAGCGATTTTTGGAAATACCCTGGAAAATGAAAAACATGCGAAATGTCAAGTCATGTAAAGTTCCCTAGTCATGTTAAATGTAAAATCTCATGCCAAAGTGTCAACTTGAGATAAAGGTTAAAAAGATAAAATTATGACCATAATTTACACCTTGAATTGGGGTGTCTTGAATTTTGACCCTCCGAGTGGTTGGATAGATAGCAAATCGCTCCTCTGGAGGGATAGATAGCTGAAAAATTTTCTGGGGGGGGGGTGTGGTGGTTCGATATATACCGTATTTCCTCGAAATACCCCCAGGGGGTTTATTTTTTCAGAGTGGAAATTTTGAGGGGGGGGTTATTATTTCGTTAGAAATTTTCACGAAATTCGTAGTAAAGTGTACGCTTTTATATACACAAAACAGGTAATCAACGTGTCCAAGTAGGGTATATTTGGACATATCAACGTCTATCGCTACACAAACTAGTATATGTGTAGCTGCGATGCGAACTGCGACCAATTTATACATCATGTACACTGCATACACCATGTACATAATTCCAGACAGGGGGTATTTCGAGGGGGGGGGTTTATTTTTTTCCCAGCTCAAAAACACCTGGGGGTATTTCGAGGGGGGTGAATCGAGGAAATACGGTAGGCTTTTTCGGGGCATAGAAGGAAGAAAAGGGAATCGCTAAAAGTAGGTGTAAAATGGCTCAAAATGGGTATACAAGAGCATATAAACACCTTCCCGGTCACGTCCGGCACCCTATTTTTGATCGTACTTGTGACACCCTATCTCCAGTTCTAGGTCGCGCCAGAAACTGAAACTTGGGGGAGATGTTGGCGCAACCCCCCTAATTCATGCGAGGTAGAGGGGTGTTGCGCCAATATATCCCCCAAGTTTCAGCCTCTGCGGCACCCTAGAACTGGGTATAGGATGTGAGAAGTAAAATCAAAAAATGGGTGCCGGACGTGACCGGGAAGGTGTTTATTACTGAATATAATGAAAATAAGCAAATAGGAACCAGAACCATGATTTTGGAAGTGAAAATCTATAAAAAGGTATGAAAAATAGCGATTTTGATCGAAAATTGTGGTATAGTTTCGCAAAAATAGCTCCAGATAGGTAGATAGCTGGGCGATTTGGGGGGGGGGGGGGGGGGGTTTAGGGGGTAGTAGCCCAAAATTTTGCCTCCGGGATAGATAGATAGCTGAGCGGCCTCCGGGATAGATAGATAGCTGGGCGGTTGGAGGGGGTAACCCCCCCCCAACCCCCCTCCCATTCGAGACCCATGATTTACACTTGATAGGGGTGGGGACTCTTACTCACCTGAAATGTTATTCAAAGTGTCAAAAGTAATGTAAATTGTCATGCAATATTTCAAAGAGTAGTAAAAAATTGAAGGGAAATTAACAGTTTACACTTTATTTGATATTTTACAGCAGGGACGTATCCAGGATTTTTGAGCGGGGGGGGCTGCTTGTTTACGGGGGCCGGCGAACGGGGGGGCTCAGCCCCCCCCCCTAAATTTTTTTCCCTATATAGGGACGGAGAGGCGTTTTGGCGCTAGCGCCATACAAAGGCGCCACGCCATGGCGCTATTGGCGTTGACGCCAGCGCCAGGAGCCGCTTTATATGTATTAAAAATGCATACATATGCAGCGAAATTAGCAAAAATGTGTTTATTTCCGAGGATATTGGTTCGCAGGGGCCGATCCGTTGAAAATACAATGCATGGGGTAGAAATTGCGCGCTTGCGCGCAAAATTTTTAAGAAACATCGGAAAATATATAGGAAAATATGCATTTTCCGGGACTTTTTGGGTCTCACCCCGGGAAGGGGGGGGGGCTGCAGCCCCCCCCCGCCCCCCCCTGGATACGTCCTTGTTTTACAGGGTTTTACATGGTTATTAGTTGCCAGGGTAAAACTCAACCATCTACTTTTTCCCACTCAGAGCCAGCAAGAATCTACTGAATCGGGCGAAAAACAGACGTCCGAAAATGCGGACAACGATCAGCAAAGTATGGAAACGGACGAGCCGTCCAAAGGGGATAAAAAGGGCAAAAAAGGCGGCACGCCCAAGACCAAAACTGTCGCGATCGATTTGCCCGTCAAAGATGAGATTCCTTCCAGATGGGAGAAGAGCCAAATTGAGGCTTTGAAGAAAATGGAGGTTCGGTTTTTGCAAATGATGTTGTGAAGTGTCCTGTCAAGTCACAAATTTCAAACATTTTCAAAAATTTTGAAATTTGCTTGAATGTCTGAAAATACTTGCCACTTGCCAGAGCATTGGATCCATTTTATGTGACAGTTAAATTAGAAAAAAAACTTTCCCTGAAATATGTCACTTTACATGTACTGTAAAGTGACATGTAGTGTCCTGTCAAGTGACAAATTTCAAACAAATTCGAATTTATTGAAAATTTGCTTGAATGTCTGAAAATACTTGTCACTTGCCAGAGCATTGGAAACATTTTATGTGACAAATATTTTATGAGAAAAAAACTCTCCCTGAAATATGTCACTTTACATGACATTTTGCCGGACACCTGTGTAGAATATACATTGATTTTCCGTTTCTGATAGAAGTTTAACGTTCCCACCAAATTCATAATTGCAGTTGGAAATGCGCCAACGCGATCAGAGTGAGAAAGACAAGGCGGACGCTCGCAACGCCGTCGAGGAGTACATTTATGAAATGCGCGACAAATTGTCAGATGCTTATGAGCCGTTTGTCACTCAGAAAGTTGGTTATGTTTATGGCGATTTATTTTTTATTATGCGGTGTCACCGAAACCGAGACCAAAGAGTCTCGACATTTTTGAGCCGAGAGTTGAGACTTAGACTGGAACTTTTGTTTTTCGATACCGGAACCAGGTGGCAATCGCGCACCCTGTGAAGTGTCAGTAGTGTGTCAAATGTCACGTGAAGTGTCAATCCAAAAATAAAAATAAAAATTTATCAGTGAACAAATTTACATGACATTTGACGCTCTATAGTGTGCGGGACTGCCGCCAGCCAGTCTCGACGATCTACCGTGACCGAAACCGAAACTGCAGTATGGTTTGAACCCTAATTCCCTTCCATCCAGGATGCAGACGAGCTGCGCGGATTGCTGCAAGCCACCGAAGATTGGCTGTACGAGGACGAGGATGAGGTGGACAAGTCCGTTTTTCTCGACAAACTCGACAAACTCAAGGTGGCTTTCGTTTTTTTTGTCATTGTTGGTGTACAAATTTTGTCATTTACAAGTTGCCCATTGGCCCCACACACGCTAGTTAACATCGACACCAAATGTCAACTGGTTCCGTTCCCAATCCAAAGCTTGCGTTTGAACGTCGTTCTTCGGCTCGTCAGCAAGCTTTGAATCGGGATCGGCACCAGTTGACATTTGGTATCGATGTCAACTAGCGTGTGTGGGCCGATTGCCTCTACCAGACCATGGGAAATGACCCGTAAAATGTTAAAATTTGTTCAGTTTTTTTTTACCGATTGTTTCACGTTTTACAGGGATCAGGGATCAGGGTTAAAAGTTCGTAGTGTGACAATTTTCAGATGGGCATTCTGATTTCCATGGAATTTCGCGTCAAATGATGAACGGTTTATCGGGTTTTCTCCCATTTTTCTCTGGAATTTGTTGACGGACCGGTCACCGTTCTGAAATTTTTTACTCGACAGTTTCGAGTCAAAACATTCAAAGTTCCCTTTTCCACATGACACTTAAAAAGTCCTGAAGCAGTTTTTGAGGCGTAGTTAATATCGCTGCGAATTTAACATAAAAACACAGAAACTCGGGGAGCCGATCGCTGAACGCTTCAGAGAATCTGAGGCACGAAAACCGGCCATCGATTTTATGGGCAGAACTTTGCAGCAGTGCAGCAAGTTGATTGCTATGTACGACGCAAAGGTTTGTCTTTTTGTGGTTTTTAAAACTGCGGTTGAGGTGATTGTTTGAACTTTTATGTGATTTCGATATGTTGTATTTTTCGGACTTGTCGCTTTTGCATTTTCAATATTTTCCAAAAAAAACAACAACAATATCCATTGTTGTCTTGCAACCTAAACATTACACAACCCTAATCTATCGCATTTACAATTACCCCTCTCCCAACTTGGCAGGATGCCAAGTACGACCACTTAGAAAGTAAAGATGTGGACCGGGTGCGCAAGTGCCTCGAGCAGAAACAGATCTGGTTTGACGATGTGCTCAATAGGCAAAAGGCTAAGCCTCTCACCCAGCCGCCCGTAGCCACTGCAGAGGCTTTTTATACTGAAGCTAAGGTCTGTGTTTTGTTGGTGATTTTTGGAGGAATTTTTGAGATAATTTATAATTATGACTGGAAAAAGGGGGAACTTCATGAAACATCTCGGTATCATGGGAAAACCAAATGTTTTAAATAATAATGTTTCAATTAAACCTTTAAGTCAAGTAACAAGTGGGAATTGGAAAAAGTTATGAATAGATTGGTACAATACAAGTAGGGATGGAAAAAAGCGCTTTTTTTAACGGCCCCGCTTTTTTTTAAAAAAACGCGCTTTTTTCGCTTTTTTTCAAAAAATGTCCAGACGTTACCTAAAAACCTCCCAAATATGGTTCTGTATCAATATATACGGGTATATCAGACAAGTGGCAGTACTTGTGATGATATGTACCCATAGAATGGCTGTGTAGTCATGGGATAATATGATCAGTGGTGATTTCTGCCAAAAAATTCTTTTTATGTTGACTCATTATGTATATCGCTGTCTGTGAATGTTACATGACTTCAAGTGAAGTTAGACATGAAGTAGTGCTTATAAATAAGGCTATAAAAGAAGGCCAATACATTGAGACTAATGTTTCCCTCTGTAGAAGTATGTGGAAGCACATTGGCTGAATATTCTACACTACACTAACATATCACAACTTAAGTATCACTTAGCATGCAGCAATAGAAGCAATGACACTAAAAATGCCACAAAACCCAATGAAAACAGCCACCAGTGGTAATTTGCATGTGAATTTTCGCGCTTGCGCCCCCAAAAATAGCAAAATACCTAGTGCATAAGTATTTACAAAAAAATTTGCCAGCGCTTTTTTTTAAAAAAGCGGCGTTTTTAAAAAAAAAGCGCTTGAAAAAAAGCGCTTGCCATCCCTAAATACAAGTGAACTTAATTTCTTAATTTATGAGACTGCTTGATTGCACTTAAAGTGGTTGGTATTTCTGTTGAGTGGAAAAGTTAACGTAACACATTGCTTACAATTTTCTATTTTTCTCGTCACTATGCACTTACTGATTTGGTACCTCTAAATATGAACGAGTAAATCAAGCACACTATTTATGTTGGCAACGACATGTTTTAATAAAGGTAAAGTAAATTCAACCAGCATACACCCCTGCAGGCTGTCCAATCAGTGAGCGACCCCGTATTCAACCGGCCGAAACCCAAACCCAAGACTCCGCCCCCTCCCCCGGCCGAGGCGGAGCCAGCGCCACCTGGCGGAGAGAAAGCGCAGGCAGCTCCGCCTGAAGACGCGGCGCAGCACAACGGGGATGTGAGCATGGATGGCGACCAGGTGCCCATCGCGCCCACTATTTAGAGACATTTTGTGTTCGAGTTTCTGCGATCTTTTTGCATTTTTTCGGATTGAAGCTGTATTTTGTCTCTTTTTAGATAGTGATTTCTCTGAATACATTTCTGTTCTGAATAAGATAATCATAAATTTCATCGTATTATCGTCGCCGCTCCGAGTAGCTGTACATTTCCCCGTATCGAATACATGTGATATTTCCATCAATATTGCACAAAAGACGTATTGAATGAGTGTAATTTTTTGATGGTTTTCCTGTTTTAGACCACTGAATAATGATGTACTTAACTAAATTTCCTATAATTTTTAGAAACTACTCAAAATTCATTCAGTTTGCATAGAAAAATTACTTTTCTAAGCACGATTTATCACTATTTTGATGAAATAATGAAAGTACGATTCCATTTGATGTAAATCATAATTTTCACTCGCGAAATTTATCCCCCAAATACTAGTGACATAGCCAAAAATAATTAATCCCTATTCCATACAAAGACATTTTCTAGTTACCTTATCTGCCTCTTTTATACCCCAAATGTGAATCACAATCTGTTTTTCCGTCGGTGAGATAAATTCGAAAATTCATTGGTATGGGTGCATGCATTTTAACGGTGATATAAGACAACTTTGAAAAGCGCTTTTTCTTACTCATTGGACTTTCCGAAGCAGTTATTTCATAAATATCTTCATTTACTCAATGTAGTGAAATGTTGAAAAACTAGGTGATGTTGTATTGGCCCTACACTACCGTATTTCCTCGAAATACCCCCCGGGGGGTGATTGTTTCATAGTGGTCCCGAGAGGGGGGGGGGTTAAACGAGGGGGGGGGTTATTGTTTCACAAGAAAAATTTTGAAAACCAAGTACGAAATTGTCGTCTGAAACGTACGCAGACGTCGAAAAATGCAACAAAAACCGCCATTTATAAGGTTCTGTAGACTAATATTAGTATGTAGATGGTATGTACACTGTTCTAACGTGATTCCGACATTGTTTTAACGTGTGTTCTGCACTACGTAGAACACAAACTGCTGTATTTGTCATGTACGTTCTCTTTACACTCAATTTGGGGGGGGGTATTTCGAGGGGGGGGGGTGATTGTTTCATAGTGGTCTCGAGAGGGGGGGGGGGTATTTCGAGGAAATACGGTAGTTGACAGTGACATCAAATTTCAACTGGTTCCGATCCCAATTCAATGCTACAAGTAACACTACGCATGATTGTATTTATACACGTAAGTATTTACACTTCATTCCGGCTTGTATTCACTTGTATTTACATTACACATAACGCAACAATACAGGCCTCATTCGCAACATGATTCCACACTTTTGCATTTGATCAGCATGCTTTGAAGCATCAGCAAGCTTTGAAGCATCAGCAAGCTTTGAATTGGGATCGGAACCAGTTGACATTTGGTGTCGTTGTCAACTAGCGTGTGTTGGGTCATTTATGCACATAAATATTTGGACTTTTTCCATGCCACTTCGCATTTTCCCTCTCGTGATCGGACACTTTTGTGAACATGTTGAAGGTTGGGTAAATGATCTGAATACGTGTCGCTTTGGCTTGCTTTTTACGGTAGCAATCAGACTATAACTTATGTTTACAGTCTGGTATTTACATGCTTTTCTGGTAGAGGTGTTTTTTTGTTGATTTTTCGTTATTTTGAAACATGATAATGGCCGATAAATATATGTGTATTTATGTACTTACTCGTTTCTGTGTCTGTAGTGCTGAATATTGAATAGGTACGTACTTCTGTGAAATCTAATACTATTTTCATACGATATCGAATGAAAGTTGTCATATCTAATCTTCCGAGACGTTTCCTCATTTTTTTTCTTTCCTTCCTTTGTGATAGTCGAGGTCTCCAATGAGAAAGGGGTCCCCACACCAGCAATATATCTACTTGTGTTTGACTTTAGTCAAAGTCCGCCGGGTGGTGATGGGAAAACTCCAGTAAAAATCGCCATGGCGTAGCGCCATTTAATGGTGTCAGCGCCATGGCGCCATTCCACCGCTACGGTCGAGGTCGTATTTCGGGATCGGGATTGGCATTTTTTCGGGATCGGGACCTTTGAAAAAGTTCTCATGTTAAAGGATTTGAAAGGAAAAATGCCATAAATTCGACGTTGGAGGTTCCTGGTCACATTTCTTAGTGCAAAAATGTTATTTTAAAAAGTTGGCAAATTTTCTGGGATCGGGATCGGAATTGAGTAAAAAAATTTCGGGATCGGGATTCGGATGTCAAAAGTTTCGGGATCAGGATTCGTTTTTTGAGATTTCGGGATCGGGATTGGGGTGTCCGGATCGGGACCACCAAATCCCGAAATTTTTTGGGATTTGGGATGGGGATCCCGTTTGAACCCTACCCCAGATTTCTGTTGTTTTGTGGTGTTGGCTTATTGGCGTGTAATCGCTGCACAACTGTAGCATCTAAATAAATAGAATTAGCATTTTATTGTTCGTTTTTTGTGTGCTTTTGGTGTTGTGCGATAATGTGCCTACACACACTAGTTTTTACCGTGACTTCGTGTGAAAACTGAAATTTTTTCAAATGCAAATTAATGAACACGGTTGAATGATTTTACTTAATTTTAATTGGAATTTAAATTTATGACAGTTAAAATTTAAAATTTTTAAAACTAAAAACCCATATAGCATATAAAAAGAGTAGGCTGGATGTCGCCATGTCGCCATTTCAGTATTCACATCGGTCACGGTGAAAACTAGTGTGTGTAGGGCCATTGGCCCCACACACGCTAGTTGACATCGACACCAAATGTCAACTGGTTCCGTTCCCAATTCAAAGCATGCGTTTGAACGTCGATCGTCGGCTCGTCAGCAAGCTTTGAATCGGGATCGGCACCAGTTGACATTTGGTGTCGATGTCGACTAGCGCGTGGGGGCCCATTACTGGGAAGTTAGTGCTTGACTACACGAGTACCTACTCTAGTGACTTTGCACCTTGCACGCGTGGTTTACGCTGGAAACGCGCCAACTACTTTTTACGCATGCGATTTTGATAACAAAACCAAAAATTGATTGATGTTATAATGTTTTACGTGAACGTATTCAGAACAATAACTGTCCTATGTTTTCACAAGAATTGCATGCTTTAATTATGATTGGCACGCTTCCAACGCGAGACATGAATAACTGCGCGTGCACAGTGTCATGACATTTGAGTATTTATTTTAAGCAGATATTTACTTTCCCGTTTTACCGTTGTCTAAATTTCTGTTTTGTTCTGTGGTTTGCCGAGGTTTCAAGTTGGCAATGGTGTACTACGCAACCTAATTGCATGATTTTGGTGGCGAAGGAAACTTCCCTGTCCTTTCTACATTCGCTTTTTCCACTGGGTAGTTATGATTTTCCATAGCCGGTGTTTGGGTTTTGCACAAGTGTTGCTTTCCTACGAACCGTTCACTGGACTGGTCCCCCCCCCCCTTTACAAGTCGAACTTTGTGAATAGCATATACCAATATACGCATGTGAACGCCAATACGCATCGCGGGAAAAAATGGAAATTTCCACGGCTGGATATTTTTCGGACTGAAAGTACGGAGAGCTTCTGAAAAGTCCAGAAAATGTGCCAGTGTCGCGACATAAGGTAAAAATACGTGAGTTAAAAGATTTTCCAGTGTTCCAAGTGCCAATAACTGACACGCGCGGTAAAAGTACAGCCCGCTACAGCGAAAGACATCCATAGGTGGAGCTTGGTAACCTTTTTTTTTGTGTGCCCACCGTAATCTGTCTTGGAATGGATGTCTGAACTTTCATTTGCGTTTTGGTGTACGGCTGCATCACTCAATACCGTTTTCGCCGTAAATAAAAAAACTGGACATTGAAAATCGTTCATTGCTATATTATGTGAGTATTCACTTTTTATTTACCTTTGCATTCAAGCATGTTTCACTCGGGCTAGTAGTCATTAATAAGTGGCTTCCATTCACCCTTCACACGCGTCGCAATTCAGCGGTCTCTAGGACAGGGTGAACATGCCGGCGACGAAGTTGGCCGCGGTGGGCAGGTCGTCCGTGTGCACGTAGTTCGCCTGGATGGCGTAGTTGACGGCCGCCTCGGTCAGGTAGAAGTAGTGCTTGCCCAGGTGCACCACGCCGAACCGCTCGCGGCGCATCTGCGAGTGCCATCGCGCACAGGGAATTGGACTTGCATTTCCGGTCTAGGGTTCAAACCGTATTGACTGTTCGGGATCGGGATTGATTTTTGTTGTTATTTCGGGATCGGGATTGGTATTTTTAGATTTCGATCGGGATCGAGGTTTCAGGATCGGGACTGCAAAATCCCGAAATTTTTCGGGGTCCCGTTTGAGCCCTAGTGCTGTCTGGCTTACCTGCTGCACGGTTTCCTTGAGCGCGATGCGGCGGCGCTCCTGCATGCGCCTGAGCAGGATGTCGAGGCAGGCGAACGTGCCGGCCCTGTGCACGCCGGTGGAGCACACGACGAGCATGGGCGGCTCCATGCCCGGCGCCGTCGCCCCCGCCACCGCCTGCTCCTGCTGCTGGGCGATCAGGCGCGCCTTGGCCATGAAGCCGAGCAGCGTGGCCGGCACCTCGTCGTCCTTCTCCCAGTGCCGGAAGTGCAGCATCTTGGTGCCGAACGACTCTCGCACAGACGTCCGCGACACGCACAGCTCGTAGTAGTCGCAGTCGGTGCCGAAGCGCGCGTTCTCAGTGTTCACCTGCGAATTTGTTGCCCAGGGTTCACTGGCTTCGCGCGGGCACAGCGGTGGAACCTGTACCTCTCTGCAAGTGATTATGACTGCACTGCAAGTGCGCTCATCCTGTAGATATGCACCTCTGCTAGCATAAAAATTGGTGATTTTGAGGAAATATAATCTCTCTAAGGCCTCTCTTAAGGTCAGAAAATCTCTAAAAAATATAATTAAATCAATCTAATGCTGAGTAAATATAAGAAAGTATTAACGAGATATTTTTGATATTTACTTTCATCTTATGGCGGAAAAACCATAAAAATGAAAAAGAATTTTAAGAATGTTTCAATGCTAGATGTATGGCATAGTTGCATGACAGACAGGCACACTTGCAAAGCGGTCATAATTACTTGCAAGCTGCGGAGCTGCTATATGCTAACCCTGAGCGTGTGGTCCAAGTAGTTCCTGTCCTTCTTGGAGTTTGGCCAGAAGTTTCTGGCGAGCATCACGTTGTCGCTGCTGATGAGCGGCGTGACCAGCACGATGCACGACGGCTGCTCCTGCCACACCATGCGCCAGAAGTCGATCTCCGTGTCCGCAGTGAACGGCGCCTGCGCTTCCACAGTGCCTTTCTGCCCAGTGTACGATGTATTGAGGGTTGGCAAAAAAATATCTTTTGAAAATTTTGTCTGAAGAATTTTGCAGTGGGGGAAGGAGGGGGAGAAGGATAGAAAAAAGTAGTAGTGGATAAATGTAATAGGTGTTTATATTCATATTTATTCTCATGTCTAATGCAATGGGTGTGGAGTCACAATTTTAGAAGTGTTGATCTCTGCAAAAAAAATCCACATCTTTTGTCGTGTCGTTAACAATCAAAATTAATCAAGTCATCGATCAGAATTATTATCAAAATCACGCTTGAAAAGTTCAGTGAAACTCCAGTCATCTTCCCACCCCGACTGAGTGTAATCACATTCACCCCACTCTGCCTAGGCTCACCTGTGAGAGAATGTACTGGCAGCGGCGGTCATAGCCGTCCACATAGGACGCGTGGATGTAGTCGCCGCGCTCCTTCTTGCAGTCGTCCTCGAGCATGACGCGCGTCTCGTCGTACAGGATCAGGTTCTTGTAGCGGTTCTTGGCCGCGTTGTCCGGCTTCAGGAACTCGTCGAATGTCTGGAGGACACGTTGGAATTTGAAAAGCGTGTCAAATGGCCGCCGGGTAATTCTACTGGAGCCAATTCGGCAAGTTGAGAAGTGGAAGACCATTGGGGAAGTGAGAAGTGAAATGGCAAGTAAAACGAAAAGTAAAGTGAGAAGTGAAATAGCAAGTAGAAAGAAAAGAAAAATGAGAAGTGAAAATTTACTTGCCATTTCACTTCACATTTCACCTCACTTTCAACTTTTTACCTGCCATTTCACTTCACATTTTACCTCACTTTCAACTTTTTACCTGCCGTTTAACGATGGCAAAAAAAGATTCGAAAATTCGAAAACAGTTTCGAATTTTTTCAGAATTTTTGAATTTTTATTTCACCCCTAGAAAAAACACTTAAAAATCGATTTATTTTTCAAAAAATTCGAAAATTCAAAAATTCGAAAATACTTTTCGAATTTTTCAGGGAATTCAAGGCAACAGTACACACTCTTAAGTTCGACGTGCTACAAAAATTGGCAATTGATACGCGGCGCGTATGAAAAAGCGAAATGTAACATAAAAAACATCAAACAATGTAGAAATGTCGAAGAGGCGGACAACGACTAGTGATGGAAAAAGTGCCATGGCGCCAAACACCAAAAGCGCCATGGCACTTTTCCATCACTAACCCCGACACATCCTTTGAGGAATGCACTGTGCCAACCGAACTATCCCAACCGCTGCGCTCTACTTCCCTACTTCCGCAGAGACAGACGCTACATCAAAAAAAATCATTCAAGGGTTGTCCAAAGGGCATTTTTTGGAAGGTCTGCAGCCCCAGGCCCAGGGAAAATGGTGTCGCAATGTGCAAACACGCAATGCAACACATGACTCATTCCATTATTTTTTATGCTAAATTATGGTGAAAATAACATTAAAAAGTTATCAAAACATGAATACAGTCCAAATTCTGTGTTTAAAGCTTCAGATTCAATATTTTTCGGAAAAAAAATCGAAATTTATCTGAAAAAATTCTAAAAATAGCTAAAAAAATTCGAAAATTGCCAAAAAAAAATCGAGAAATTCGAAAATTAAATTTGAAATTCGAAAAATTTTTTGGAGAAAAATTAGAAAATTCGAAAATTCACTTCAGAAAAAAACACTTAAAAATTTAAATACTTTTTTTCGATTGTTTGCCATCGTTACTGCCGTTTCACTTCACACTTCTAAAATGGTTTTTCACTACTCCACTTGCGGAATCGACCCCTGGGAAATGTGGGTCACCATCTGCACGCTGAGGATGTAGGCGTGCTCGCGGAGCAGCATGTTCTTGGAGCCGACGCTGAGCCGCCGCAGCTGGGGGCTCTCCCAGACCCTGTAAAGAGCCCTGTCAAATGTCAAATGTCAACTCGGTTGCCATTTCGCATGACTTTAGACACTTTGCGTGACATTTGTCGTTTTCCAGGCTCTTCGCATGGTCCGGGAGGGGCGCCTGGTCGAGCGCCTTGTAGCCGGTGCCTTTGCGACCCTGCTCCTCGGCGATGTCGCGGTGCTTGCGCGCCGTCGGCCTGCGATGTGCCGTGTTCCGCTCGTTGCATTTCCGTTTGTAGTAGTTGATTAAACATACTACGAGTTTAGTTCACTCAACCACTTACACATTGTCGGTTTGTACGAGTGTGTTCCACTTTTCATCCCGAACGGTTTACATGCTCACGGTTTTCATCTAAAATGCTTCATTTTAATTGCTAAAATAGGTATACGGTTTTCAAGCCCCAGACGTGTTGTTAATTACATGCCAAATTGATGTGACACTGTTCATCCCAGAGTATAACAGTTTACGTGCCAAAGTAAATATTACGGTTTCCAAGCCACAGACATGCCATTTAAATATGCCACATAAATTAGCATGTAAACAATCATATATACCTAGCAAGAAGTGGCACAAAACACACGACTTTGGCTTGAAAAGTGGCATACTTGTTGCAAGTAAAGTGACATACTTTGGATGAAAACTGAAACAGTCGAGTAGCATATAAAGTGTCACACTTAGCTAGTAAAGTGACAGAATAACATGAAAAACTTGCGCACGTAAACCGTACGGGATGAAAAATGGAAATCGCTCGTTTGAACGAACTTGTCGTCTTTATCGTTCTGCTCTGACCGCTGCATGTCGCCGCCCTGAAAATTGACTCGATATTTACTTCACGCTGTTGTATTGTGCCTGCGCACTCTAGTTTTCACACGAAATTTCGAAAACTCACAAATCAGTTTAGAACGCATTCGAGTTTTCTACAATGAGTCGGCCGTCAACTACAGTTGATATAGAGACTAAAAATGACTCATTGTGGAAAACTCAAACACGTTCAAAGCTCATTTATGAATTTTAGAAATTTCGCGTGAAAACTAGTGTGCGCAGGGCCATTGCGGCCACACAAGCTAGGTTTCAACCGAATTTATGAAAACTCTCAAATCAGCATTGAATGCATTTGAGTTTTCCAGAATGAGGTGCCCGTCATCTACAGTTGACGGAGAGTAAAAGTCTCCTTTTAGAAAACTCAAACGCGTTCAATGGCGATTTACGAGTTTTCAAAATTTCGGTCGAAAACTAGCTGTGTGGCCACACTCGGGTCAAATGCGTATGTGTCGCGCCAGCACCCAACCTGCATGTCTACATAGTTTTCGTTCAGCGTGTTGTCCATTTTCGCCCAGCGGCCGAGCGGCGGATGGATTCACGCAAATGAGCCGCTTGCAGCTGTTTTTTAGGAGCCGCCGTATGAAGATCAGTGGTGCGTTTCTGCGTGGTCTACTCATTTTATAAGTGCCCGTGTCAGCAAAGTGGGAAGTTTCGCGGGAAATTTTTTTATTTTATTCATGTTTTATTTTCTTCTTCAATTTTGCATTTTATTTTTTCTGAGATTTTGCCAACCCTGGTCTGCACTGATTTTCAAGTCATATTGCCATTGGTTGTAGAACTATTTTTCAAACTACCTATTAAATTATTGTTATACTCGGCAGACATGATACTCTGCCCTCGCACTGATTTATGTCTCGTGTTGGAAGCGTGCCAATGATTATTAAATCATGCGATTTCCATAAAAAGATGTAAAAATTTATCGATGTGAATATGTTAATGAATAACATTATAACAACAATCAATTTTGTGATCTTTTTATGAAACTCGCACGCGCTAACCATCGTTGGCACACTTCCAACTAGAACCACGCTTGCAAGGTGTAAAGTAACCGGAGTATATTGTAAAATATTTCGGCAATAACATACGAATGAAAATGTCATGGAGGGTTGGGCACCCCCCGACGTGGGGTGCCACTAGTGATGGAAAGGCGCCATGGCGCTGACGCCATTTGAGGGCGCCAAAGGGCACTGCGCCATGGCGCCATTGGCGCTTGGCGCCCTTTGTCTGTGGCGCCCTTGGCGCCTGGCGCCCACTTTCTGAAAGGCGCTATGGCGCCCTTATTCCCTGGCGCCCTTGGCGCCTGGCGCCCTGCCCTAACAAGGCGCCAAAATGGCGTCAGCAGGGTTTCAAGGTGAGTGCAGCGTAAATGAAAAAAAAATGAACAGATGCGTGTCGGTGGATGAAAGAAATTCGCCGGAAAATGGGCTAAGTGGTGCGAGGATGATGAACCGTTAAATTAACAAACTCATAAAAAATGGATTCAAATCATTGCAATTCCGTTTTTGTCCACTGCAAGGAAACCTCCATGGGTAGAGGGAAGCACATGTAGTGTAGTGTAGTGTAAAAACTGTAACCGTACTCCAATCCAACGAATATTTCAAAAAGCACTCTTAACTTCTACAAACACAGTGAAAGAATGCCATTCCCCGAAACTGTAACTGCAGTAAAAGTGAACCGTTCTAGCCGGCGGTAACATTGACGATCTCCTCATCGACATTGTCAAATTGGAACTGGGCCAGCGATCGCATTGAGAGCATGCCGAGGGGGGCGGCGCTGGCGATGGCCAACATGTGGTCCAAGGCCACCTTCGCCCAGGTGTGCGACGTGTCCAACGTGTCGTAGTGCCGCAACGTGTCCAACGAGCGCACGTAGTGCCTGCATAGCGACTCGAACGCGCTCGCTGACAGCTGCCTGGAAAGGGGGGGGGGGTGGATGTTGGTGACCGGTTGTGGTGGCAGTGAAAAGTGTTAAAAGGTAGTCACGTAGTTATTAATTAGTGAGTTAATTGCGTAAATACATACATAAATGGTATATAAATAATGTAAATACTAATAATGACATTTCGAAATTCGAACTTTTTCTGATGAATTTTTGTTAGATCTAGGTAAATATAATGCACATCTTCTGGTAAATGTACTTCTTTCTTTGTCTATGATCAGGTGATATTTAAGTGATAAAATACATTGAGAATTTTTCACATATTTTTTATTGAAAATATACATTGATAGGTTGAAAATATATATTGATAGCGGCATCACAAAATGTATTCAAAATTGTAAATTCCGATGAGAACAGATTTTATTGGTGTATCATCTAACGCTCCCGATTGCACAGTGTATTTTATCACTTAAATATCAGTGATCAGACTAAATTTCTTGTATGCGTATGTAGTAAAATATCAATTTCGTCATCACTCCTATTTGACCCTCCCTGCTAAATACATGACATGAATGTGATTGGCAGGATGCATAGTAGATTAATGCGCAACTGTTGCACAAATCGCTTGTGCAAACAAAAACACTCATTGGCCAGCGAAAATTACCATAACTTTTAATCGACCCTTTTTTCCCCCAACCCTAAGGTACTATGTATGCACCATATTCCCATTGCACCCTATCTTGAATAATTTCTCGAAAAGAACAACGCCAGCTATGTTTTTCGGCTCAAAATGCCCATCCGCAGTGATTGACTGAATCTGTACAATAAAGTGAAATTCACACATCACGGCCAGGGGTCAGTCCCAAGCCCTGTAAAGTGTAAAGTAAAGTGTCAAATGTAAAGTCAAATGCAAAGTCAACTGTCAATTAAAACAAAAAAAGAAAAGATTTTATTACTGAACTTTGCATGACAATTGACACTTTACTTTGCATTTGACTTTACATTTGACACTTTACTTTACACTTTACAGGGCTTGGGATTGGCACCAGGAAACTGGAAAATTTTACAAAAACATCTATTATGTGTCAAGTTTTTTATAAGCTAAACACTACGCATAAACTGTTTAGGTAAAGCCAACAATGGAGCTCTTTGTGCCAACTGGAGCTGGAGTCAGATTACGTGCTGTGCGGAATATTGAGTATCGACACATTTTTTTAAACATAATCATTTGTCTTTTTCCAGTGAGGGCACGAAAGCAAATATCTCAAAAAGAGTGAGAATCAACACTTTCATTTGTAAAGTCAGCTGGCAAGGAAACAAACAAAAACCATATAAGGACATCAGAAATAACGCGTACGCTTTGCACGACTATGCTTTGCTTTGTTTATACCATAATCCGATTAAACGAGTCGTGCAGTAAATTTTGCGAAAGTATGTATTGTGGCAAAAGGTATACGGTATCTCTTCAAAATACCTTGAATTAACCCCCCTCACTCGAAATACACTCTCCTTCGAAATAAGAAACGCCCTGGGGGCATTTCGAGGCAATACGGTAGCACCAGATCAATGGACCAAAGCCACCAAATCGCAGCCTCCACTGATATTTTTTATTTTTTATTGCATTTGGCACAATTCCAGCGGACATTTGGCACAATTTGGACTTTTTGTAATCAGTGGGAATATAGGTAGTCGATTTCAAAGAAAAACATGCAATCAGTAGACTCAAAAATTTTCCTTTCATCCGATGACTATCCAATCACTGACAGTAAATGACCGCTAAAATTGTGCCACCAAGCAGGGAAAGATGGCCCTAAAGCATGCGGTGATGTGCGCCATAGCAGTGGCACTGCTGCCGCGGGCGCAAGGCAACGTTCGAGTGCTGGGCATGTCGCTGCCAGTGGAGGACTGGGCTCAGACGGGGCTGCTGGGCCTGTGCCCCCACTCGGCTACGTGCGTAAGGCGGAGCTTCACCGATTTTAGTGAGCAACAGGAAGACAACTATCACGAGGCTGCCAAAACTGACAGAGCTTATGCTACGAGGATTATTATACCCAGATTTGTGAACGATTTCTGCCAGTTAGTGCGGGGGTCAAGTTAGACATGGCGGTCTTTTTCGGGTCAGGCCTATTTCGCACATAAACCCGGTCCGCACATACGCCCGTTTCGCACATGGATGAAACCCAGCACACACATAGGCCCGTTTCGCACATAACTGGTGCTATGTGCGAAACGGGTGTATGTGTGTAATAGGCATATGGGCGCGCCGGGCAGGGGATTAGTGGGGGGGGGACAGGTAGTGGGCGACCACAGGCATGTGTGTGGCAAACAGAATATGACTAACATTTTCTGTCCCCTTAAAATACGTTTTCTGTACTCGCGTACTTTCAAAAAGTATGTGAGTATGTGAATACCGGTATTTTTTGGGAGGAAACGTAAACGTATTTACGGAGTACGCGGGTATACGTATTTATTGTATTTATGCTGGATATCTCATTGTGCTGCGTGGGGGGTAATGTTGGGGGTACACGGTCACAAGCCCGACATGCACAAATGCCTTGCACGCACATAAACCCGGCACGCACATAGGCCCGTTTCACACATAGCATCAGTTATGTGCGAAACGGACCTATTTATGTGTGTGCTGGCGCCGGGGTTCATCATGTGCGAAACGGGCGTATGTGCGGGCCGGCTTTAACTGCGTAGCAGTGCACCCTCGTCTTTTCCTTTTTATGTTTCAAATATGATTTTTATCAATCATTAGGGGGCAAAATTATTTTTTTTAGAATGGCAACATTTTGGCAGCAATTTCTAAGAATATTTTTGCAATCACTTGACATTTATTTATTATTCCTCTATACTTTTCGCTATTAAAAAAATCTGATGTAAAAACATGATCAACGTTTCAAAATTGGTCATTTTTGATCAAGGAGCTAGACAAATAGATTTTTTTCAGCCCGCGTGACGTAGATTACCGACACGGGAAAAATTACCTAATTAAGGCTTAAGGAATGCTTTAATTCGATGTTATCTTGGACAGCTAGCTTCGCATGTACAAATTTTCAAAGCACAAAGTAAAAATGGCATCTAACCGCCCCCCCAACAGAATGTTCAGCACACATTTGACCCCCGGTGGCGACTGCATGCTGTTGTGCCCCCCAACAGAGGAAAGCATGTGGAAAACACTCGTCCAGCCGATCTATGAGTTTGTGTGCAACGAGAGAAAGGAAGGTGAGGGGGATAAGGATAGATATTTACCAAAAATAATTTGATTAACAGTCCATGACCACAATTCCATTGCAACATCACACTTAATACATTCACCTAATCTTCTTAGCATATTATGACACAATTCCATGTAAAAGTTATATTGTTGAAGTCAAGGGCGTATCCAAGGCGGGGGGGGGGCGGCTGCAGCCATAGCTGGAATCCCGGATGGCATTTTAGGGGGGGGGGGGGGGAGCATCCACCAGACTTTCGGGTCTTCCCATTCTGATCTAGGTACATTGGCCGATTTGGATGCCCTTCGAGTATGTTGGGGTTTGGGGTCGGGGCTATGACTAATTTTTTTGTTTACTCGAATGATCCCCCAGACCCGAGATAAGGAGGGTCCATAAAAAGGTGGTCATTTTACATGCCCGATCTGGTATATTGATATTAAACCTCACTTACTCAGCTATTTCTCATCCAATTTGGATCGTTAACACGTCCCCGTCTCCGTACCCCCCGTCTGGAATTATGTACATGATGTATACAATGTACATGATGTATACAATGTACATGATGTATACAATGTACATGATGTATGTATTATTCGCAGTTTGCATCGCAGCTACACATACACTAGTTTGTGTAGCGATGGACGTTGATATGTCCAAAAAAACCTTACTTGGACACGTTGATTAGCTGTTTTGGGTATATAAAAGCGTACTCTTTACTATTTATGAATTTCGTGAAAATTTCTGGCGAAATAATAACCCCCCCCTCAAATAACCCCCCCCCCCCTTGAAATACCCCCCTCAAATTTCCTCTCTGAAAAAATAAACCCCCTAGGGGTATTTCGAGGAAATACGGTAAAAAAATCAAGGTAAAGTCGGCGGACATTTCACCCTACAAAATCGGAGAGTTAGAATTCGCTCGTGAATAGAGCGAACAACGAAACTTATGTCCCACGAGGACGCTAGAAATTGAAAAAGAAAATCATATTAAAAGAAAAATGGACGTTTCGCTGCGTCCGTGCTTGCCACGCCCTAGTTATCTACATTTTCAACGTTCCTCGTAAAGAATTTGACCGTTCAAACTACCGTTTTACCGTTTTTGTTTTTATTTTATTTTTCATTTGTTGGCTCCGTTCCAACAGCCGGCCAAAATTTCGAAATCCGTTATTAATATGAATAAAATAGGCTCACAATAGCTATAAAACCATGTATATTAACAAAAATAGCGATTATGTAGGTGGAAATTGGCAAAGCGAAGCCAATTTTCACGATTTTTAGACAACTTTCAGTTTTCACTCTCATTTGTATAAAACGCAACTGGTAACTGGGATAAGGGCCAAGTTTTCATACGTGACCCGATCTATTCCAATGGTTAAAATATTGCGTCACAACACCTAATGCCGTCATGCACTCTCCACTGGAGAGATTGACGCAAATGTTTGTAGGGCGATACGTCTGCCGACTTTATTTAAAAAATTTTTTTTAAACCCTAGCAACATCGATAGCAATTGCCACCCGAACAGATATCATCGCCACGGGATTGTGCGTTGAGGGCCTCATCAGGGAATCGTTGATCAACCGTTTCGACTTCGACGAAATGAGCAACGGCACGTGCGAGGGGGCCCGGGACCACACGGTGGGCGCGCACATGAGCCGGCTGCAGGAGGCCTACACGCAGGGCGGCCTCGGGCTGCAGGACTGGAACGAACAGATCCGCGGCGACCACGGCATAGCCGCCGCCTACTGCAGGTGCGCATAGGGTTGGAAAAAAACGTTTTTTTTCAACTCCATGTTTTTATAAAAAAACAACATTTTTTTTATAAAAACGTTTTTTTAAAAGCTCCCACATATGGCTCTGGGTCAACTATAGCAGACAAGTGACAATACTCCGTGATGTTATATATGACCATATAATGGCTATGGAGCCATGGGATAGCATTATAAGTGGTGATTTGTGTCAAAAATGTCCATTTTTTGTCAACATGTTCGTATACCGTCTTATAGTTGAATGTTCATGACTTCAAGTAAGTTTCGCACGGAATAGTGATCAAACAAGGTTACAAGAGGCAGTTGTTACTTTGGGAGTGATGTTACACACTGGAGGTACATGGAAGCAAATTACCTGAATATTATATACCGGGTGGCCCACGTCAGGCGCACGGTTTTGATTGGCCCCCAACACATCAATTTTGAATGAAGACCGCTCGGATTTGGTATGGGGGTAAATAAATGTACCCCATTTGTTGTGTTAAGTGCACGGTTTCATATCGCAAGATTTCGTGTCAGAACGTGAAAGAGTTTCATATTTACGTTCTTGAATGTGTCCCATTGTAGATGGTCCTGTGGAGTGACGTTGTTTTGCATACAATGTCATAAATGTGAAAATTTAGTGACATTTATGTGTGTGCTTAACATACTAAATAGGGTGCATTTATCTACTGTCATGTCAAATTTGGACCAATTTTTATGAATAATTGGTGCTTTGGTAGACGATTGCCTGACATACGCCACGCTCAAACACGCATTAAACTTTGCTTCACGTTTCGACATGAATTTTTGTGATGTGGAACCGTGCACTTAACACAACAAATGGGGTACATTTATCTACCCCCATACCAAATTTGAGCAGTTTTCATTCAGAATTGGCGTGTTGGGAGGTAATTGAAACTGTGCGCCTGACGTGGGCCACCCTATACTACAGCATAGGGTTGGCCAAGGTTTTTTTTAAAGGTTTTTTTAAATAAAAAACGTTTTATTTAATTTAAAAAAACCGACCATCGAAACCGTTTTTTTTTAAAAACCTTGACAAATTTTTTTTGTAATAAGCACTAGGTATTTTGCAATTTTTTGGGGTGCAAGCACACAATTTCATATGCACATTACTTTTTGTGGTTGTTTTCATTGGTTTTGCAGCATTTTTAGTGTAAAAGCTTCCATTTGTTCATGCTATTGTGCATAATAAGCCGTGATATGTTAGTTTAGTATATAATATCCAGTCAATGTGCCTCCATATACTTGTAAAGTGTGAAAAATCACTTCTAATGAATTAGCCTTCTGTTGTAACCTAATTTAAACACTATTCCAAGGCCAACTTCACTTGAAGTCACAAACGTTTGACAAAAGCCAATATACATATTAAGTCGACATAAAACATCTTTTTGACAGAAATCACCACTTATAATGATATCCCATGGCTCCACAGCCATTATATTGCTAAATATAAACCCCACAAAGTACTGTCACCTGTCTGATATACCTGTATATGTTGACTCATAACCATATCTGGGAGCTTTTGAAAAAACCGGTTTTATTTTAAAATAAAACCCTCTTTTTGACAAAAACGGGGGGTTTAAAAAAAAAACTTGTTGAAAAAAACAACTTTTTTTGGCCATCCCATACAGCAACATATGACGGCTTATTTACCCATGGTAGCCCATAGAAATGGTTGCTTTGATACTGAAAATGCCACAAAACCAATGAAAACAACCACCAATGTCAAATCCGTGCTATTACCTGAATCAAACGAAAAGCTTCGACAAGTTCAATCGCTAAAAAATAAATTTAAAGTGTTCACATGAAATAACTAGTAATGTTGTGTTTTAACTTGGGAAAAATTGTATGGATTATGTAAACAGCTCTGCAACCACCACAACCACTAAAAAATTTGGTCGATGTTTTTTTTAAAAACGTTTAGGACCTCGTGTTTTTTTTAAAAAAACAACGTTTTTTTTCAAATAAAACGTTTAAAAAAACATCGGCCAACCCTAGGTGCACATCGGTTGTTGACAAAAAACTGTGCTTTGTCAGAGATAGAAAATGTGCATTTTCCTGCGAACCGGTACTACACGCTAATATAGACACATGGGGTCAAATATGGATATCGAAAATTCTAAAAAATATCAGATATCAATATCGAAGGTCCATATCAAATATCGAGTTTCAGAAAAAATATCGATATGGAAAAGTCATATCACCCCAACTGTACCGGCAAGAGATGGAACCTCACAATTTTCAGAGTTTCCGTGTTCCCACCTAAACCAACGAAAAATTTCTCCAGGAACGGTGCGAAAGTGCCTGTGGGTAAAATTGCAACAAAAAACAAACAATATTAAGCGTAAAAAGCGTATGCACTTGAAAAAATATAAAAACTAGTAAAGGTGAGTTTTAACTGGCGAAAACTCGTATGACTTATGGACTTGTGATTTAATCGTATGGCTTTTGGCAGCAGCTTCTGAACGACCGATCGCTTGCAATGTGGTATTTTGTCACACAGATCGAGCAAGTGCTATATGGAAACAACGGAGTTGCTGGTTGCAAAGCACTGCGGCGAGCGATCAAAACTTCTGAGTGATTTCGATGCTCTGATTTCTCCCAAAATCGCTAATCTACTGCAGCAGCTGAATCTCGACTGTATCTTACCCAGTGATTGTATGCAGAATGTATCTCTACTCATCGTGAGGTATGCACTAACTAAATTTGGTGTAGTTTAATCATTTGACGAGGTGTGGTGATGTTTCACCCCATGCATATGAATGAAGTTTTCCGTCGTTATTTTTAAGACTGAAAAAAATTATAAATAAAATGATAATTTGATAAAGGTCGACAAAAAATATAGCTAGATTTGACCAGGCAAGGGTGGGATAAACACAACCACCTGGATAAACACAAACACAGCTGGTTGCAAGCACTGAGTGATTACGATGCTATGATTTCTCCGAAAATAGCACATCTACTGCAGCACCTGAAACTCGACTGTGTCTTACCCAGTGATTGTAAGCAGAATTTATTTATAGTTTTCGGTAAATATGCACTAACAAATTTCGGTGTGTTTAATGGTAGGTATCCGTAGGGTTCAAATGGGACCACTTTTCCAAGCGGGGACCGGGAGAAGAAATTTTTCTTATTGGGAACAGGACTGGGGCATCATACCAGGACCGGGTCTAGCATTTTTGTGGGAACTGGAACAGGACAGGAACTGGGGTGTTGGGACTGGGACCGGTACCGCCTCACTCCCAGAATTTTGCTGAACCAACTACCGGAGCGGAACTGAGATATCCAGACTAGAGATGGCCGGTGTTTTTTAACCGTTTTTTTATTTAAAAAAACATTGTTTTTAAATAAAAAAACAGGCATCGAAACCGTTTTTTTAAATAAAAAACATCAACCAAATTTTTTTGTACTATGATCAAATATGTAAAACTTGATTGAAACTTGAACTGAAACTTTATTTTATCCAGCTGAACTCTTTAGAATAAAGTTTAAAAAAACCTTTTACAAACTTACCGTATTACCTCGAAATACCCCAAGGGGGTTTATTATTTCGCCAGCAAAATTTGAGGGGGGGATAATTCGAGGGGGGTTTATTCGAGGGGGGGGGTCTATTATTTCGCCAGAAATTTTCGGAAATTCCCCACACGCAGACGTAGAAAAACCGAACAATCACGTAGATGTATATGTGTTTATAGGCATATATAACTGTATATACACATAAACCCTTCCTAACGTCACTTAGCCATCACTTTTAACGTGTATTCTGCATTGTACAGATCACAAACTACGGTATTTGCTATGTACGTTCTCTTTACACTCAATTTTAGGGGCGGGGGGGGGTATTTCGAGGGGGGGGTGTTTATTATTTCCTCAGCCGAATCTTAGGGGCGGGGGTATTTCGAGGGGGGGGGGGGTTCAAGGGGGGGGGATAATTCGAGGTAATACGGTATGTACAAATGCATCACGAAGTATTATAACTGTCAGTTTAAATAAGTTGCTTCTTGCGACACTTCATTCAGGCAAATATTTACAGTAAATACATTGTCACTGATATCGTAATGCTAAACGGGATACCGGAAAGAATAAGTATCTAGTTCAACATAAAGGAAAAACAGGCGAAAACCCGTAGGAAAATAATTCACAAAAAAATATACGAAAATGAAAAATACTAAATACAGTAAAAACGTAACTATTGATTTACTAACATTGTCGGAAAATTGTCATAATAAAATATTCCCAAACACAACATTGAGATGCGACAACAGGCACAGTTAGCGCTGAAATGCACGGAAGAGCACCAGTATATGTTCAAGTGAGTTACCTTTATACACGCAGCGGGACATTCGCCCAAGGGCCAGTCCCGCAATATCAAACGTCACATTATTTTGTCAAATGTTAGGTAAAGTCGGCAGACGTATCGCCCTACAAACATTTGCGTCAATCTCTCCAGTGGAGAGCGCATGACGGCATTAGGTATTGTGACGCAATATTTTAACCATTGCAATAGATCGGGTCAAGTATGAAAACTTGGCCCTTATCCCAGTTACCAGTTGTGTATTATACAAATGAGAGTGAAAACTCAAAGTTAGCTAAAAATCGTGAAAAATTTGCTTCACTTTGCCAATTTCCACCTTCATAATCGCTATTTTTGTTTATATACATGGTTATATAGCTATTGTGAGCCTATTTTATTCATATTAATAGCGGATTTCGAAATTTTGGACGGCTGCCAAGTTCTCTTCTGTTGGAACGGAGCCAACGAATGAAAAATAAAATAAAAATAAAAACGGTAGTTTGACCGGTAAAACGGTAGTTTGAACGGTCAAATTCTTTACGAGCAACGTTGAAAATGTAGATAACTAGGGCGTGGCACGCACAGACGCAGCGAAACGTCCATTTTTATTTTAATATGATTTTCTTTTTCAATTTCTAGCGTCCGCATGGGACACAAGTTTCGTTGTTCGCTCTATTCACGAGCGAATTCTAACTCTCCGATTTTGTAGGGTGAAATGTCCGCCGACTTTAACATCGAAATCCCTTGATATTTTCGGTAAATTTTAAATCCCATAATTTTTTTTTTGCGTTTGAACGAATACCGTATTACCTCGAAATACCCCTATGGGGGTTTATTATTTCGCCAGCAAAATTTGAGGAGAGGTTAATTCGAGGGGGGGGGGGTGTTATTCGAGGGGGTTTTATTATTATTATTTCGTCAGAAATTTTCGTAAGGATCGTAGTAAATAGTAGGCATTTGCCTACCCAAAACAGGTAATAAATGTGTCCAAACAGGATATATTTGGACATAAAACGTAGATAGCTACACAATCTAGTCTATTTGTAGCTGCAATGTAAATTAGCAGTAATAAATACATCATGTACATTGCATACATAACGTATTTATTACGTACACGACGTACATTATTCCTGAGGGGGGTATTTCGAAGGGGGGTATTATTTCCCCAACCCATTTTGAGGGGGGGGGGGGGGTTAATTCGAGGGTGGGTTAATTCGAGGGCGGATAATTCGAGGTAATACGGTAGTTACCATTTTACACGAAATGTCAACATTTCGCCTTGATGTTGACATGCCACAACGGACTGGCCGCAGTCTCAAAGGCTGCGCGGCGGGCGGCGGCCAGGGCGAGGCCGAGGGCCGGCTGGAGGTGGGGTCAGGAGCCGAGCACGGCGTAGGTGTCCCTGTGCCAGACGTCCACCTTGGTGGCGTGGCAGGGCCGCAGCCGCAGCTCGTGCGCGCCCACGCTGTAGTTGGACGCGGCCCGCTTGTAGATGTCCAGCCCCCGGCCCACCTTCACCACCCAGCCGTTGTTCAGTCTGCGCAGGGGGGGGGGGGCAGGTCGACCTCAGTGTTCATGTGTAGGCAAAATTTTAGGGGGGGGGGGGCGTAAATGAGCTGCCCCCCCCCCGCTGGAAAATCCTGTATACGTCCCCCGCATACAAATAAACATTGGAAGTTGTTTTCTTTAGTTGGACTTCGACGACACACACCTGATTTCCCTGTCATGCAGTTCCTTCTTGTACTCAACCTTGAGCGTGATGTTGTATGTGGACAAACTTTGTTTAAGCTGTGCAAATGCTCGCTGTTGTAAGTCCTGTTGTTGCAGATTCTGAAAATGGATAGTTTTTAATCCTAAATGCTTCTGAATTTGTGATCGGGTGAAGGCAACTTGTTATATTTTCAGATAACAGCATAGGTAAACCTCCAGTGACGCTAGTTTTTCCACTCTACGGGGAATATGTGAGACGTTTTACATGAGGAACACCAACGACTAAGTATGTATATAAAAATATTTAGTGTAAAATACATTTGTCGGAACCGGAAGGAACAGTTTTGAGGAGAAATTATTAAATTGACAGTAAAGTGCCCGTAATTGCCGGTATACACATTTGAAAATTCCCAGCTTCAAACAACAGAGTTGATGGAATTACTGAATTAAAAAAAGTATATGAAAATAAAGTATTTTTTCACTCGCCACAGAAGTATAGAAAATGTAAAATACTTTTTTGCTCATGCGTAAATGTGAGTAAAATACCTTTTTCCCTGGAAAATGTAAAAGCGAGTACTTTTCCCCTTGGAAACCGTAAAAGCTGCTACTTTATACATGTGAGAGTGAGTTTTATACGGGAAGTGTTGTGCACACGGGAAATGGCTCACAGCGAACTGAGTCCGTGGTACAGATGAGAGACATGTGTGGGGTTCAGATGGATTGGTGGTGTGTGGACCTTGGGCAAGAGGCGAAGCCAAGTCCACTAAGCCAACTACCAGAGGAGATTTGTGTTTGAGACATGATGTTGTTGCATTTTAGGTGGAAAGTCGCTCGGCAACACGGGTCTCAAAGTCTTGCATCTCATATTGATAGATGGTCAACCCCCGAAGGGGACATGAATGATGAGGGAAAAGTGAGTTAATGAACATCAACTGACCTAAACACCCAAGTGGTCACTACTCAAGATTGGTTGAAACATAAAAGTTAACGGTTCAGACCAATCACTCCAAACCTATCCAACCATAGGAATGCAAGTGTATATAATGTAGTGGACTCTAACTACAACAGAAAACAAAATAGATGTCGTTTTTAGTGATCATTTGGCATTTATTAGAAAAATGATATGATTTCATCAAATTTTCTTATTTTAACAACAGAAAATTGTGATTTTAGCAACAAAAATACATTTTCACTGTACACGTAAAAGTGAGTACATTACTTTTTTGAAAAGTATATGTAAATGTATTTACCCCGTACTCGCGTACAAGTATTGTCGAGTAAATGTACGTACATTTTGACAACTGTGTCAAACTCACGTCGTCCCTGCCAGTGTACAAGTTGATGTAGCGCAGGTTGGAAGCTCTGCGCACCAGCACTTCGCAAAAACGCGTGAAATTCTGCAGCTGCAATGTGAAAGAAAATATTGTTAAACGTCAGCTATACGTCACTATTGATGGGCATGCACTCATCAACGTTGCTTTCCGCCAAATAAATTAAAACCGATTTATCACATTGTTAGATGTATAAATGATTATAATTACGTCTATTAAATATTTGAGTTTACATTTCCCAAAAATAACTGTCAACTGAAAAGTATGGCAATCCCCGCCCCACACTGCGCATTGGTTGGGGGTTTAGGTCAATTCCTGTGCCACAACAAGCTAGTACCAGTCCAGTCAATGGAAGCGGGTGGATAGCAGTCTAGCAAAAAGAGTAATCGTGACCATGTGGACAGTATTCGAGCGATATCACTTCTTAGGTACTAGTTATACCGTATTACCTCCAATTGTAGGCATACCTCCAATAAAAGCTACCCTCTTATTGAGGGTACAGTAAAAAGTGACAAAATCAATTGAAAGTACCTAATACGGTATGTTAAATGGAGGTACAATTGGAGGTAATAGAGGCCCTCACACTAGTTGACACACGCGTGTCAACTGGTCGGTGTCAACTAGGGTGTCAAATTTCCGTTTTCCGTTTCCGTTTTCCGCAGGCAATTTTTTTTCCGTTTTCCGTTCCGTTTTCCGGCTGCTGAAATTTTTTTTCCGTTTTCCGTTCCGTTTTCCGGCAACTTTTTTTTCCGTTTCCGTTTTTTCAGGCTCATTTTCCGTTTTCCGGCTAAATTTTCAGTTTTTCCGCCTTTTTTCCGTTTTCCGCCTCAATTTCCAGTTTTTCCGCCTTTTTTCCATTTTCCGCCTCAATTTTCCGCCTCATTTTACCCTTTTCTGGCTAAACTTTCTGTTTTCTGATCAGCCAAACTGGTAAAAATTCATGCAGATTGTCAATGATGTGAAAAATTTTCTGTTTCCAGCAAAATTACTGGAAATTTTTTCCACTTCCAGCAAAATTTCAGCAAATTTTATCCGTTTTCCGGCAAAATTTCAGCAAGTTTTTCCATTTCCGTGCAAATTTGATTTTTCCGTTTTCCGGCCGCTGAAATTTTTTTTCCGTTTCCGTTTCCGTTTTCCGCCAAGTGCAAATTTTTTTCCGTTTTCCGTTCCGTTTTCCGGCCGCTTAAAAAATTTTTCCGTTTCCGTTTTCCGTAAAAAATTTTTTTTGACACCCTAGTGTCAACTCAGATTTCGGCTTCACGTGTCGCTGAGTGATCTCTTAATGCACATGCGGCAATTTCGACAAATAGATATTACGGCAAGTGCATTGGAAGATCGCTCCACAACATGTGAAGCCGAAACTTGAGTTTACACAGACTAGTTGACACTCGTTTTTCAACTAGTGTGTGGGCCACCAATACGGTGTACATAGTAGATTTGTAAATAATGCAACTAATAAACGATCTACTGGGCCAAAAGTCGTCCGACCTGGTGGTGCACCCTGACGTAGGCGTCCTCCACGTCGACGATGTGCAGATCGTCGTCGATCAGCGAGCCGAATATGGAGTCGTAGTCGAAGCCGGTCGCCCCGTCGCCGATGTCGTACTGCTGGTGGAACTGGCGCGCTGCGAGACGCGACGCAAACGCATGAGACGAACTTGGCTTGGCATGCTTGTGTTTTGCATCTGCACCTATTTAGGTCCGACACAGTTTGATGTGGCTAGCTGCGATCGTAGTTATTAAAACATATTTACGTTTACTCGAAAAAATACGTAAATATACTTGAGTACTGACAAAATACGTTTACGTTTCCTCTGAAAAAGTACCTGTACTCGTTTTACATATTTATACTTTTTGGAAGTACTCACGGAGCCTGCGACAGCTGAAGGTCCCAGAACCACAAGTAAAAATTGGAAGGAATTGTAAATACCTATACATAATGCATGGATCGTTCGACATCAAAAATTTATGTTCGTCACCCTCACTGGGTAAAAATCGATATTTTGAAGGTATTTTGTGTAGATGTTTGCAAAACATAATTTTCTCAAATTCAGCCATTTTCTTAAAGTCTAGGTGATATGTGACGTCGAAAATAGTTTGGAAATACTGCCCGCCAGAGCGCAGAAATGGGAGACGGCCGATGGGACGCACCAGCCTTGTCTCGCTCGACCTGCTGCTTGAGGTGCTCCGCGTGCGTCATGTACTCGTCGACGCGCCGCCGCAGCTTGGCCCGCTTCTCCTCGCCACAACGCACGTCTGCAAGCGCAACAATCTTAGCTCAGGTGGCCATTATGACACTGGCTACATCGATGAATTATGTTGGACGGACAGAACGCTATACAATGAATGATACCATATTTTGCAAAATAATGCCACGTTAAAAATTGTGCACCGAATTAACCGAAAGTGAAGCAATTTGATGTGATAAGAACAAACATGTCTTATGTCTGCCCTTTTATTCAGATCGAATACGGTAGATTTCATTTAAGGTGTGACGTCAGCAAACTGCAGCTTCAGCATAGCATCTGCAGTTTGCAGCGAAGCTTTCGAGTCGACTTCTAGCAACGCACCCTTGATCGCCTGCAACAACAAATTGACGCCCTCGGTGTAGCAAGTGAGCGCCTCGAGGCGTCTGCGCTGCTGCTCGAAGCGCACCGCCTCGGTGAGGACCGCAGCAGCGGCACATTCCAAGCCGGCGCCAGACCCAGCGCCCAAGCCCGTGCCCGAAGTGCTCGTCATCTGGAAGGGGTGCACTGCATAGTTGTTAAAACGTATTTACGTTTACTCAAAAAGTACGGATACTAGAGTAATGAGTAAATACGTATACCGTATTTCTTTGATTATATTGACCGCCAATGTATTGTTTCATAAGCGGTATTGGGGGGTCAATGTAAACGAGCACGCCAATGTAAACGAGCACAGCAATATATTTTTCAGATCGTATTCATCATTGAAGTGCATTTAGTGACATAAGTGCAAATCATTGTCAATCTTTGCCATAACGCTCCACAATACCGTATGAGTAGATAGTGAAAGCAAAACATAGGTGGGCAGAACAGACGGTGTGCATAATATGTATGGCGGCGAACATCAAAACATAAATCGGATCATGCAACATCAATTTTTTCATACGGCAATGTATTAGAGCACAGCAATGTATTTTTCAGATGCTCTAAAGACCCGCCAAAGTAATCGAGCAAGCCAATGTGAATGAACACGTCAATAAGATCGAAGAAATACGGTACTTTGAAAAAGTACCTGTACTCGCTTTTACGTATATTTTTTGAAAGTACTCGCGTACAGAAAACGTATTTCGCATAGTTTTTCGTTATAAGCTTTTTCAAGGGATAGATGGCGGAAAAGGGAGTAAAAAGGGAAAAATTCTAAAAATAGCTTAAAATGGCAAATAACACATGACATAGTGGATTTGAAGGTTAAAATGGTCAATAAGGTACGAAAATTAGTGATTTTGAGTGAAAATTGGGGCAGAATTCATCAAAAATACTACCTTTTACGTTTTCTGGGCGGAATAGTATTTATTTTACTCATGTTTACCCATGAGTAAAAGTATAAAAAATAACTTTACTTAAGGGTGAGTAAAAAAACAACTTTACTTTTACGTATACCTTGAAAAAAGTACAGTACTTTTAACAACTTTGGTGCACTGAGGAGGGAAGTTTCGGTGGTGCTTGTGACAGTTGTGACGTGTTGTTTCTTTGTAGGTATTTAGGTGGGTTTGTTGTGGCGCTGCACGTAAGTTTAAGGTCGACATTTCGGAAGCGAGTGAATTTGTAAAAACATTCGAGTTTAGCAGAATGAATCATTTCTCATATAAGTCAACAGTAGACGACGGACTTCTGGTTCCGGTAACCTCAACTGAATTCAAAGCTGATTTATCGGTTTCCGACAATTCTGCCGTAAACTAGCGTGCGTGGCGCCATCACCTATGTCTGCATTTTTTGTGTGACAGATATAAACTTGATCAGTTGAGAAGCACAACAACTCTTTATTCAATCAGTGATTTACTGAGCAGATAAGCAGCAACAAAGCGATATCATGAATAAAATGAATTGTCTATCAAAAGCCCATGACAGTGCGTGATAGTAATAATTATACCGTATTTCCTCGAATTACCCCCCGGGGGGTTTATTTTTTCAGAGTGGAAATTTTGAGGAGGGGTTAAACGAGGGGGGGGGGGGTATTTCGAGGGGGGGGGGTATTTCGAGGGGGGGGGGTATTTCGAGGGGGGTTATTATTTCGCCAGAATTTTTTTGAAATCCCAGCACTAAATCGTTGTTTGTAACGTACACAGACGTCGAAAAATGCAACAAAAACCGCCATTATTAAGACTAAATATGTAGACTTATAAAAGTACGTAGACAGTATCACCCTGTTCTAACATAACATAGTCATTGTCTTAACGTGTGTTCTGCGTTTCCCGGATCACAGAACGCAGCTTTTGTCATATACGTTCTGTATACACTGAATTGGGGGGGGGGGTATTTCGAGGTTTACGAGGTTCCCAAATTTCGGCAGTTTTACTAGTGCGCGCAACACCAAAATGTAAATAGAAAATGGGAATTTCAGCGTTGACAGTTGATACCTCTTTTTTGGATTTTCATGAAAAATGATGTAATCAAAAGCAATAAAAAGTTAATTAGCAAAAAAACGACAAAAATCGATCAGCACTTTTAAAAAAAATGAAAAATATTTAAATGCTTATGCTCAGGATTTTGAAGAGATTTTGATCTCGCACCAAATAACACCAGTTTATAGTGCATATGGTCGCCTTCAGCATTAAGTTTAAGTCGAAGTTAAGAATGCCACTTCATGTAAATATATAATGTAAACAGGTATACCTATTTATATAAATAATGCAACGTCTACCTCTACACGTGAATTTCCACTGCCATACCTAAGGCTGAGTAAGTGAAGCCATGCAGGTACATTGAAATGCAAGCAGCACCGCAGAAAAAAAGAATGTTTAGTCAAAAAACACTGCGAAGGAAAGAAATGAACAAGTCGATTATGAAAGAACTATTAAAGCAAAAATACCTATGCAAAAGACGCACACTGTACAAAAAGGATGATATAATAAGTAAAAGCCGCTACAAAGGTAAGAAAAATACATAAATGGAGGAAATCTCGTCTCCACAATCTATCAGAAATGACACCATTTGCTCCAACTGTGTTTTGGATTGGAAACACCCTGAAACGCAGTTTGGGATTAAATGATTTGGCGATGGGAACATCTTCACTCAGAGTGGGCACTCCAAAAATTAAGGAAAATATCTTTTTGAACAAATAAATATAAGAATTTAGCAAAAATGTGTAAGTTGTTTTTAAAGGACCCTGTAAAACACGTCACAAAAACACATAAGCGTAGTACACCAACAGATTCGTTTCGGAGTACACTGCAATGACGCCACAAATACTAGTTGACAGTCGCTCATTCGTCAAATGCAAAATCCACCTTAATTAACGACAATGCAGGCAGTCAACTAAAGTTGCTAATATATTTACCATGCTGCTGCATTCCGATAAATTGAAACGTGTGTAAAACTGAGTTTTCAATTGTCCATTGATCGACCGTCAACTACATACTATGCTTAGACACAGCGGCTGAATTGACTTTTCCTCATGCCCAGTGTAACTCAGAATCACGTGGCGGTGGCGGCGGCGACGGCGCGCATCTCGAAGTCAGTCAGGTGCTGCAGTTGCTGCAGCGGCAGCCAGCTGTAGCCGGGCGCGGGCTGGCTGGCCGCGGCGCCGCCCAGCTGCACGGCCCAGGCGCACAGACGCACCCACGCGTTGTCCGTCGCCAACTCGGTGTCCGTCACGGTCAGCGCGCTGGACACCTGCATGCGGCAGACACGTGGTTACATATTTGGTGCACCGGTCGACTCATTACCAGCTGTGCACTCACAATTTCTCCAATTGATAAACTGTGGACTGATGAAATAGCAATCAATAAAATCACAGAAAAATATCTACGCTAAAGTTATTTTAGTTCTAAATATCTCAGCCGATTTCCATGAGTGATCAATTGAGCAATTGAGCAATGCGGTACTTTTACTATCAACATTTGTCACACGCTGGGGTAAGGTGATGGATTCTGAAAACGCAACCCCCGCGCACCATCGTGCACGCAGCGCGGTCGTGCTGTCCGTCGACGCCCCTCGCGATGGCCACCAGCGCCCTGTGCGTCGCGTCCACTGCGCTCTGCGCGCCGTCGGAAGCGAAGGCGGCCAGAAGCAGTCGTGCCGCGCGGCCGGCCGACGCCCGTCGCAGCTGCGTCTCGTCGGCGAACGACTTGGACAGGCCGCACACGGGCAAGCCCAGCCGCTGCGCGTCGCTGTCCAGCCCGCTAGGCCTGCAGACGCATAATTACATTCATATTTGCGGGGGTTATTTAAATTTGAGATTGAATGAAGGTTTTGAGAAATGAGGGTCAAAAGAAAAGAATAATGCTTGAAGAATAATTTTTATTTTTTTCTTCGACAAATCAACCTAGATGCTCTCACGCGTGTATTGCAGTGTTCAGTGTTGTTTGGCGAAGTTTATTCACGCACTTTATTTAAAAAGTGGTTGTTCAACTCAAGTTGCTGGAAAAATGAACGTCGCTCAAAGTTGAAATGATAAAAACACAGTTTGCTCACCGTGAAACAAAAGGCTCCTTGAACAGCAGGACGTTCTCGCGGCGGTGGTCGAGCACGACGAGCAGGACGAATCGATTGGGGCCGAAGCGCGGCAGCGCCCCACGGCCTACAGCGCGCGTGGGGTCAGTGGGAAACAGAAGGAAAACATTTTGACCAGTTCTGATTCATTTTCTTTCAAAAACGTGCTGGCTGTCGAATATATTTACCGTATTTCCTTGAAATACCACCCGGGATGTTTTTTTTAGAGAGCAAATTTTGATGGGGTTCATCGAGGAGGGGTATTTTTTCGCCAGAATTTTTTTTAACTCGCAGTACTTATTCATTGTTTGTAACGTACGCAGACACAAAAAAATACCGACATGTTTTAGTGTCTATAGACCTTTACAAGCCCTGTCCTAACGTAACTCAGTCATTATTTTTAACACGGGGGGGGAGGGGGTAGAAAACACGGCAGTGCACACAAACGCACCTTGTATACCGATCCTGCCGACGGGATTCCTGGGCAGCCCATCGGGGGACACGTCGAACGTGCCGCTGTCCACCCGCCCGTCGGGGCGCAGCAGCAGCGGCTGTCTTCCAGGTAGGATGTTGGCGCACTGCAGCGGCGACAGCAAGTTGGCCAGCGGCCACAACATCCTGGCACACTGCCAATTGTCGCCCGTGTCCACGCTGTGCCCCGGCAGCAGACTGGTGAAGCTGCAACGCATTCGCAGACTGTTCCAACCGACATTTTTATTACTTGTGAGATAAGACGAAAAAAGTTTGGAAAACACATTGCGTTGGAAATATCCAGTTCAGTCAACACTGTGCACCAAAAAGAGCGTTTGCTCTTATTTTTCTACATTGCACGAGCCAGCGGTCTGTCTAATCCCCAGCAACTTGATATAAAATTGTAAGATATTTTTTAGCATATAATAATCTAGACACCAATAAAACCAACCATTGTGCGGGAAGCGAGAAATCGACAGGATTGTAATTGGGCACATATTTGCTCCACTGAACGCAGTCAGCGGGCACCTGCAGCACGGTGGCCCCGCCCACTTTGTACTGACCCTTGACTGGCAGCCCCGCCTCCACTGAAGAGCAACGTCAAATTGCCGCGTCAATTGCAAATCACAGTAATTGCGCAAACGACGAACCATCGAACGTGCGCAGCGGGTAGATTTTGAGCGCGTCCAAGCAGAGTGTCTTCCGAATGTCCGCATCCACCTCGTCGACTTGCTGCTTGTCGCGGTCGTCGGTCAGCTTCTGCATGTGTTTGTGGCGCACGTGCTGGCGCCACGCGTCGCGCGCCAGCCGCCGCCAGAACTCGTCGTAGTTGGCCGGCTTGCGCTGGCGCTCGCTGTAGACGGGCGCGAAAAAATTTTCATCATGTTGGTATGTTGGAAAATAGACATAAAGGTGACCCCCACCGCAAACTAACCCATCGACTTGGCTGCGTGGAGGGTGCCTGCCGCAGCAGCCACAGCAACACCTGTGAGCAAATGCAGAGAGAGAATTATTCGCTAGAGCCATCAGATCGACAAAGCTTTCCTCGTACGATTTCAGGTGCTCTCTCAAACTCTGAGATTGGAAAACAATTCGTCAACGGATGTAACGGGTGTTTCCTATGCAAATCCCTATACAAAAGTAGGCATTTTCCGTGTACGGTCCTGTATGGTTGGGACCCCGGACCGACCCGAACCGAATAGTCGCATATTGTGGAACCGAAAACCGGAGCCGAAAAAATACCGGAACCGGAACCGAAAATTTTGAGGGACCGAGAACCTATATCCGAACCGAAATCTTCTGGAACCGAGAACCGGGACCGAAAACTTCCCAACCCTACGGACCTGTAGAGTCTGCGAGCGCCGGCGGCCAGTGCGGAACAGCAGCGGGCGGTGCAGCGGGCCAGCAGAAGCAGGGGGCTCAGCGGCGCGGGCAGCACCGGCCGCTCGGCGAATGACGTCACCAGCGAGTAGAACTGGTACTTCCAAATGTTGTCTGCTTCGTCGTCCACCTGCAAGCACAAATGGCACGATAAATTCGTTTAAAAATTCCATCGCTTATGATTGGACACTGCCCGCCATAAATATTCACCAATTCTTATTTAACATTGTGTTTTACCTGAGTGTCTGATCCGCAACTTTTTTGTCTATCGCTAATTCCACATAATATTTGGTAAATATGACATTTACATTAAAATTTATTGAAATCGTCGCACATCGTCAGAGAAAAAGTATAAACATTTCCAAAAAAACTGACGGTATACGCAAAAAAAACGAAAATCGAAAACCAACCATGTCACATCGAAAATTTAAAAAAACACACAAAACGACATCAAAATAAACCGCCAACCTCTTTGGCAGTTTTCGCGAACAGCGCAAACAGCAAAGGCCAACTGATGAGCTTCAAAATGACGAAATACTGAATGAGCGCGGCGTAGGCGACCCAGGATTGCCTGGCGCAGTCTTCGGACTCGTAGCCGCTCGTTTGCCCGCAGTAGTGCGCGTGCAGCTCCGCCGGCGTCAGCGACATCATTTTCGAGCCCTGTGAAGAGGTTGCACTGCGGCAGCACAAAGGCAATGTAAATCATGAACTGCCCGGTGAAAATTTTCTCATAGCATTCCCATTTCTCAAATTTTATCAGACATTTAAGTGATCGCGCAACTGGCACGAGCCCAAATTCCCCCCAAAAAATTCCTTCAAACGCACGGGCAAGACGTGTTTCTGAGCGCACGTGTCGCTCTCCTGGATGACGCTCAGGTCGGTGGTGAAGAGACTGAACCAGGCCCAGCTGAAGGCCTTGTGCCAGAGCAGCGGCGACCAGCTGAAGTCGGGGAAGGCCACCGAGTGCAGCACGATCGCAGACGACGCCATCACGATGCACACCAGCAGCAGGTAGTTCACGAAGTCGCTGCGAGCGTCAACTAAGTACTTTAATACAAATGCTTGTATAACGTAGTCTACAGACTGTCCACTTTGCTCTGAAATCAAACTTAATGAATGAAAATCAGTGCTACCATTGTGAATTGGTTTTGCAATGGAATAATTTAGGAGAGCGTTTTTCATGCAAGTCATTAAATCATTCAGATAAAATTGCCACATTTCCTATTTAGTTATTAAAATTTGTTTTAATAGTTCGGTGTAAAGTTCTCTGTAAAAAGCTTCTGTGAAAAGCATCCTTGAAGTATACTGCAAAATTTGAAATTAAATTAATTTCTGCTCAGTTTTGATCCTCTCCAAAGAGCCACCTACCGTAACACCATGAGTTTGACCCTGACCATGAGGGGGCCGAGGGTGGCCGACATGGGGATGTAGATGAACAGGGTCGCGTAGCACATGTACAGCAGGAACAATGCAGCCACACAACGACCCACGAACGGCTCGGCCATGTGCAACCCGTGCTGCAACCGAAAATAAATTCATTTGTGGATGACAAGTTTTTCTTCCATGACAAATCGCGTTGTCTTCTGACAGTAGCCATTTTCAGGTTATAGACAACTGCCGGATAAATGACACATGTAAATAGTTGTGTATGGCAGGTTTTAGTTGTTTTCAAGTTATTTATTTAAACGGGACTGGATTATCAACATCATCATGGCGATGGAATCAGGATGGCCAAACAAAAATTCTGGAAATGTCCCTGGACCCCGATCAACGGGTTTACATGTTCACCGGGTTGGAGTTGCCATTTTTCAGGGGATTTCACATGACTTTGACACTTTGCATCACACTTGACATTTTACATGGCATTTTACCGGGGGCTGTGAGTGGCACCTGTTCCAACCGACCGTATTCGACACGATCTTGAACACGAGCATGAGCACAAGCAGGATGCCAATCAGGAGCACGTCCATGGCCTCGTTCCTCAGTCGACTCAGCCGCACGGTGGCCAGGCGGGCGCGCAGAACGAACGCGCTCTCGGACCACAGCACCAGCGCCCACAGCCACACTAACAGGTCCAGTTCTACACGGCCGCAGCCTGGGGGTTTTGGGGGTGGTTTTTGTCATTGAAAACAGGTTTTGAAGGTTGTTTTTTGGAATGGAACATGGTCAGTAAGGTTTCTTGAGGAAGGTTGGGTGCTTTTTTAATGACAAAAATGACACAATCCAGTTACTGATAGGGTTCAAACGATATATCGTATCGAATATCGAATATCGGATATCGACCCTTTTTTAATATCGAATATCGATATCGCAAATTTTGAAAAAATATCGAATATCGACCATTTTTTCGATATATCGAACCTGTATTGTGTCCCCAAATTTACTTTTCATTTTCATCCTGAGATGTTTATGGTTGATCTGATGTGCTTATAGTATTGTATTTGATGAGTAAAAGTACAGTATTTATAATGTCATTGTTGTTGGAGTGCTAAATCTGAAGCCAGAAAACGCTGATATACTTTTTTTTGCAACATGCCCTTAAGCAATTAGGTTAGGATGAACTGTAATGTCTACCAATTGTTATTTGTCTGATACACTTTGATTCATCATGTTTTTCTTGTATTTTTTACCATTGAGTGATGTAAAGCTTGTTAAAATCACTCGCACCATTCAAATTTCAGTAAAGAGATGATTAAACATGTGTGCAACCACATGAAAATACAATATGCCACTTGAAATATGCCTTGCTATACCAAAAGCATATCGCAATATCGAATATGGAATATCGAAAATATCGAATATCGACCATTTTTCAATATCGAATATCGAATATCGATATCAAGGTTCCATATCGTATCGATATCGAATATCGAGTTTCAGAAAAAATATCGAATATCGATATCGAAAATTTTGAAAAAATATCGAATATCGATATCGAAAAGTCATATCGTTTGAACCCTAGTTACTGACACCATTTTTTATCAACCCCATGAAAAACTTATAGATAATCTGATTGCAACAGTCGATCCAAATCAACCAATCCAAACATTAAATCCAAAACTATAATTAGTGACAAAAGCCGCACTAAACACAAAAACACTGACCAGGCATGCTGACAGCCAAGCCGAACAGCACCAAGAACAGCACTCTGCTGACAAGCGACAGCCAGTACTTGGCCACGGGCGTCCTGTAGAAGGCGACCACCAGCCGCCACAGGGGCACCGCCCGCGCCAGCGCCGACTTGCGCGACAGGCCCTCCAGGAAGAACGTCACCGGCACGAACCTGCGAACGTGTGCAAACATGTGGAACTTTTTATCTGGGAGCTGGCGCCAGCTTTTTTTGAAGAACCAGTGCCCAGTTACCATCTACCTAATCTAATCAAAGTAATACTCGGCCGAACTCAAAGTATGCGTCCAAAATTACTTATGTTTTAGTCGATAACGTGTGAGCAGAAAACTTTATAATTTGCAAAAAATTTCACAAAAATAAAGAGCGGAGTCATGTACTATGTAGCGACGAAAGTGTTTTTCGAACAATTCCGATCTTACAAACGATGACGTCATGATGATGTTTCCTTTGAAAAATGTATAGCGTGCGATACGCGGAGAATACCCAATATCAGTTGACATCACAGAAAAATACATTACAAAACATCGAATGGCACTCGAAATACGTACACTTTATCCTTGTGTATGCTGAAAGCGGGCAGGGCGAGCCAATCCAAGTGCATGCCGGTCTTGGCGGCAGTGCTGGGCGCGCAGCCGTCCCACGTGTCACCCGGGTCTGTTAAAAACTTGTAAATTATGAAATTCGACTGGACTGAGCAATCAAAATTGGACTTACTTTATTCTTAGACATGTGATTTGAGCACTTTCGGTCCCGTTTGGACCTTAAACATTAATGCACGTAAAGGCACTCACCAGCGACGAGCGAGCGTTGGGCGAACGTGGTGTTGTTGGTGACGTCAGTGAAGGTCGCATCGGGCGACGTCTTGTCCAAGTCGCTCAGCAGCATCGAACTGGGCGCCGTGACCGACGGCCGCCGCTGCGGCTGCGTGCTGAGCACTCGCTGAGGGGCGCTCGACTCACGCGACAGACGCTCGCGCACACCTGCCACCAAATACTGAAGTTATCTATCGGTTGCTCTACGCAGGCTTATCTTCGGGTTCGGCATTGAATCGGAATTGATGTACTCTAAGATTCATGTGCACACCAGTGTATTTACAACTGAAATTTCGCAAACTCATAAATCAACTTCGGACGCATTTGAGTTTACCAGATCTTCAATCTTCGTCAACTGAAGTAGACGTACACACCCCCCATTCTAATAAACTCAAATCCGTTCACAGCTGATTTGTGCGTTTTCGAAATTTTTGTTGTAAATAAATTAGTGTTGAAAAACAGTCAACAGGCACAAATCATATATGGGTGTAGAGCATGTTATTCAACTGGGGTATTATTAGATTCGCTGTAGAGTGAGTAAAATATTAATTTGCCACGGTCGCTTGGCCACTTCAGAAACCAAGACAAATTTTGTTAGACAAAAAATGAACATTGCACACAGATATGAAAACCGGCCACAACATGAATAATTATATAGGTAGGTGTGTAGCATTATTTTTGCCGCCAATACATCTATATTTCAACCATAAATATGTTCAGAGAGCAAAACGAGCTACGTTCAGTTACAACGAAAAACATAAATACAAACGCGTAACAACAGTGGTCTAGCCGAGCTATGAACTTGTGTTTTGTGACAACTCATGCGCTCACAGGGGGCACTCCCAGACCCTGTAAAATGTCATGCAGTGTCAAAAGTCATGGAAAATGCCCTGCAAAATGGCAACTCAGTTTTGATTGGTTTTTCCATTTGACATTTTACAGGGTCTGGGATTGGCACCTGGTTGTTGAGCACCCAACGCCCTGGAGCCTTACGCAGCAGAACTGACCGGTGGCGCCCTCTGCCATCGCCCGCTCCTGGTGCGCGTTGGTCTCCTTGCGGAGGTTGGTCACGCTGCACGGCGTGTCGCTGTGGCTGAGCACGCGCGACCGGCTGCCCGCGCCCGCCGTGGACACCAGCGCCTCCCGCTCGTCCCCTGTGCGCACCCGGGCACTACACGAGTCACACGTTGGTATATGTGACTGTCTGCTGCACGGCCAGCCGCGCGTTTTCGGTTGTAAAATAATCCACATGCAACCAATTTTGTAACTACGCACTTTTTTCGTAATTATATAACCATAATAACACTTGTCAGGGGCCAAACCAGGGATTGCTGGCTGACCTTTTCAGCCATCTACATCAGTTATTGTTGAAAATTTGTCTGTGATTGTCATTTTTTAAACAACGAAAATACATGAATTGTTACGTGACAACGAAAAGGTGATAAAGCAGACACACATAAATCCAAAAATTTGAAAATATCGCTTTGACGAAGAAAATCCTATGTGAAAGACTTCCGTCAGTATAACACAACATATTTGGCAACACTGCAACCAAAATTAGCAACTCGATTATGTTAGAAAATGGGATCAAACACCTGGATCATACAAATGCTGGGATTTTCAGTCAGGATCCCCGATCCCGATCCAGGATGAATGGCAACAGATTCCATTTTACAAGATTGAAACTACATTTTTCATTTGCAAAAGCACCGACGTATTTATCGTACACAAGTAATTACTGAGTTCCCATTTGATTTAAAATAAATAATCGGTTTTCGTTTATCGATTTTGATACACTATTCAGTACCGCTTTTGTGACGCTGACAAGTTTGCCGAAAGTCACGAACCCCGCTTCGGATCCATCAGTCCGCATATTCATGACCCGCGAACCGCAAACGAAACAAATAAAAACTTCAATCCCGTCCAGCCAAAGCAACAACAACAAAAAAACGCCGCAAACTCAAATAAAACCACACAAACCTCACCAACAAAATTCACCCGCGAACTAACCCTCAAACACCAACTCCTCCAATCTCCTATTGCTGTTATCAAAGGCGATCGTGTTGGCCACGGTGGGGCGCAAACAGAACCTGGGGGCACTCCCAGACCTTGTAAAAAGCCCTGAAAATATAAAATGTCATGCATAGTGTCAAAAGTCATGGAAAATGCACTGCAGAATGGCAACCCGGTTGCCATTTTGCAGGGCATTTTACATGACTTTTGACACTTTGCATGACATTTTACATTTTACAGGGTCTGGGACTGGCACCAGAAGCGGATGGGCACGAGCAGCACGACCGACAGGAGCGCCTTGACGCCGGCGGGCAGCGCCAAAGGCGCCCACCTGTCCAGCACCAGCTGCACGTCGCCGTACAGGCTGCGCGTCACCTGAGAGAGGAACCACGCGTGGTATGTTTGGACTAATATTTGGACCTGTAATAACGGAATTGAAGTTTGGCGCAGGCGCCATTTAATGGCGCCAGCGCCATGGCAGCATGGGCGTTGGCGCCAGCGTCTGCTATATGCGTACCTATTTTAGTGCCTCAATCTATGGTACTAAGTGCCGTGTTTTTCTCCTGAAACATAAATACACCAATACAAATAGAGGACATTGAGAGGTGGGTAATTTGATAATCATCGTATCGTATCATACCGCATCATATCAATAACCCGATGACCGGTACCGTCCCCCCACCCTACGGTAACCGCCGCTCAGATGCAATTCAATCAAATACTACAATATGAAGCACGCTCAGCCAGAGATTATCGTTTCAGAATCCAGGCTATAGTAATTAGTCAAAAAAGGCTAACCCATCTCTGGCAGATCTCCTGTGCGAGAAAGGCCCGGTTTTCAGCCACGTAAGCCAGGTGCGTGGCCGTGAACCCCCCGAACTGCTCGAAGCGCCTGCACACGGTGCATAGAAAGCGCCATTGTAACGCCAACAAAACCAGAAGATTAACCACAAGCGCGATTCACGTGTAGCCGCTCGTTTTTGGCGTATTGCCAACGGCTACTTGTAACTGAAGCCCTAATTCAATTTGGAAAATGCGTTTAGCCTTATCTAACACAACACAAACACACGACCAAAGAAAAAAATACGGTTAGATGGGAACCTGCAGAGCACGTCGTAGCTGCAGTGCTTGGTGCTGCTCTCGCCGTGCGCCAGCAGCAGCAGGTCCACGGACAGCTGCTCAAAGTCCCGTTTCATTTCCACCAGCTCCTTCTGGTAGTAGAACCACTCGTGCGTGTCGTCGGCCAGCGCGGCGCACATCTGCGCGCAGATACGGAATGGCAATTCATATTTTTGGACGTGGGGGCAATTACGCACCTTGTGAAGTGAAAAGTCAAGTGTCAAATGTCATGTAAAATGTCAATCAAAAAAGGAGGATACTTTATTACTAAACTTTTGACGTTTTGCATGAGAATTGACAAATTTGTATGAAATTTTACATGACATTTAACACTTGACTTTACACTTTACAGGGTGCTGGATTGGTGCGTGATTGGAAGCATTTATGTTGGGTCATGCTTAACCGACATCTAAACCCATCCGACATCTAGACTGGGACACCGAACATGTTGACACGGAACACATTTGATTATACCCGGCATGCTGAGAATAGGCAATAAAACACATGACCTAATGATTTGTAAGGTGAAAATCTATAAGAAGTATGAAAATTAGAGATTTTTGGTGCAAATTAGAGTAAAATTGCTCAAAAGTGCTCCAGATACCTAGGCAATTAGCGGGGTGGGGGGATTTTCAGGGGAAAGTAGGAAAAAAAATTTGCCCCAGGGAAAGATAGATCGCTGGGCGGTTTGAAGTGGGGTTACCCGCCTCCCGTTGACATGGATGACACAAAATTAGATGCGCGGTTGGTTTAGATGTCGGATGGCACGGGCTTTTTACGTTTACCTATGTTTTATTCTATGTTGAGTTATGTTGTAGGTACGGATTGTGAATCCAGGGACGTATCCAGGATTTTTGAGCGGGGGGGCTGCTTGTTTACTGAGGCCGGCGAGGGGGGGGCTCAGCCCCCCCCCTAAAATTTTTGCTACATAGTGGTGGAATGGCGCCACGCCATGGCGTCATTGCCGTTGGCGCCAGCGCCATGAAACGCTGTATATGTATGTAAATATACATACAAAACAGCAAAAAGCACAATATTGAGTGTATTTATAACGATTTGCGGTCACATGGAGCAAATCTGATGATAATAAATCTTGTCTGGTTAAGAATGCGCGCTTGCGCGCAAAATTTTTTACGCTGACGTTGAAAAAGTCACATTTTCCGGTCACTTTCTGGTGTCGCCCCGGGAGGGGGGGGGGGCTGCAGCCCCCCCCCCTGGATACGGCCCTGTGTGAATCGTAAACAATCGTAAACCGGTGTTCGAACGCTCTGAAATTATCTACAGCTCAAAGATCCTTATACTCAGCTCACTATCCTCACGAAAACAACCGTCAACTCTAGTTGACAAAATCGCATTTCTAGTTGACAATTCGCAAACGGACCGCGCCGGCGATAATCGCCAGCGGGATGGGATTGCAGCAACGCGACCAAACCAATTTCGCCAGTTCCGGTCGTTTCATTAGAATAGCCAACATGGTGAGAGCGACGAAACTCTCATCGGAAGTTTGTGCCGAACACTGAGACTTCGATTTTTTGATTGCGGAATACTGCGAATGAGCGAAGGGCAATTTCAGGAATTCAAAACTCATTAAGCAAAATAAATTGTTGGACATTTCGACACACTGGTGACAAAGTGGAGGGAAAATTCAACGCACCAGCACCACAGTTGGCAGTGCGTATTTACTTTTACAAAAAATACGCATACTCGAGTACTGAGTAAATACACATGCACATACTTTAGAAAAAGTATCTGTACTCGCCTGTACGCTTACTTTTCGTGAGTATTCGAGTACAGTAGAATAATTTTTGTGAGTACAGAAAAAGTATTTTTTTAATATGAATCTTAATATGAACTTTAAAATGAATCTAAACTCGAAAACAAAACACGATACACTCACAGGGAAGACATTTTTAATGCCAGTCAACTGGGAAACCAAATATGGCAACTGCCTGCAAATGAGCGCCTCGTAATCGCCCGGTACGGTCGTGTAGCCGAGATAATGCCCCAAAATAATCGTATTAAAAAAGTCCTGACAGTCGCTAGTCTGCACGAAAGTGGTGCACCTGTCCAACGTCAAAACTGTATTCAAATTGTAGCCGCTGTCCAATAAATAGCCGACAAAAGTTTCCCTGCCGCGCTGCTTCAACGCTTCGTCCATGAGCGCGTCGCACCATTTGCTGGATACAAAATTGGATACATCGAATCGAGACGCGATCATGGGCCGGTCCAGACCGATCGCTAGTAGCAAGTTCTTAGCGAAGCCGGCACTTGATTGTGCCTTGCCAGGCACAGTTCACAGACAATGCTGATTTGGTGGAAACTGTAACTGTGGCTGTAACCGGTAACCAGAGTTGCGAAAGCGTATTAACGCTTACCGGAAATACCCGGGTAAATGGGTATTTATACTTACGCTTACGCTTTCATAAAATATCCGTACGCTTTTTTACGCTTCCCGGCCGAAATAACCGGGTACTAAAAGCGTAAAAAAGTTTTTCACATGGTCCGGTTTTATGCTTTTGTAAAAAGTGTCAAACTACAGAAAAGAAAGTGAACGAAACTGTAAACAAAAAATGACTGCCTGTGTGCAGTAATGCACTGGAAATAGGCGGCACATGTACAAATTGTGTCGCAATATGAATGTCTCTTTTATACTGTGTCATCGGGCAAAATATTTAGAAGGCTTTAGATGGCAATGGCTTTAGAATCGAAATTTTGTGGCTGAAAATGCACGACGTCCGGGTTCGAAAATGAGAATACGTTTACGCTACTAGAAGAAATATGGTATATATTTATGAGAATTAGGTATAAATACATCGTAAAGATCGACAGGACGAAGTCCGAGTTTGGAAATGAAAATTAATTAACTGTCACTGTCGACTAATTGCCGTCAACATCTAAGTGCAGACTACCAAGTGGACATGAGAAAAATGTCGCTGAAAGCTTGATTTTGAATGAATTCACTGAGCAAAAACTCCCTAAAAATTTTTACGCTTACGCTTTATTTTACGCTTTCCTAGGTATTTAAAAAATACCTTACGCTTAGTATCCACACTCAAAATTTGGAAAGTTATTTACGCTTACACTTACGCTTTCCAAAAATACCGGTATTTTAACAACTCTGCTGGTAATGCGTTTTCTCAGTGCTCATGGCACAAATGCTTTTCGTTGCATTTGCCTTTATAGCACTTGCAAATTGAACAGTACTCGGCGTACAATATCACTGTCAAAAACCTCCGCTTTGTTTTGCACAATTTAGTGTTTCTCAATTCTCAACATATATCAACAAAAAGTCATAAAAAATGAACGGCCGCTCTGCCCACTCGCCTAATCTAAAATCAAACTGTAACCGTATTCCAATCCAACGAATACTTCAAAAAGCACGCTCAACTTCTACAAATACAGCCAACTACCGTAAATCCCCGAAACTGTAACTACATAAAAAGTGAACCGTTCTAGCCAGCGGTGACATTGACGATCTCCTCATCGACATTGTCAAATTGGAACTGGGCCACGGATCGCATGGACAGCATGCCGATGGGGGCGGCGCAGGCGATGGCCAACATGTGGTCCAAGGCCACCTTCGCCCAGGTGTGCGACGTGTCCAACGTGTCGTAGTGCCGCAACGTGTCCAACGAGCGCACGTAGTGCTGGCATAGCGACTCGAACGCGCTCGCTGACAGCTGCCTGGAAGGGGGGGGGGGGGGAGTGGATGTTGATGTGATGGGTTGTTGCAGTGTAAAGTGTTGTACTGTAGTCATGTAGTTGTAATTACGTAAATACATAAATACCTAGGTACATAAATAATGTGCTAAGGTACTATGTATGCACCATACTCCCATTGCACCCTGTGTTTAATAATATTCATCATTTTAAATATTTATGGACGCAAATGATGTTTTTCGGCTCAAAATGCCAATCCACAGTGTTTGACTGAATCTGTACAATAAACTTAAATTCACACTTCACGACCAGGAAACTGGAGAACTTAACAAAAACATCTATCGTGAGTAAAGTTTGGTGTAAACGAAACACTAGACATCCGTTTACTCTTTGTGAACTCTGTTTACTCTTTGTTTACTCCGAAACACTAGACTAACAATGCCTCTTTGTGCCAACTGGCGCTGGAGTCAAATTACCTGCCGTGCGGAATATTGACCCAATTTTTTTAAACACAAATCATTTGTATTTTTCCAGTGACGGTACGCAAGCAGATATTTTAAAGGATTAACACTTTTTTCAAGTGTGTTAGCAGGGATACAAGCAAGTCATATAAGGTATAATAAATACTTCTGAAATCACTTCAGGTATAACCAGGGGTCTCCGATGGGGGGGGGGAGTAACCCCCTCCCAAATGCTCCATCTATCCCAAAGGAAAATTTTGGGCTCTATCCCCTGAGCCCCCCCCCCCCCCCCTCCCAAATCAGCCAGCTATCTACCTATCTGGAGGGATTTTTGAGAAACTATATCCCAATTTTCGCTTAAAATCGCTATTTTTCATACCTTTTAATCGATTTTCACATCCAAAACCACTAGTTGATGTGTCTTACTGCCTATTTTCAGCTATTTTTAGTACTAATTTAAGTACATATAAATATGTGCTTATACACCCATTTTCATGCACTTTTAGCAATTTTTCTCCCTTTTCTTCCTCATACACCTTGAAAAAGCCTTTATATCGCACCCTCGCACCCCCCCCCCATTTTTTCTTAGCTATCTATCCCTCCGGAGGAGCGATTTGCTATCTATCCAACCAACCCCCCAGAGGGTCAAAATCCTGGAGACCCCTGGGTATAACTTTGCACAACTATGCTTAAGTTTGCTTATATTTATTAGGTGAAAAGAGTCGTGTGGTAAATTCGGTGAAAGAATGCATTGTGGCAAAACGTATACGGTATTTCCCGGAAAGACCCCCACCTTGAATTCACCTCCTCCCTCGAAATATCCCCAGGTATGAGTGACCCGGGGAAACGATAAACCCCCTCGAAATACCACCCCCCGAATTGAGTGTAAGAGAATGAATGATTATATACACATTTTTTCTTTTTACAAGAATACCATACCTGTCATAACAATAACGCAATAATTCCTGTGATGGGGGCTTCTTCCACGTCTGAGTATGTTACAAACAACGAATAAACATGTTTTATGTTTTAAAATAAATATTTTATGAAAAAATTGTTGCGAAATGATAAATTATTTCGAATTAATGCTTCTCAAAATTTGCCGGTGAAATAATAAACCCCCTGGGGATATTTCAAGGAAATTTGATAAATGATTTTTGTTTATGATTCAGAGGAATATGGTCGATTTCAGTGCAAAGTACAATCTGTAAACTCAATGATTTTCTTTTCATCGGATGACGAGACAATTCCTGACAGCTAAAATTGTTCTACCGTATTTATATAGGTATGGCCAGTCGACATTTTTTCCATCCCTTATCCCGTAGCGGTACCGGACCGGGACTGGGTGGTCGGGACCGGCCTAAAATATTGTTTTCTCGGGACTGGGGCCGGGACCGGGGTTGGGGTGTGGGGACTGGCCGGGACTGGGGAGTCGGGATCGCCCAGTCCCGACTTTTTGCCGATCCAATCACTGACAGCAAATGACCACCAAAACTGTGCCACCATATACCACAAGCAGGGAAAAATGGCCCTAAAGCATGCGGTGATGTGCGCCATAGCCGTGGCACTGCTGCCCCGGGCACACGGCTTGATACGAACCGGGGGCATGGAAATCCCACTGGACGACTGGGCCCAGACGGGACTGCCGGGCCTGTGCCCTCACGCGGCAACGTGCGTATGGCGGAACTTCGTGAAACTTCAGGAACAACTGGAGGACGAGTATCACGAGGATGCTATAACAGACAGAGCTTATGCTCAGAGGATTATTATACCCAGACTTGTGAACGATTTCTGCACGTTAGTGTAGGGGTCAAGTTAGCGACGGCGCTCTTTTTCACTGGTTTTTATGTCTTTAATGTGATTTTTTTAAATCAAAGGGGTCAAAAAAATGTTTAAATCAAATGGCAACAGTTTGGGTAGCAATTCCTACGTATTTTGCATTTTTGAGTAAACACGCTATTTTAAATTCAAATTATTGGTACACGCCGTAATATGTAAGTGCAAATTTTGGATTTGGACACAGACAAATGTCAACTTCGACAGCTAGCCTTTCATGTACATGGTCCGGCTGAAAAGTCCTCGGGCAGTGCTCGCCATTCGCGCTAGTGGTGAGCTATGGTCATAAAATTTTGACAGGTTAAGATATCAGGTGTTTTGAGTTTTCACCCAAAATTTCACCTCTCTAGCTCCACCCACTGAGGAAATGTGGGTTACAATTTCGGTCATTTTGTACTGATGTACAAATGGTGCTCTAGCTCAATGATGCTATAAGTTGTGATGATGAAACTTTGACTAGTGTAAGCCACCAGTGTTGGCAATGTGCTGATAGTATTCAACACTTTCATACACATTATTGCTTAAGGTAAAATTAATATGCAAATCAGGGTGATGTGCAAGAAACGTGGGAACTGAGATGGATGTTTTTGGTGATCATCTGAGATCATGTTGTAATGCAATGATTTTAATGTTGTTTTGTAATGTGCAGTAAATGAATTTTGTGGGTAAAATTTCCCTATGTTTCATTACTAATGTGTAGTGGACACATTACCTGTGTTCAACAGCAGTGAGTAGACTCCAAGGGGGGCTATTTTGAGGAGAGGCAGAATGATAATTTGGTTAGAGAGAGTAGTGACAGTAATGACAATATGGACTAAGCTTATGCTATCATAGCTAATGTTGGTTAGTGCTGGCACATTGCCAACACTGGTGGCTTAGATTACAGGTATTTATCCCCCCATGGACATGTTCCCCCGGGGGATGATATAGTCCTCAAGGACTATATTGCCTGACAGTCCTTGAGTTATGAGGACTATATCAACCCATCCCTTATATATATGTAATGTAATACCTATTGTGTGCATTACATTGACCCGCTGCACGCGGCCTTGCTTTACATTTGACCCGATGCCCGCAACCCAGGGGCATCTGTTCTGCTGCGTTGATATTTTTCTTCATGCACTCACAATCGATAATCGATGCCAATGGGCCTAGGCCAAGTGTGGAATAGGCTCATATGTTTATGTGTTTTGCGGTATGACTAAACGATGACATTGACACATGAATATTCAAGTGTAATTTTAATGAAATTTGGTAAATGATACCAAAATAAAGAAGAACGTAAAATTAGATATTTATTATGTTGTGAAAATGAATGATAAATTCAATTTGTGGTTATAGCACAGTTTCAGTGCACAGAAAAACACCACATTGAAATGCAAATAGAATTTCAAGGGAAATGAATTAGCATTCATTTTTAACGGTGTTGCATGTGTTGCATTATGGTGATCATGACAGACAAAACATCAATGCAACACAGACAAAACATTAATGCAACACGGACAAAACATCAATGCAACACAGACAAAACACCAATGCAACACGACAAAATGCCAAAGCATTTTGTCTGTGATCCATTGGTGTTTTGTCTGTGTTGCATTGATGTTTTGTCTCTGTTGCATTAATGTTTTGTCTGTGGTCCATTGGCGTTTTGTCTGTTATGATTACCAAAATGCAACACATGCAACACCATTAAAAATGAAATCTCCATGTGATTCTGATCATTTTAAGTGTTCAGTGGTGAAAATCGGCTGAGAAATGGCCGAGAAATTGAGTTTTGAAGTTGCATGCATTTTTCGTCATGCACTCACACAATCGATTATCGATGCCAATGGGCCTAACAGACGTGTGCATAATTGTGGAGTGCCACAAGTCGAGATAAAAGAAAAAATCACAATCACATAGCACACATTCCCGTGGCCAAACAGACGCCCCAATAGAGCAATTTGAGTGGGGGGGACTTTTCAATGTACTATTTAATACTATTTTGTATGGAGGACTACTCCCCCCCACATTATAAATATCAGGGTGAAGTAGTCCTCGGGCAGAAGTAGTCCTCGAGGGCTATATCAACCCAGGGGGGAAGATGTAGTAGTATATATGG
>OZ038451.1:19392018-19410936 GCA_964036195.1 Sphaerolaimus hirsutus | reverse complement strand
CTGTAACCCATCCATTATAATCCGTACACTGACCAGTTGAACTGAAACAGGGTCTGCGCACCCAGTTGTGGTAACGTCACCATAATAGCACACAATAGAAGTCTCACCTCAATTTTCTGATTTTGTTGATTGTTTAAACTGTTGGATGCCCTTTTGCGATGGTAATACTGCAGTGGGTGGTTGTAGTTAAAAAAACTTTTGAAATGTAGAAAAAATTGTCACATACCTTCATCAGTGCGATAGCATAGAAAGCTGCAGTAAGCAGTGTCAGTACAGTTTGATATCCTAGATCTGATATCTGCACATTACATAGATTTTTGTTAATTGAAAAAATGTTGCATGAAATAGATGGGCATAGTTATGTAGAAAATAACACAAAAATAACTCACATAGATCCATGTCAAACCCCATTCTCTTGAAGCATCAATGTACATAAACTCAGCTGGTGTGCCCTCATGAAACAAATAATATCTGCAGCACTCAAAAAACAGTGGAATTCTCATCACAGCACTCATAACAAAACTGATCAGGCAGAATATCAGTGTTACTTTGTGGGTGAAAATCTGCACAGAAGGTAAATTATGAAGAACTTACAGTGTTATTCATGTGTTACAGTGTTATGTGTTACACTGTTATGTGTTACATTGTTATGTGTTACAGTGTTATCTGTTACAGTGTTATGTGTTACAGTGTGATGTGTTATACACGGCATATGTGATACTCTGCCCTCGCACTGATTTATGTCTCGTGTTGGAAGTGTGCCAATGATTATTAAATCATGTGATTTCCGTAAAAATATGAAAAAAATTCATAGATGTGAATATGTTAATGAATAACATTATAACAACAATCAATTTTGTCATCTTTTTATGAAACTTGGACGCGTTAACCATCGTTGGCACACCTCCAGCAGGAACCACACATGCAGGGTGTAAAGTAACTGGAGTATACAGTGTTATCTGTTACAGACAGTGTTGTGTCACAGTGTTATGTTTTACAGTGTTATGAGAATTACAGTGTTATGTGAATTTTCTATCGGTGAATTTTCTACTCAAATTTTCAATAGTGAAGTTACCATTTTTGTTTTGATGGGCATCAGAATTGCCATAAGCCTGTTTATGCTGATGAAAAACTGATGCCACATAGTGCTCAAATAGAGTACATTGGTCACATAGTTTTGGTACATTATTATCAAATATTTTGCTTCTGTTTTTGCTTGGAATCCATTCACCCAAACATATTGTGCAATCATGCATATAGCCATCAATATATCACTTATAGCTAAACTTCTTGTCAGTGTATAGAATGGGCCACTGAATTTTGTGTTTCTGTGCTTCAGTAGCACATAAAAGCATAAAATGTATAGAATAATTCCTGTTCCCATTGTCATTGGGACAAGGACATTTTTGATGCTGAGAATAATTATTTTGAGAACATCAAATGATGCCATCATAGTGTTTTCTTTGATATGTTGTCTTGTTTGCGTTGCAAGGTAAACTGCATGAGGATTTGTGTTGGTAATCTGTTAGATAAGATGAGTGTGTTCTCTTCATATCATGCTGTTGCCGTTAATTTCAATGACAGAAACTCAATTTTCATGACGTCAAATTTATTCTTCATGACATCAAATTTATTCATATTGATCAATTTCTTAGTGAAAATAAACTATTGCACGTTATCAGTATGTAAATATGTAGCAGAATGTACTGCTTTGCGCTAAACTGTACAGCACGCTAAATTGTCAATTTTGCGGTAAATTGTACGGTAAGGTAAATCTTGATTGGTTCTTGACGGGATCGGGATTGGTTTTTTCAATTTCCGGGATCGGGATTGGCACATTTCCGGGATCGGGATTTTGTTATCGGGATCCCGTTTGAACAGGGGTCTCGAGTGGGGGGGGGGGGGTTAGGGGGGTTAACCCCCCCCCCCCAAACCGCCCAGCTATCTATCTATCCCGGAGGCCGCTCAGCTATCTATCCCGGAGGCAAAATTTTGGGCTACTACCCCCTAAAGCCCCCTCCCCCCAAATCGCCCAGCTATCTACCGTATTTCCTCGAAATACCCCTGGGGGGTTTATTTTTTCAGAGTGAGAATTTTGAGGGGGGTATTTCGAGGGGGGGGGGTTATTTTTTCGCCAGAAATTTTTTGAAATCCCAGTACTAAAATGTCGTCTGAAACGTACGCAGACGTCGAAAAATGCAACAAAAAGCGCCATTTATAAGACTCTAAAGACATTCATAAGTGTGTAGCAGAGTTGTTAAAATACTGGTATTTTTGGAAAGTGTAAGTGTAAGTGTAAATACACTTTCCAAATTTTAAGTATGGATACTAAAAGTGTAAGGTATTTTTAAAATACCCAGGAAAGTGTAAAAAAAAGTGTAAGTGTAATTTTTTTAAAGAAAGAGCTCTCACTGTTGGGCATTAGAAAACACCACTGTTTTCACATTTAGATCAATTTATCTATCATTTTCATTCATTATTTCACATTTTACTGCCAATTATGAAACATTTCAGACTGTAACAAATTTAGTGGTATGAAGTTGCCTAATAATGGCACTTTTTCACTGTTGATATTTTACTGATTAAGCAATGTGATACACACTGTTTAAATGCAATAATGTACATGCAGCAAATATCAATGCAAAAGCCAGTCGACTTTGTGTCCAGCTGGTGAATTTCAATTGATCTTGTTCTTTTTACAAAAGTATGATGAAACTGTAGAATACCATGAGTACTCTTCAAAGGTCAAAGATAGTGCTAGTTTGCACATTTGCCAATTTTCTACATTCAATGCATAACTGCACATGTGCACTGTGCAGTTATTTTTTGTACATGAACCTGTTTTGTACATGAACCTGCTTTCTCAAAAGCATAAAACATGGCCATCTGAAAGAAAAAAAATACACTTTCTGTACCCGGGTATTTTGCCCAGGAAAGTGTAAAAAAAGTGTACGGGTATTTTATGAAAGTGTAAGTGTAAGTGTAAATATAAATACCCATTTACCCGGGTATTTCGGGTAAGTGTAAATACACTTTCGCAACTCTGGTGTGTAGACGTACAAACACTGTTCTCACATAACAGAGTCATCGTTTTTACGTGTGTTCTGCATTGCCCGGATGACAAAGCGCAGCCTTTGTCATTTACGTTCTCTATACACTAAATTTGGGGGGTATTTAGAGGGGGGGGGGGGTTTATAAGTTCATAGTGTTCATTTTGAGGGGGGTATTTCGAGGGGAGGGGGTATTGCGAGGGGGGGGGGGTATTGCGAGGAAATACGGTACCTATCTGGAGCGATTTTTGAGAAACTGTACCCCAATTTTCGCTCAAAATCGCTATTTTTCATACCTTTTTATAGATTTTCACTTAACTTTCTTCCCCTTTCTTCCTTCTATGCCCCAAAAAAGCCTATATTTCGAACCACCATGCATGCAGGTTTTCCTTCTGCAAATTTGTCTATTACCGTGCAAATTTCACTTTATTTTTTCCATTTCCATAAAAATTTCGCTTTCCGTTTTCCAGCATTTCATTTTTCCGTTTTCCGGCCGACAATTTTTTTTTACCTTTCCGTTTTCCATTTTCCGCTGAGGAAAATTTTTTACCTTTCCGTTTTCCGGCAGAAATTTTTTTTTAGCTTTCCGTTTTCCGTAAAGTGAAAAAAATTTACCTTTCCGTTTTCTGTAAAAAAATTTTTTGACACCCTATTCAAGACAGGAGGGGTATTTCGTGTGGGGCTTATATTCTCCTCAGGGGTAACATTTTTTAAATAACTTTTTTAGCGACATAAACAACTTGACAATAATCACCTGCAAATTATCAGTTGACATATTACTTGACATTTAATTTGAACTTTCACTTGACATTCACCACTAGACATTTATCACTACCTAATGGACGTATGACTTGACATCAATCACTCAACATTTATGAGCTCAATCACTTCACTTGACATGTCTGACTTACATAAACAACTTAACAGTTAGCACCTGATAGTTATTACTTAACAGTGCTGACTTGACATAAACCTCTTGAAATTTATCACCTGAACATTATTACATGAAATTTATGACTTGACACCAATGACATGACATTATTACCTGAACATTATTTCTTGACATTTATCACTTGACATAAAAGACTTGACATTTATTATCTGATAGTTGTCACACAACATCTACGACTTGACATAAACTGCTTAACAATTAGTACCTGATAGTTATCACTTGACAGTGCTGACTTGACATAAACCACATGACATTTATCACCTGAACATTATCACTCAACATTGATGACTAGACATAAACCACTTGACATTTATCAACTGATAGTTGTCAATTGACATTTGTGACTTTATATAACCACTTGTCATTCATCACTTACCATTCACCACTTCACATTGATGATTTAGCATTAACCACTTGATGATTATCACCTGAACATTATCACCTGACATACAACTTGACATTCAACCTGATTTTTCACTTGACAACCTGAAGATTATCACTTGACATTGATGACTTGAAAAAAACTACTTGACATTTATCACTTACCATTAACCACGTGACACTGATGATTTGGTATTAAGATTTAATTGGTATACTTGACAATTATCACATGAACATCATCACTTCTCACAATGCAGATGTAATGATATATTGCTTTTGTGCATTTAACAGTCAATACATGTAACTCTTGTGATGTAATACAAATAGTTTCTTTATTCAGGTGGGATATGTAACCACAGTACCTAAAGTGTGTTATCAGTGAAGTGTATGCCATTTTCTAAGCAATGATACATTTCTTTTGTGCATCCAATATATATTAATGTCCATTTGAGAGACGCACTTCATGTCCATTTGAGAGACACACTTCATGTCTATTTGCTGTCGATAGTACTATATGTCCTTATATACCCATTTTTCACCTACTTTTAGCGATTTTTCTCTTTTTCCTCCCTTCTATGCCTATATATTGAACCACCGCGAACCCCCCCCCCAACCCCACTCAGAAAAATTTTCAGTCATCTACCTATCCGGAGGAGCGATTTGCTATCTATCGAACCCCCTGGAGGGTCAAAATTCAAGATACCCCTGTGTTGCTGTAGTATATAATATTGAGGTAATGTGCTTCCATGTACCTCTACAGTGTGTAACTTCACTCCCAAAGTCCCAAACCTCCTTTTATAACCTTGTTTGATCACGACTCCGTGCCAAACTTTACCTGAAGTCACGAACATTTGACTTTAATGCGATGTACAAACATGTCGACAAAAAATGGATATTTTTGACACAAATCACCACTTATAATGCTATCCCATGGCTCCACAGCCATTATATGGTCATATATAAACATCACAGAGTATTGCCACTGTCTGATATACCTTTATATGTTGACACAAGGTCATATCTGGTTTAAAAAAAAAGTTGCTGTTTTAAAAAAGAGTGTAAGCGAGTGTAAAAAAACCCATTGTTTTTCCAACCCTAGACCAGGGTGTACATATTTTAAGGGTGGTCAGTTCAAGGGGGATTATTCGAGACCATACTGTTCTGTTGTCTCATCTAGGGTTCAAACGGGACCGCCAGCACCCGGTTCAGCAAAAAGTCGGGACTGGGGCAGTCCCGGTCCCGACACCCCAGTCCCGGTCCCAACATTCAAAAACTCCTGGTCCCGGTTCCAACCACCCAGTCCCGGTCCCGGTCCCGACATTCAAAAACTCCTGGTCTCGGTCCCGACCAACCAGTCCCGCCATTGAAAAATTTCTGGCCCGTTCCCAGTCCCAAAAACTGGTCCCGTTTGAACCCTAGTCTCATCTTGTATTATGTTAAGTTAAAAAAAAAACTTGGTTGACATCATCTAAAGCAGCCTACTTTGATGTGATACGCGATCGCAATATATACATATTTACTATTTGCAAAACAAAGCGCCTTAAAGCAATGTTAATTAGTGTTTGAAAAATGGTTGAAAAACTCACTTTTTGCAATTGTGTCGATATATTGTTATTAACACACATCTCAAATTAATTTGTCTATAATATCCCATCCTGGTATGATACGCATTGCTTCCTGTCATTTGACGCAAATGTTACTGTCGTTGTCACGGGGGCAGCTCCACATCCTGTAAAAATTTCAATATCATGAAAATTATTAATTAGTCGAAAATCAATTGAAGACTAATTGATTTTACTAGACAGTAGTCTAGCCACTCAATTAGAACTGCCTGAACAACATTGCATTCATAAGAGGATTAGAGATAATCTGTGTGTTGCATGGCAAAACGTTGAATCAAAAAGGGGGCCGTACGGCTGTAGCAAGTCATTCAGGTGTTCATTTGCATTTCAATGTCCAAGAACGAGAGCAATTGAGGCATCTAGTTCCGTATGTCGGTAAGGACCAAAATGACAAAAAATGAGTTAGGTGCAGATCTGATATATGCATATATATTTGTTCATTATAGAATTTTTTTTTTCTCAATATCTCACTCCGTTCCCGAGATACAGAGACACCAATTTTTGAAAAAAATGAAAAAAATCATCCGAATGTCGGTATGTCCACCCTGAAATTGATGAAATTTCACTCGAATCTCGGTATGTCCACAAAAAGCCAACATTTATTTCACTCGAAACTCGGTATCTCCACTGCCAGAAATCTATTTCCGAATTACGGTATAGAATTGCACTGATTTGTCTAAAACCCCATACAAAATTGGAAAAATCATCCGAATTACGGTATAGAAATCTGAACCTGTTTTTTGAAAAAATCACTCGAAACTCGTTATCTCCAAAAAAACTTTTTCCGAATGTCGGTATCTCCAAAAAATCTTTGTCCGAATGTCGGTATGTCCACTCATAGATTTACTCTCAAATGACACCATTTTTATAGGGTGGCTTCTTATGGAGTGGCGCCACGGACTAGGAAACGGCGCCATTTTTATTGAGTGGTGCCACGGACTAGGAAACGGCGCCATTTTTATGGAGTGGCGCCATGGACTAGGAAATGGCGCCATTTTTATGGAGTGGCGCCATGGATTCGGAAATGGCGCCATTTTTATGGAGTGGCGCCATGGACTAGGAAATGGCGCCATTTTTATGGAGTGGCGCCATGGATTCGGAAATGGCGCCATTTTTATGGAGTGGCACCATGGACTAGGAAACAGCGCCATTTTTATGGAGCGGCGCCATGGACTCAGACATGGCGCCATTTTTATGGAGTGGCGCCATGGACTAGGAAATGGCGCCATTTTTATGGAGTGGCGCCATGGACTAGGAAACGGCGCCATTTTTATGGAGTGGCGCCATGGACTAGGAAATGGCGCCATTTTTATGGAGTGGCGCCATGGATTAGGAAACGGCGCCATTTTTATGGAGTGGCGCCACGGACTAGGAAACGGCGCCATTTTTATGGAGTGGCGCCATGAACTCAAAAATGGTGCCATTTTTATGGAGTGGCGCCATGGACTAGGAAACGGCGCCATTTTTATGGAGTGGCGCCACGGACTAGGAAACGGCGCCATTTTTATGGAGTGGCGCCATGGACTAGGAAATGGCGCCATTTTTATGGAGTGGCGCCATGGATTAGGAAACGGCGCCATTTTTATGGAGTGGCGCCACGGACTAGGAAACGGCGCCATTTTTATGGAGTGGCGCCACGGACTAGGAAACGGCGCCATTTTTATGGAGTGGCGCCATGAACTCAAAAATGGTGCCATTTTTATGGAGTGGCGCCATGGACTAGGAAACGGCGCCATTTTTATGGAGTGGCGCCACGGACTAGGAAACGGCGCCATTTTTATGGAGTGGCGCCATGGACTAGGAAACGGCGCCATTTTTATGGAGTGGCACCATGGACTAGGAAACGGCGCCATTTTTATGGAGTGGCGCCACGGACTAGGAAACGGCGCCATTTTTATGGAGTGGCGCCACGGACTAGGAAACGGCGCCATTTTTATGGAGTGGTGCCATGGACTAGGAAACGGCGCCATTTTTATGGAGTGGCACCATGGACTAGGAAACGGCGCCATTTTTATGGAGTGGCGCCACGGACTAGGAAACGGCGCCATTTTTATGGAGTGGCGCCACGGACTAGGAAACGGCGCCATTTTTATGGAGTGGCGCCATGAACTCAAAAATGGTGCCATTTTTATGGAGTGGCGCCATGGACTAGGAAACGGCGCCATTTTTATGGAGTGGCGCCACGGACTAGGAAACGGCGCCATTTTTATGGAGTGGCGCCATGAACTCAAAAATGGCGCCATTTTTATGGAGTGGCGCCATGGACTTGGAAACTGCACCATTTTTATGGAGTGGTGCCATGGACTTGGAAACTGCGCCATTTTTATGGAGTGGCGCCATGGACTCAAAAATGGCGCCATTTTTATGGAGTGGCGGCATGGACTCAAAAATGGTGCCATTTTGATGGAGTGGCACCATGGACTTTAAAATGATGCCATTTTTATGGAGTGGCGCCATGGACTTGGAAACTGTACCATTTTTATGAAAGCAGCGCCATAGTCTTTTTAAAAGTTTTTTTTTTAATTTCTAATTTTCTGTCAGTTTTTTTAAAAAAAACGTTCAAATTTTTTTTAAATTTTTATTATTATTTTTTATTATTTTTTTCAAATTTTTAGTTTCAATTTTTTTTATTTTTTTTACATTTTTATTATTACTTTTTTATATTTTTTAATTTTTTTTTTCAATTTTTTTTCAATTTTTTTTTACATTTTATTATTTTTTATATTTTTTTCCCTCAATTTTTCTAAAATTTAAAAAAAAAATTTTTTCATGTTTTTTTCAGATTTTTTTTCTTAAGTTTTTTTCCGCCATGGACTCCAAAATTGCGCCATTTTTATGGAGTGGCGCCATGGACTCCAAAATTGTGCCATTTTTATGGAATGGCACCATGGACTTGAAAGTGGTGCCATTTTTCTGGAGTGGCGCCATGGACTCCAAACTGGCGCCATTTTGATGGAATAATGCCATGGATTTGGAAACTGTGCCATTTTCATAGAGTGGCGCCATGGACTTGGAAACTGCGCCATTTTTATGGAATGATGCCATGAACTTGAAAATGGCGCCATTTTTATGGAGTTCATTTTGATTCTCATATAAAGACTGAATTTAAATACTCACATTGATGTATCATTAGAATCATCTTCCAGCGTATCATGGGTGCGAGTGCGATTATCCGACTCCATCTCCATCATATTTCATCCTTTCACTTATTTTATTTTATATTTGTTACAGTTTTCAATGTTTTGCATGACTTATGAGTTTTTTCAGGGTCGTTTACATGACATTTTGCATGGTCTTTTAGATGACTTTCAACATTTTACAGGGAATTCAGGGACGTAGCCAGGATTTTTGAGTGGGGGGCGGATTGTATACGGAGCCCGGCGAACAGGGGGCCCCCCCAAAAAAAATTTTTTTTACCTATGTAGTAAGGGAATGGCGCCATGGCACAGGCGCCATTTGTAGGCGCCACTGGCATTGGCATTGACGCCAAAACAGCAGTATACTCAGCGGACCGGAAAGTATGAACAGAATCCTACCTTATTGAATGAATACAAGTTTGTGAATTATTTCAAAATTAATTGTTGCATAAAGTCAGCAGTAGTGATGGAAAAAGCGCCAGGCTTTCGGCGCCAAGCGCCAAAAGCGCCATGGCGCTTTTCTGACCCCGGCGCCAAGCGCCAATGGCGCCAGAGCAAAATGGCGCCAAGCGCCAAAAGCGCCATGGCGCTTTTCTAGACCTCAGCGCCAAGCGCCAATGGCGCCAGAGGGTAATGGCGCCAAGCGCCAATAGCGCCAGCGCCAAAAAACTTGTTCTACAATTTGATGGTAGAAAAATGAGTGCATAAATGTGAGTGACGTACCGCTGAAGTCATAGTAGTCCATTGAACTTTTTTGCCCATTCAAACAACCACTAAATCGGGGCAAAATTTCTCAAATAATCGCTCTGGAGAGATACATATCAGGTCGATTTGGGGTGGGGGGTGGGGGGCTCGAGGGATAGTAGCCTAAAATTTAGCCTCAGGTTAGATAGATAGCTGAGCGGCCCGGGAATAGATAGATAGCTGGAGCATTTGTTGGGGGGAAACCCCCCTCCCCCCTCCAACCCCCCGCCAGACTGAACCCCTGATTGCAGGGGCAAGACTGCAAGAAAGAATTAGGAGCAAAGCACAAAAGGGGATTTACCGCGATTTTAACACCTCTGCTTTTATCCAATGTATGCATCTATTTATATAAGTCTACCTTAATATGTATTAATCAATATTTATTCAGTTGCCTCAAAATTGATCACCGTATTATAACTCAAATTATAACTCACTTAATAATTCAAAAGTGTCGATTTCTCCGTATTATAACAATTTTTTTATTATCATGGTTGGCGCTTTTTAGGCGCCATTTAAAATGCCGGCGCCAGGCGCCAATAGCGCCACCAGAAAATGGCGCCAAGCGCCAAAAGCGCCATGGCGCTTTCTCAGATCCCAGCGCCAAGCGCCAATGGCGCCAGAGCGTTTTAGCGCCAAGCGCCAAAAGCGCCATGGCGCTTTTTGCTTTGGCGCTAGCGCCAGGCGCCAGCGCCATGGCGCTTTTCCATCACTAGTCAGCAGACATATCGCCCTACAAACATTTGCGTCAATCTCTCCAGTGGAGAGTGCATGACAGCATTGGGTATTGTGACGCAATATTTTAACGATTGGAATAGGTTGGGTCACGTATGAAAACTTAGCGCTTATCCCAGTTACCACTTGCATATTATACAAATGAGAGTGAAAACTGAAAGTTATCTAAAAATCATTAGAATTTGCTTCGCTTTGCCAATTTCCACCTTCATAATCGCTTTTTTTGTTTATATACATGGTTATATAGCTGTTGTGTGCCTATTTTATTCATATTAATAGCGGATTTCGAAATTTTGGCCGGCTACCAAGTTCTCTTCTGTTGGAATGGAGCCAACGAATGAACAATAAAATAAAAACAAAAACGGTAGTTTGAACGGTCAAATTCTTTGCGAGCAACATTGAAAATGTAGATAACTAGGGCGTGGCACGCAAGAACGCAGCGAAACGTCCATTTTTCTTTTAATATGATTTTCTTTTTCAATTTCTAGCGTCCGCGTGGGACACAAGTTTCGTTGTTTGCTCTATTCACAAGCGAATTCTAACTCTCCGATTTCGTAGGGTGAAATGTCCGCCGACTTTAGTAAAAACGAAATATTGTAGTGAAAAGCTGTGTTATTTTTGGTTCATTATTCAGATGTGTTATTGTACGTTTCCATAAAAATGGTGCCATTTTGGAGTCCATGGCGCCACTCCATAAAAATGGCGCCATTTCCGAGTCCATGGTGCCACTCCATAAAAATGGCGCCATTTCCGAGTCCATGGCACCACTCCATAAAAATGGCGCCATTTCGGAGTCCATGACGCCACTCCATAAAAATGGCGCCATTTCCGAGTCCATGACACCACTCTGTATGAATGGCACCGTTTCCAAGTCCATGGCACCACTCCATTAAAATGGCGCCGTTCCCGAGTCCATGGCGCCACTCCATAAAAATGGCGCCATTTCCGAGTCCATGGCACCACTCCATAAAAATGGCGCCATTTCCGAGTCCATGACGCCACTCCATATGAATGGTGCTGTTTCCAAGTCCATGGCGCCACTCCATTAAAATGGCACCATTTCCGAGTCCATGGCGCCACTCCATAAAAATGGCACCGTTTCCAAGTCCATGGCGCCACTCCATAAAAATGGCGCCATTTCCGAGTCCATGGCGCCACTCCATAAAAATGGCGTCATTTCCGAGTCCATGGCACCACTCCATAAAAATGGCGCCATTTCCGAGTCCATGACGCCACTCCATATGAATGGCGCCATTTCCAAGTCCATGATGCCACTCCATTAAAATGGCGCTGTTTCCGAGTCCATGGCGCCACTCCATAAAAATGGCGCCGTTTCCGAGTCCATGGCGCCACTCCATAAAAATGGCACCGTTTCCGAGTCCATGGCACCACTCCATAAAAATGGCGCCATTTCCGAGTCCATGGCGCCACTCCATAAAAATGGCACCGTTTCCAAGTCCATGGCGCCACTCCATAAAAATGGCGCCATTTCCGAGTCCATGGCGCCACTCCATAAAAATGGCACCGTTTCCGAGTCCATGGCGCCACTCCATAAAAATGGCGCCGTTTCCGAGTCCATGGCGCCACTCCATAAAAATAGCACCATTTTCGAGTCCATGGCGCCACTCCATAAAAATGGCGCCGTTTCCGAGTCCATGGCGCCACTCCATAAAAATGGCGCCGTTTCCAAGTCCATGGCGCCACTCCATAAAAATGGCGCCGTTTCCGAGTCCACGGTGCCACTCCATAAAAATGGCACCGTTTCCGAGTCCACGGCGCCACTCCATAAAAATGGCGCTGTTTCCGAGTCCATGGCGCCACTCCATAAAAATGGCACCGTTTCCGAGTCCATGGCGCCACTCCATAAAAATGGCGCCATTTCTGAGTCCATGGCGCCACTCCATAAAAATAGCACCATTTTCGAGTCCATGGCGCCACTCCATAAAAATGGCGCCGTTTCCGAGTCCATGGCGCCACTCCATAAAAATGGCGCCGTTTCCAAGTCCATGGCGCCACTCCATAAAAATGGCGCCGTTTCCGAGTCCAGGGTGCCACTCCATAAAAATGGCGCCTTTCCGAGTCCACGGCGCCACTCCATAAAAAGGGCGCCGTTTCCGAGTCCATGGCGCCACTCCATAAAGATGGCGCCATTTTGGAGTCCATGGCGCCACTCCATAAAAATGGCGCCGTTTGGAGCCACTACATGAAAAAGGCATAATTTCCCCACCATTAATGCTATACATAGCAAGTCCTTTGTGTAGTATGCCAGCATCAATATATGAATTTTAACACCTTATAGATACGGTATGATGAGGTGGAACAGGTAATAAATAGGAAGTGGAGATACCGACATTCGAGTGAAATTTCACCCGAAACTCGTTATCTCCACTGAATCTGCTGAGGTGATGTCAAAAAACTCATCATAACTATGAGTATATATTCCGGCCAGAGGGTTTAAAATATGGAAAATGTAGACAAATTCATAAGCTTTTCAAAAAGTTTTGGGCAAAACTTGTCACTTTAAAGTTGCCTGCTCGGGCCAACTTTGAAATTTCAAATGCATTTTTGAAAAAACCCAAAATGATGGACTTAACGACATTCGGAACTAGATGCCTCAATTAGTCTTCAATATTTATTTACGACTTTGATTTATTATTGAGTTTTTTGTGACTTTTTGCGATTGTGTCTATAGATTGTTTTTAACACACATCTCAAATTAATTTGTCTATAATATCCCATCCTGGTATGATACGCATTGCTTCCTGTTATTTGACGCAAACCTTACTTTCGTTGTCACGGGGGGGGGGCAGCCCCACATCCTGTACAAATTTCAATATCATGAAAAAGATTAAATTGTCAAATAAAGATATGAGAAATTATTTATTGCTGGATGTTCTGCATTTTACTTGACATGTTAATGTAGTTTGGGATTGTCCATAAGGATCACCACCAGTCCGCACCCTGTAAAATATTAACGATAAAATGACGAAATATTATTAAAGATTTTCCATATCAGAAAGTTGACGATATGCGAAAGTACATAAATATGATTGATCGGTTCAACGCTATAATTGCGGGCATAACATTTTTTTACTAGTCTCGAAGCATCTATAAAATTCGGCAGTTAATTGTGCCTACACAACCAGTTTTCACAATTCGGTGAAAACTGGAATTTTTTAAAATGCAAATTAATGAATGAACACGGTTGAAAGATTTAATTAAATTTTAATAAATAAAAGTTAAAATTTGACAATTTGAAAACTAAAACACATATAACATACAATCATAGTGGACTGGATGTCGCCATGTTGCCATTCCACTTTTCACCAATGTCCCGGTGAAAACTAGTGTGTGTAGGGCTATTATTGTGTCTGCCTTTGCAATACTTCGGGGGATCTCATTGGCAAATTGTTTTATGAACGGCACAAATTCATACATATTTATATTACCGAAATCCCCCCCCCCCCTTTCAGGTATGCCCAACCAAATGCAAAAGATACACTGGCACGCTTGATGCAATTCGAACCCTGCTCGCTGGGACAATTTCGCTCTTTGAAACACAAAACTCAACTGTTGGATGAAGCCATTTCGTCATCTGATGGGGATATCATTGTTATTGTGTGCGCTTTTTTGGAGTCGTCTTTGAGTGCTCAGGTTTGTCATTTTGTGGGGCTGATCTGAGTTCGTCCTGGAATTTTTCTATTTTTTTTGGTGTCGGAATTGAGCGGGCATTTTGATTTCTGGTTACCAGATAGGAGGATCCCATTTCTCGCTGATAAAGCTGATAGTGTTTTAATAGAAGGCTAATACATTGACAGTGATGTTTCACACTGTAGAAGTATGTGGGAGCACATTGGCTGCATATTATATACTACACTAGCATAGCACGGCTTATAATTACACAGTAGCATGAATAAATGTAAGCTTTTACACTAAAAATGCCCCAAAACCCATGAAAACACCACCAATGATAATGTGCATGAGAAATTGCGCGCTTGCATGCAAAAAAAATTGCAAAATAGCTAGTGCAAGTCTACCAGAAATTGGGCCTTTAGATTTTTTTAAATTAAAATCAGTTTACCCCCTTTGATTTAAAAAAATCAGTTTTAAAAAAAATCAGATTTTAAAAAAAAATCAGTTAAAAAAATCAAATGGCAACCCTATGCACGCATGCGCGCAATTTCACATGCACATTGCCATTTGTGGTTGTTTTCATTGGTTTTGAGGCAGTTTTAGTGTGAAAGCTTTCATTGGTTCATGCTATTGTGTAATAATAAGCCGTGATATGTTAGTGTAGTATATGATATCCAGCCAATGTGCTCCCACATACTTCTATGGGCACCGGGCGGATGTTTACTTGTGCATACATGTGCAATGCTTGGGCAGCACTTGTGCACCTTGTGGGCTTCCTGCCGGGTTTCCGCCCCCCTCACCACCGCGGAGCAATTTGTGACTGCTGGCGCTCGACTTCGAGGAGGATGATGAGTTTTCTGGGGAATTGGAAGTTTTGGGGACTTAGACTCAACATTTTTTTCGGGTCGTAAATATAACTGCTAATCCACTAGTGCTCATATTTACGACCTGAAAAATGTCGAGTCCAATTCTGGGTCAGTTTACAGGGCATTCTCCATGACTTTTGACACTTTGCATGACATTTGATATTCTACAGGGCATTTTCCATGACTTTTGACACTTCGCATGCCATTTGACATTTTACAGGGCATTTTCCATGACTTTCGACACTTCGCATGCCATTTGCCATTTCACATTTTACAGGGCAAGTATTGCTCCCATCCTTGTGCACCGGGCAGGGCGCTTGCACCTGCCCGGTGCCCAAGTAAACATTCGCCCGGTGCACAAGTAAAGAGCCGCCCGGTGCCCAAGTACGGGCACTTTACTTGGGCACCGGGCGTACTTGGGCACCGACCCACGCCCCTTTCAATGTATTAGCCTTCTCTTACAACCTTATTTAAGACTATTCCATGCTGTACTTCACTTGAAGTCACGCACGTTCGACAAAAGGCGATATCCGTAACAAGTCGACAAAAAATGGGTATTTTTGACAGAAATTACCACTTATAATGTTATCCCATGGCTCCACAGCTATTCTATGGCTATATTTAACATCACAGAGTACTGATATACATGTATGTGTAGACCCATAACCATATCTTCGAGCTTTTAAAAAAACGTTTTATTTATTGAAAAAACGTTGTTTTTTATAAAAAAGGGTCGTTACAAAAAAAAACAGTTTTGGGCCATCGCTAGGCTATACGTGATACCAAAAATGTTCCATATTCGATGCGATATAAGTATTTAGTCTTCCCTGATTCATGGGCGGCTCACCGGCGGCTCACCGGCGGAAACTGAAAAACAACATTGTCAGCACATTAAATATCACTATCTGCTGTATAAAAATTCCAAACTTTCAGCAATTCCGTTCGCTGCTGGCATCTCGACCAGCTGCAACGCGACATTACATTTCGCACCTGAAACAGTCCGGTGCCAATTCCGCAAGTCGACAATTTACCAGCAAAGTGGTAACTGTTATGCAAAGTAACAGCAAAAGTGACGCCCGTTATCATTCTGCAGTGGTGTCGGCTAATCTGGTACCATGTTGAAAGAGGGCCGCTGCGCAGAAAAACGATGCCATTACGCATGTAAACCAATCACGCATGTAGACCCGGCACGTACCCGGCACGTATTTAATTATACCCGGCATGCTGAAAATAGGCAATAAAACACATCACCTACAGATTTTTAAGGTGAAAATCTGTAAAAAGTATGAAAATTAGCGATTTTGGGTTGAAATTAGGTTGAAATTGCTCAAAAGTGCTCGAGATAGCTAGATAGCTAGGCAATTTGGGGGGGGGGGGGGTAGGGTTCAAACGGGATTGACTTTTCGGGATCGGGATCGGGATTCAGTTTTTGAGATTTCGGGATTGGGGTTTCGGGATCGGGATTGGTATTTTGAGATTTCGGGATTGGCCGGGATTAGGGTCACGGGATCGGGATCGGGATTGGCATTTTTTCGGGATCGGTATTGGGGTCTAGGGATAGAGATTTTCGTCACTGTTCTGGCATTCACAGTTGTTCATAAAGGTCTCAAACACTGTTGGATGCCAGAAAAGTGACATAAAATGGACGCTGGGGGTTTGCGTTCACATTTTTGCACGCAAAAATGTCATTTTTTCACTTTTTTATGATTTCCACTATTTTTTCCGGGATCGGGATCCCTGACTTGGGAGATTCTCGGGATCGGGATCGGGATTTGAAAGTTTTCAGGATCGGGATTGGTATTTTTGGATTTCAGGATCGGGATCGGGATTGGAGTTTCGGGATCGGGATCGGGACTGCTGAATCCCGGAATTTCACGGGATCCGGGATCGGGATCCCGTTTGAACCCTAGGGGGGGGGGGGTGTTCAGAGAAAAGTAGCCAAAGAAATTTGCCTTTGGGACAGATACATAGCTAGGCGGTTTGCGGTGGGGTTACCCGCCCCTCCCCTTTCTTACCCCTGCACCTGTGGCCGTGGGTATAATGGGTCTACATGCGTGATGGGTTTACATGCGTAATAGGCTTGATGCGAAAAAAAACGCCATGGTGCCATTTCATCACTAGTGACGAATGACATAAAAAATGTCTGCAAAGGAATTGATAAGTAAAATCCTGACTGGAAATGCTAGTTGTTGCTTTTTAGCATTTTTACTTATCACTTTACTTAACACTGACTTTATCTAACATATGCCATTTGTCTTATCACTTGTCCACTGGCGGAATTGAGCTCAGGCCGCACCCAGGACCTTTGCTCGTTTTACGCGGCTGTAAATCGAGCAAACGAGTGTGCTGCCTTCGAATTTGAACAGTGTTTGTCTAAAGGCGACCACAGCGCTAAGGTGTGTTAAACGAGTTTGAAAAAAATTCAAGGTGTTTTCTGACATGAATTTGATATAGTTTCTGATTTCATTTTTCGAATTTCCGTGATTTTAGCAGCTTCAAAATTTATTTGTACCTAATTTCAGAGCAGTTAAAAAGTTCATTGCCATCTAAAAATCGCGCCTCACAGATCCGCTCGCTTAAAAGGTGTCTGCAGTCGACATTCACCGATGAGCGGTTAAAATTTGATGCCCAAATTTTACAAGAATACATCATGCTACTGGAAAGGCAGTTAAAAATCGTTGATATTGATGCCAGGCGGCAAAAATTTGCCGCCAAAAGTGAAGGGCCCAATGTTTTGGGTCAGAATTTATTGGAGACGCTGCACCATTGCTGTTTGTACCACTATGACGTGCTGATAGATTCACCCGCTAGCCCCCAGGTGCCCTCTTCATTTTTTCAGGGATCTGGTATGCCGTGACGTTCTAAAAATTTTGTGGCAAAATTTTAGTTGGCGTCACCGCAGTACACGAAATTCAGAAAGAGTAATAGGACATGTTTTGTACTTAGGTACCGTATATCCTCGATTAAGTCCCCTCTCGAATCACCCCCTCGAATAACTCCCCAGTCAAAAAACTGACGAAAAATATCTCACTGGAGACTTATTCGTGGATATACTGTAACTATTTATGTGACTATTTACATGGCTAGCAGTTAACAAGACATACCGTCAATTTTTTAACCGACAGTTTAAAAATCCATTTCTGACCGACACCCCCTTTTACAGTCGCTCCGCACCGCCCACAATTTGTCAACCGGTCAATACATTCGCACCGCTGTGCACGCATTGGCTGAATGTGCCAGGTGGCCCGATTTGGACAAATTGGTTTCCGTGAACAGGATCAAATTTGTCGGCGCCCTGGTGGGGCAGAAAGTGTGTTTTAGTTGTTTTTGTCGCGAACATCCGAATCTATATTCGATAACTTTCAAAATTTCTGATAAAAAAAGTTGGAAAATAACCAATGAATCAGTACTGAAAATTTCAGCTTCAGTTTTTTCAAAAACACTCGCGTTTTTAAATGCCTGTTTTTTAAACTTGTTTTTTTAATAGAAAAAGCTCCGTCCTTGTCACCATTTATTTTTATCTAAATACTCAAACCTGTTTCGTCCAGAGCCAGCTGACCATACCAGCGCACCAATTATTACCTGTGTTACACGAAAGTAATGCGCCAAATGATTTGATGGCAAAATATCTGAAAACTGTCACTGATGTCAGGAACAGGTTGCGTATTATTTTTTCTATTTTTTTGGTAGAAAAAGTTTTCGAAGTTTTATCTACCTTAGTTCAGGAAAACAATTGCTATTTTCAAAAAACATTTTACAGGTTATCACTGGCGAGGCAGTACTCAGTTCCCGAAATAGTTA